>CM055899.1:31875437-32245226 GCA_029582155.1 Panopea generosa
AATCGGTCGTATTATAAACCATCAGTATGTAGCATTGGTAGTGATGCATCCTAGCAAGTTTCATAAAATTCCAACATGGGGTTGTACAGAAATAACCCGGACAAGAACTTGGAGACATACGGACAAAGCGGGGAGCATAATAAACCATTAGTATAACATATAAGATCTGTTGTGATATACCAATCATTCATATAATAAACCATTAGTATTACATATAAGATCCGTTGTGATATACCAATCGGTTGTATAATAAACCATCAGTATAACATATAAGATCAGTTGTGATATACCAATCAGTCGTATAATAAACCATCAGTATAACATATAAGATCCGTTGTGATATATCAATCGGTTGTATAATAAACCATCAGTATAACATATAAGATCTGTTGTGATATACCAATCGGTTGTATAATAAACCATCAGTATAACATATAAGATCTGTTGTGATATACCAATTGGCCGTATAATAAATCATCAGTATAACATGTAAGATCCGTTGTGATATACTAATAGGCCGTATAATAAATCATCAGTATAACATGTAAGATCCGTTGTGATATACCAATCGACCGTATAATAAACCATCAGTATAACATATAAGATCAGTTGTGATATACCAATCGGTTGTATAATAAACCATCAGTATAACATATAAGATCCGTTGTGATATACCAATCAGTCGTATAATAAACCATCAGTATAACATATAAGATCCGTTGTGATATACCAATCGGTTGTATAATAAACCATTAGTATAACATATAAGATCAGTTGTGATATACCAATCGGTCGTATAATAAACCATCAGTACAACATATAAGATCAGTTGTGATATACCAATCAGTCGTATAATAAACCATCAGTATAACATATAAGATCAGTTGTGATATACCAATCAGTCGTATAATAAACCATCAGTATAACATATAAGATCCGTTGTGATATACCAATCGGTTGTATAATAAACCATCAGTATAACATATAAGATCAGTTGTGATATACCAATCAGTCGTATAATAAACCATCAGTATAACATATAAGGTCTGTGTGATATACCAATCGGTCGTATAATAAACCATCATTATAACATGTAAGATCCGTTGTGATATACTAATAGGCCGTATAATAAACCATCAGTATAACATATAAGATCAGTTGTGATATACCAATCAGTCATATAATAAACCATCAGTATAACATATATAAGATCCGTTGTGATATACCAATCAGTCGTATAATAAACCATGAGTGTAACATAAAAGATCCGTTGTGATATACCAATCAATCGTATTATAAACCATCATTATAACATATAAAATCCGTATATCACCAGTCAGTTGTATAAAAAACGATAAGTATAACATAAAGGATCCGTTGTGATATACCAATCTGTCATATAATAAGCCATCATTATAACATATAAGATCTGTTGTGATATACCAATAACTCGTATAATAAACCATTTGTATAACATATAAGATCTGTTGTGATATACCAATCAGTCGTGTAATAAACCATCATTATAACACATAGATCCGTTGTGATATACCAATCGGTCGTATAATAAACCATCATTATAACATGTAAGATCTGTTGTGATATACCAATCAGTCATGTAATAAACCATTTCTATAACATATAAGATCTGTTGTGATATACCAATTAGTCGTATAATAATTGATAAGTATAACATATAAGATCCGTTGTGATATACCAATCAGTCATATAATAAACCATTAGTATAACATAAAAGATCTGTTGTGATATACCAATCAGTCATATAATAAACCATTAGTATAACATATAAGATCCTTTGTGATATACCAATCAGTTGTATAATAAACGATAAGTATAACATATAAGATCCGTTGTGATATACCAATCAGTCATATAATAAACCATTAGTATAACATATAAGATCTGTTGTGATATACCAATTAGTCATATAATAAGCCAATAGTATAACATAAGATCCGTTGTGATATACCAATCAGTCGTATAATAAGCCATCATTACAACATATAAGATCCGCTGTGATATACCAATCAGTTATATAATAAACGATAAGTATAACATATAAGATCTGTTGTGATATACCAATAAGTCATATAATAAACCAATAGTATAACATAAGATCCATTGTGATATACCAATCAGTCGTATAATAAGCCATCATTACAACATATAAGATCCGTTGTGATATACCAATCAGTGGTATAGAAAACCATCAGTATAACATATAAGATCCGTTGTGATATACCAATCAGTCATATAATAAACCATTAGTATAACATATAAGATCTGTTGTGATATACCAATTAGTCATATAATAAGCCAATAGTATAACATAAGATCCGTTGTGATATACCAATCAGTCGTATAATAAGCCATCATTACAACATATAAGATCCGCTGTGATATACCAATCAGTTATATAATAAACGATAAGTATAACATATAAGATCTGTTGTGATATACCAATAAGTCATATAATAAACCAATAGTATAACATAAGATCCATTGTGATATACCAATCAGTCGTATAATAAGCCATCATTACAACATATAAGATCCGCTGTGATATACCAATCAGTTATATAATAAACGATAAGTATAACATATAAGATCTGTTGTGATATACCAATAAGTCATATAATAAACCAATAGTATAACATAAGATCCATTGTGATATACCAATCAGTCGTATAATAAGCCATCATTACAACATATAAGATCCGTTGTGATATACCAATCAGTGGTATAATAAACCATCAGCATAACATGTTGTATAATAAACCATCAGGATAACATGTAAGATCCGTTGTGATATTCCAATCAGTCATATAATAAACCATCAGTATAACATGTAAGATCCGTTGTGATATACCAATCAGTGGTATAATAAACCATCAGGATAACATGTAAGATCCGTTGTGATATACCAATCAGTCTTATAATAAACCACCATTATAACATGTAAGATTTGTTGTGATATACCAATCAGTCTTATAATAAACCACCATTATAACATGTAAGATTTGTTGTGATATACCAATCAGTCGTATAATAAACCATCAGTATAACATGTAAGATCCATTGTGATATACCAATCAGTCTTATAATAAACCACCATTATAACATGTAAGATCCGTTGTGATATACCAATCAGTCTTATAATAAACCACCATTATAACATGTAAGATTTGTTGTGATATACCAATCAGTCATATAATAAACCACCATTATAACATATAAGATCCGTTGTGATATACCAATCAGTCATATAATAAACCATCATTATAACATATAAGATCTGTTGTGATATACCATGCAACAAATATTAAATAAAAGAATTGTCAACTGATATAATTATACAAGGTGGAATATTACCAATTTTAAGGTCCTGACACCAAGATTGGTCCTTAAAGGCAGTTTGATCAGTATTACAGGTTATTTACCTGAGTCATGAATGTTGGATATAGAATGTGGTGCTGCTCTGGACAGTTGACCACTTATGTTGATTTTCTGTCACCATAACTGTAGACATTGGAAAAGTAAACATGGCTCTTAAAGACAGGTCATGATTAAGGTCATGGACCAAGAGGAGGTCATGAACTTAGGGGAAAATAAAATAAATTAGTAATCTGATATCTATAAATACATTTTCATTGGGACAAGTAAGAGTAAGCAAGTAAAAATGTCCACTTAAGCCAAACATCTCTGGCCATAATTTTTGACAGGTGCTTGACATGTAATTACGACTTTTATACCAATAAAAACTGGAGACATTTTTAACATTATTATAACATCTCTATATAGTTCTCAATGACAGTTGAGTTACATACATTACTAAACTTGTATAGATGGTAGTATATTATGTTTAGTAGCAATCAGTCCCTGGCAGAGCCTCATTCAAACCCCTTCATCACCGTGTTGTACATGGTACACTGCTAACACGCAGGATAATTTATAGTGTTGTACAAACAGTGTGGACTTTTGTTTCAAATTCAATCTCCCTTTATTTTATTCTACCCATCATTTCTGGCTTTGTGGAGAAGAAAAGGTAAACATTTAATTAATAAAATCTATTTTAATGTATTCTGATTTTTAAAATCATTTAATCATGAAAATCTACTGACCTTTGCTTTGAGCAAGGTTTTAAGCTATAATCCATGATCAAAACTTGAAATCTATCAACAATGTTTACTTTTAAAACTTTTTTTTTCACTGTAGCTTAAGAAAGATAGTTGTTTGACAAAATGGACTGCTTAATTTTTTGTTTAATTGTGTCAACACCATTTTCAACACATTTCAGGTTATATCCAGTTTTACTTAAGATCACTTAATAGAGGTGATTGTTTTATACAGGTTAACTGTATAAACACTTAAAACATATAGCATGTATAAGTACAAATTATTAATGTCTTAAAGACAGGCAGTTGTTTAACAAAGTTAATGACAACATATTTATTTATTTATTTATTTATTTATTAAATCCTTAATTAAAGTTATTTCAAAAGTACCTGCATTCTTTTTTTTCTTAACATTTTGCAACAAACAAGAGGCCAAAGAGGGCCTGAGGACGCTCTACTGACTCATAGTGGCCATAGCACATTTTGAAATTCTACTATGCAATAGAAACATCGGGGCGGGGTCATTTTTAACTCTAGGGACACCATTTGAACAAATCTAACAAAACTATAGTTGGTCATCATTACCACATAAACATTTTGAAAATCTGTTGGACTGTTCATGAAAAGAAGATTTTTTTAAGTTTTGGACTATTTTAAGTAACGGTGGCCATCTTGAATTTTATATAAAAAAAAAATCTTTTGTATAGTCTCCTATGCAATAGAAACATCCATGTGAAGTTTCAGTTTAATTGGCCTAGTGCTTTCAGAATAAATAAAAAAAAGAGAATTTTCTGTTTTCCCACAGCATCCCTATGTAAAATTCTAAGTCCCCTTACAGGGCCCCTATATATTTTAGCCCCTAAATTCTTATCTGCAATCAAACCCCTACACATAGGGATAATTTATATCAAATATGTACAAATCTGACAAACCGGTTCTTAAGAAAATGATTTTACTAATTCCCAATTTGTACCCTTTTGGGGCCCCTCCTGACCCCTTAAGACATAGGAAGCCAGAGATTTTTACAAATCTTAACCTCCTTCACCTAACAATGCTTTAGTGAAGATATAGGCAAAATCATTTCCATTTTAAAAAAAAATATATATTTATATTATATTGACATGTGTCCCCTAATTGAACTCTCGGGGCAGGGTCATATTTAACCCTAGGGACACCATTTGAACAAATCTAACAATACTATAGTTGGTCATCATTACTACATAAACATTTTGAAAATCTGTTGGGCCTTTCATGAGAAGAAGATTTTTTAAGTTTTGGACTATTTTTAGTAATGGTGGCCATCTTGAATTTCAGATTGAAAAAAAAAAATCTTTTGTATAGTCTCCTACGCAATAGAAACATCCGTGTGAAATTTCAGTTTAATTGGCCTGGTGGTTTCAAAACAAATGAAAGAAAAAGAGAATTTTCTGTTTCCCCTTAGTATCCCTATGTAAAATTGTAAGTCCTCTTACAGGGCCCCTATCAATTTTAGCCCCTTAATTTTTATCTGCAATCAAACCCCTACACATAGGGATAATTTATGCAAAATATGAACAAATCTGACATACCGGTTGTTAAGAAAACAAATTTAGTAATTCCCAATTTTTACCCTTTTGGGGCCCCTCCTGACCCCTTAAGACAGTGGAACCCAGTCATTTTTATAAATCTGAACCTCCTTCACAAAACAATGCTTCTGTTAAGATATAGGCAAAATCATTTCCACTTTAAAAAAAAAAAAAGAAAATATAAGATGACATGTGTCCCCTAATTGAACCCTCGGAGCGGGGTTATATTTAACCCTAGGGACATCATTTGAACAAATCTAACAAAACTATAGTTGGTCATCATTACTACTTAAACATTTTGAAAATCTGTTGGGCCGTTCATGAGAAGAAGATTTTTTAAGTTTTGGACTATTTTTAGTAATGGCGGCCATCTTGAATTTCAGATCGAAAAAAAAAAATCTTCTGTATAGTCTCCTATGCAATAGAAACACCCATGTGAAGTTTCAGTTTAATTGGCCTAGTGGTTTCAGAGAAAGTGCTGCTAACAGATGACTGACGACAGACGACAGACGTCAGACAACAGACGACGGACGACAGACAACGCCTTTGGCCAGTAGAGCTAAAAATAGAAACAATTGACTAATCAAAGCATTACGAGCTTAAAGAAACTCCAACAATGTATGTTACAGTCAGCTCTCATTATCCCAAATCCCTACTATGTCATAATACATTTATTCCTAGATTTTTATCCAAATGTGTTTCACAATAGGGGTGGGGGAGGGGTGGCAATTTGTTTTCAGATATATAAAAAGGAAGTGTTGTATTTAGGCATGAAATGATAAAAATAATAGAAAATCAAAAGGTTAAATATGTGGGCCAATTTGGTAAATTACAGTTCCCATTGTCAAATCTGGATAAGATAATAACATATGATAGGGCGATTAAAATAACAGGCAGGCAGGGATGCAAGTCTAGGAATTCATTTATAATGGACTAAATTCAAACTACCAGATATCTCAAAGTAAGAATCATGGACCCTTCATTTAATTTACTATAGAAACTAAACTGGTTATCTAAAAGTATTATCCTGGTCCCCTGGACTTTTCATCACGAGAGCCAACTGTATTTAATAAATACAATTTAATATAATTTATTATTATGTACATGGTTACATAAAAGTTATAGAAAGCCGATGTTGAATATTCCTGGATCATGCTGATGCTAATATACCACATTTGGTTTTCATCACCACTCATTGCAACTGTTGCAAAAATATTAAAAAATGTTTAATTTTGGCAGTGCATCAATCTGATCACTCAATCTAGACAAAAACTCCATTCTAGGTTGAATTATCAGCATGTTAAAGGATGCAACCATACAGTTGCAACCATACAGATGCAACAATACATATACAACCATACGGATGCAACCATACAGATGCAACAATACATATACAACCATACAGATACAACCATACATATACAACCATACATGCAACCATACATATGCATCCATACAGATGCAACCATACATATGCAACCATACAGATGCAACCATATATAGGCAACCATGCAGATGCAACCATACATGCAACCATACAGTTGCAACCATACATATACAACCATACAGATGCAACCATACAGTTGCAATCATACATATACAACCATACAGATGCAACCATACAGATGCAACAATACATATACAACCATACATATACAACCATACATGCAACCATACATATGCATCCATACAGATGCAACCATACATATGCAACCATACAGATGCAACCATATATAGGCAACCATGCAGATGCAACCATACAGTTGCAACCATACATATACAACCATACATATGCAACCATACAGATGCAACCATATATAGGCAACCATGCAGATGCAACCATACAGATGCATCCATACAGATGCAACCATACATATGCAACCATACAGATGCAACCATATATAGGCAACCATGCAGATGCAACCATACATACAACCATACAGTTGCAACCATACAAATACAACCATACAGATGCAACCATACACATGCAACCATACATATACAACCATACAGAGGCAACCAAACAGATGCAACCATACATGCAACCATACATATGCAACCAAACAGATGCAACAATACATATACAACCATACAGAGGCAACCAAACAGATGCAACCATACATGCAACCATACATATACAACCATACATAGGCAACCAAACAGATGCAACCATACATATGTAACCAAACAGATGCAACCATACATATACAACCATACAGAGGCAACCAAACAGATGCAACCATACATGCAACCATACATATACAACCATACAGATGCAACCATACATAATGCAACCATACACATACAACCATACATAGGCAACCATACAGATGCAACCATATATGCAACCATACAGTTGCAACCATACAGATGCAACCATACATATACAACCATACATATACAACCATACAGATGCAACCATACATATGCAACCATACAAATGCAACCATACATATACAACCATACAGTTTCAACCATACATATACAGCCATACAGATGCAACCGTACATATGCAACCATACAGATGCAACCATACATGCAACCATACATATACAACCATACAGATGTAACCATACAGATGCAACCATTCAGATGCAACCATACATAAGCAACCATACAGATACATCCATACAGATACAACCATACAGATACAACCATACAGATATAACCATACTGATACAACCATACAGATAGAACCCAACCATACAGATAGAACCATACAGATACAACCATACAGATAGAACCATACAGATACAACCATACAGATACAACCAAACAGATACAACCAAACAGATATTACCATACAGATACAACCATACATATACAACCATACAGATACAACCAAACAGATATAACCATACAGATACAACCATACATATACAACCATACAGATACAACCATACAGATACAACCATACAGATACAACCATATAGATATGAGCAACTAATTTTTTAACAATACAAATTGATATTTCCTTTCGACTTTTTTTTATACTGATAACAACTGATGAAATTAGAATATATTTACCAGAGTTTTGTCAATAAAAATAAGGGCCGCTTGAATACATGCAAAGATATTTTTATTTCATAGATGCATATCATATAGATATTTAATACTTTCAGAGATATTGTTTTGAGAAAATTTATTTAAAATTGCTTTGTCCCTTTAATAAAAAGTTAAAAACATAAAACAAATATAGAGACAAATGTATGTCTCTATCAGCCTTTAGTAACCACAAATTTTCATAACATTATCATGTGAGTGTTTTTTTTCCTTCTAAATTTGGAAATCATATTAATACGGCATAAGATTTAAATTTAAGTTTATGTAATTTGATGTTGACCTTGACAAAAGCCGACAAAAGCGTGATAACAAGAAGTGGTCCGACACTGGTTTCTTGGCTACCCCGCCAAAACATGATCTAATCAATATTAATATAACTTGGCCATATGAAATAGGGAGCAGATATATCAAAGCTGATTTATCAAGGTAAGTGGAAACCATGCAGTTCGGTAGTTTACTTGCAGATAAGAGCTGAGTCAGGTGTACAATATATAAGCAATCTGACCCATACAGACCTCTCAGTAGAAACCCTGCAATGTTTTGGTTGTTAAGTGGGTTTGAAGGCATCTCAGAGTTAGGTGTACATTACCTTAGCTATGTGACCAACAAACCTCATTAATAGAAGTGCTTATGTTTGAAGGCATTTCAGAGTTAGGTGTACATTACCATAGCTATATGACCCAAAAACACCTCATTAATAGAAGTGCTTATGTTTGAAGGCATCTCAGAGTTAGGTGTACATTATCTTAGCTATGTGACCCACAAACATCTCATTGATAGAAGAGTGAAAAATTGTATGCACCTACATCATTAGAAGCAATCATAAGTACATAAAGTTATATGACTCCAGTCTCCAACTGGAAGGAACATTTAAAGCTCAATCTCCACTTTTCAGTCATATTGGTTGGTGTCTACTTGAGACAGTAGTCTTACTGAAGTATCATGCCACAGACTCCTACTCACAATATACTGACACCGGGCTGACCAGACCTAGAACTTAAAAATATCCTCAATCAAGGAAGCTTCTTATTCACTAGGGTCCCGATGTAACGCGGTCCTATATAACAGGAAACTCGTTATAACGTCCGTTCAAAATTGATATTTTCAAGCAGATTAATGACAAAATCTCGATATTACAATTATTGAATTATTGTGACAGTTTCTACTTGGGACAGTATTCCTAGTGCTGCCACGCTGGGGTATCATGCCGCAGACACATAGTATGATCTCCTATCCAGTCACATTATACTGCCACACTGAGGTATCATGCCACAGACACATGGTATGATCTCCTATCCAGTCAAATTATACTGACACACTGAGGTATCATGCCGCAGACACATGGTATGATCTCCTATCCAGTCACATTATACTGCCACACTGGGGTATCATGCCACAGACACATGGTATGATCTCCTATCCAGTCACATTATACTGCCACACTGGGGTCTCATGCCACAGACACATAGTATGATCTCCTATCCAGTCACATTATACTGCCACACTGGGGTCTCATGCCACAAGACACATAGTATGATCTCCTATCCAGTCACATTATACTGCCACACTGGGGTCTCATGCCACAAGACACATAGTATGATCTCCTATCCAGTCAAATTATACTGCCACACTGGGGTCTCATGCCGCAGACACATGGTATGATCTCCTATCCAGTCACATTATACTGCCACACTGGAGTATTATGCCGCAGACACATGGTATGATCTCCTATCCTGTCACATTATACTGCCACACTGGGGTCTCATGCCGCAGACACATGGTATGATCTCCTATCCAGTCACATTATACTGCCACACTGGGGTCTCATGCCACAAGACACATAGTATGATCTCCTATCCAGTCAAATTATACTGCCACACTGGGGTCTCATGCCGCAGACACATGGTATGATCTCCTATCCAGTCACATTATACTGCCACACTGGGGTCTCATGCCGCAGACACATGGTATGATCTCCTATCCAGTCACATTATACTGCCAAACTGGGGTCTCATGCCGCAGACACATGGTATGATCTCCTATCCAGTCACATTATACTGACACACTGAGGTATTATGCCACAGACACATGGTATGATCTCCTATCCAGTCACAGTATACTGACACACTGAGGTATTATGCCACAGACACATGGTATGATCTTCTATCCAGTCACATTATACTGACACACTGGGGTATTATGCCACAGACACATGGTATGATCTTCTATCCAGTCACATTATACTGACACACTGGGGTATTATGCCACAGACACATGGTATGATCTCCTATCCAGTCACATTATACTGACACACTGGGGTATTATGCCACAGACACATGGTATGATCTCCTATCCAGTCGCATTATACTGACACACTGAGGTATTATGCCACAGACACATGGTATGATCTCCTATCCAGTCACAGTATACTGACACACTGAGGTATTATGCCACAGACACATGGTATGATCTTCTATCCAGTCACATTATACTGACACACTGGGGTATTATGCCACAGACACATGGTATGATCTCCTATCCAGTCACATTATACTGCCACACTGGGGTATTATGCCACAGACACATGGTATGATCTCCTATCCAGTCAAATTATACTGCCACACTGAGGTATTATGCCACAGACACATGGTATGATCTTCTATCCAGTGACATTATACTGACACACTGGGGTATTATGCCACAGACACATGGTATGATCTCCTATCCAGTCACATTATACTGACACACTGAGGTATTATGCCACAGACACATGGTATGATCTTCTATCCAGTCACATTATACTGCCACACTGGGGTCTCATGCCGCACACACATGGTATGATCTTCTATCCAGTCAAATTATACTGCCACACTTGGGTCTCATGCTGCAGACACATGGTATGATCTCCTATCCAGTCACATTATACTGACACACTGAGGTATTATGCAACAGACACATGGTATGATCTCCTATCTAGTCACATTATACTGACACACTGGGGTATCATGCCGCAGACACATGGTATGATCTCCTATCCAGTCACATTATACTGACACACTGGGGTATCATGCTGCAGACACATGGTATGATCTTCTATCCAGTCACATTATACTGACACACTGGGGTTTTATGCCGCAGACACATGGTATGATCTTCTATCCAGTCAAATTATACTGCCACACTTGGGTCTCATGCTGCAGACACATGGTATGATCTCCTATCCAGTCACATTATACTGCCACACTGGGGTCTCATGCTGCAGACACATGGTATGATCTCCTATCCAGTCACATTATACTGCCACAGTGGGGTCTCATGCCGCAGACACATGGTATGATCTTCTATCCAGTCAAATTATACTGCCACACTGGGGTATTATGCCGCAGACACATGGTATGATCTCCTATCCAGTCACATTATACTGACACACTGGGGTCTCATGCTGCAGACACATGGTATGATCTTCTATCCAGTCACATTATACTGACACACTGGGGTATCATGCCTCAGGCACATGTTATGATCTCCTATCCAGTCACATTATACTGCCACACTTGGGTCTCATGCTGCAGACACATGGTATGATCTCCTTTCCAGTCACATTATACTGACACCAGGCCAACCAGACCAAGATCTATGCTCCAAATGCTGAGTCCCAAACCAGGAAGCTTCTAGAACCACTTTTCAAGTCATTGGTATGACCTGGACAGGGATCAAACCCATTCTGCATGCAAGACAGGCGCTCTACCACTAGACCATCCATGTGGTCTCGACTAACAAGTTTTACAAATGAGGAACAAGGTAACATACAGGATGAAATAAACAAGTGGGCTACAACTGTCTGAAATTGCTCATCTATGGCATATCTAATCCAAGGGTTACACCTCAGACATTTATTAGCAAGGACTGTTCAGAACATTATCCAAGATTGTGTGGTATAACATAACTAGAGTACACGCAAGGTGAAATATAACACATATTTTAATAATTCAAGGGCAAAAACTCTGACATTAGTCATCTGATTCTGTCAGTTCCAAATTTTATTATAGATAATAAAAAATTATGAATTATGGCTGAGCCTAAACAAAAGGAAAGATTATGAGTTGTTTTCATCTTGCTTTCTGGAAACGTGTTCAAAGATGATGTACCCGATAAACCAAAAGAGAAACAATTGTATGTATAGTTTATAATTGGTTTTATTATATTGATATTTTTCTCTAATTTTGCTCAATATTTTAGGCATAGACATAACCTATACCGTCGCAGAGATTTTTTCCATATTACAGTAATAAAACTACTGTATACATTTCGTTCCAATAAAAACTATGAGTGCTATGCAGAGAGCACACAAGGTCAAAATGACACAATTATAGTCAGGGGCTTTAAACTGGTGAACTTGACTGGCAGGCCCAGGACCTTCA
Organism: Panopea generosa; assembly: GCA_029582155.1. NCBI lineage: Eukaryota > Metazoa > Mollusca > Bivalvia > Adapedonta > Hiatellidae > Panopea > Panopea generosa. The sequence continues at coordinate 31,888,623 of CM055899.1, forward strand.
AACAATGGTTATGCAATGACATTAATGAAACTTAGATACAACCAAAAGTATTTGTATAATTGTCACCTAAATTTGCTACATTTTTCAACTGCACTGTTGCACATCAATCCAAAATCTGAGAATAGTTTAATAGTATGCATACGCTGCATTCAAAGAATTACTTATTTTTTCTTTATAATTACTGGTTGGTGAATGGTTTCATCAATGGATATGCAGAAATGGATGTAACTGTTTGTGCTAGTTGGAGGGCTGATAATTAATTATAAAAATAAAAAATAATTAAAATAAAATAAATTTTGAAAGGTCTAACAGACTTATTACAAGGGTCTGACAGTGTAAGCAAAGGTCCAGGATTTTGGACTAGCACTATTTTAAGCCTCTGATTGGATTCAAAGGCCATAAATCTTACATCAATAATCTGACTGGACTGATTGTATAACTACTGCATAAATTTTGTGAGAGGATCCAATAAAATATGCAGGTATTAAGGTGCACAAAATATCACTTTTTTTTTTACAATTCAAGGGCCACAACTCCAACATAAATTTAAGCAGCTCAAGAATTTGTCTGTGGAATTATTATGATAAGAAGAGTAACCTTGGCCTCGGGTGAGATTGAACAAAAAATCACCAAACTAATATTAAACAATATGATCCTTATTTAAGAGAACTCCACAAGTAACTTAACAAGCCAATAGTTCTGAAAACAAATAGGTAAGACTTGCTGATATGTAAAACTTTAAGATAGTGTACACGTAATGGAATATTTTATCAAAACAAACAGACATCAAGAACATTTGTTTGTCAATGTTTGTAAATATTAGGTAAATATGGATAACATCTAATAGGTAAGCATAACCACGTAATTCCAAACATTATTTAAATTCAAAATATCGAAATAATTAATTTCTCAAAGATTATGATTAAAGGCCTGAAATCTATTGAAGAGTTGTTATGCCATTATGAATTAATTGCTAGATTATCATCCAATTTTTTCTAATGAAGGGGGAGTGGGGCAGGATTTTATTTTGTTTCTTTTTTTTATTTTGTTGTTCAAAAATAAAAAGGTCGGAGCAGCATGAAAATTAGGGGATGATAATCTGGCAATTGATTTATTATGGCCTTAGGTATCTTTATAGGATCCATTTAAAATTAAGTATGATTCTAACTATGAAAGGTTTAAAGTAGTAAAATCCAACATTTTAGTAAATCTATTGTTTTAAATTTTCAGTATGTTATTGACCAATTATGTACCTTGATAAAATTGAATAAAAATGACTTACATAATTTATTGAGGGAATCCAAAAATGAGCAAGAATGTTCATCATGCAAATGGTTCCCTATAAATAATATATTTATAGATGCTGATCTTCATAATGCAGATTAAGTAACATTAACTAGATCTAGTTTACCTCATTTAGTCAATGAATTTATTTTGGGCCAAACAGAACTTGATGCATTTTTGCAGCTTGTGTGACAAGAAGAATTATTATATTTCACAATTAAAGTAAGAAGACAACAGATTTGTATTAACCTGTTAAATAATAAGGCAATTTATATATTAATGTATAGATAAAAATGGAATTATATAGTCATGTATATAAATTATATATGTACTATCTGCTTTTCCCTTAATTTTTTATATGCATGACTCAATTTTACAATTGAATCCACTGAGCATGTTAAAGAAACAAAACTCATAAGATAATGATAGCTCCCAGATTTTAAAGCATCCTTCCCTTCTCCCTGGGATGGCTCTATATGATATACATGTTCACCTAGTAACAAGTTGCTATGCAAACATTTGAATTCAAAGTCCATCCAGAGTTATAAAATTCAAAGCTTATCCAGGGTTATAATTCATGTAAAATGTTTCTACTCAAGTTAAACAATCTATACTGCCATCAAAAAACATGTAGTAGAAGTTTTTCACTTGAGAAATTTGCTGATAATTACTCATTCTTATTTTTCAATGACTTTACTTTTAAAGAAAAATAAGTTTTTTTCCTTGACAATTAACTAGAAGTGTCAATGTATGTTTTTTTCTGTTACAGAAAACCTAATTCGCAAACTCCAAAATTGGATCGTCAATCTGTCATAATGGGAAGTATTGGAAAAAACTGATGTGACAACCATTTCATCTCAACAATCAGACATTGAAAAGAATCAGGGCAATTCCTACCCACAAAAAGTGAAGAAAGCATCTGATCCTTCTGAAAAAATATTTTAATTCAGCAGAAAAGAAACAAAAACAGTCCAATTCAGTAGGCAAGGAGCGTAAACCATCCAAAATGACACAAGTTGAAAGTCATGAACTAGAAGCACCTAAATGTGCCAGAAGACCTAAAAATGGTGAAGCAGGTATGATTGATAATATACCGTGCTGCGGAACACTTCATGAAAAATTTTGTTTCAAACTTTGTGTGTTTTTACTTGTTTTTGGTCTTGATGCCGCAGACTTGATCAGTGATTGGTTACTGTTTAATGATGTGGCCGCCACAGAAGAAGGGCTGGTCTACGGCCCACTGGAGGATTCGTTAAAATATTCTCTGCTGGCATTTTCCATCATAGGAACACTGACATTTGCTTTTGAAATAACAAACCTATGGTGGGAAATCTTCAGAAATAATCCCTGGATGGACACGGACTTGTTATCGGCCATCACTGTCTGGATTGAAGATGTCCCCCAGATCACCATCAATATTTTAATTGTCATCTGCAGGGAAGAGGCCATCAGTTACTTTCAGCTTGTTAAAGCGTCTGTCATTATTTTCGGCACTGTTATACGAGTAGTGGTGTCTTTAGTGCGCTATTGTAACAAACGTGCCCGCTTTGACCTTGAATGTGCAAGTGAAAACGCTGAATCATGCCGTCATGTTGTTTATCGAGTCTTCATTATGGTTGGCCTGTTCTTAACACTCGGTGGCGCTATAAGTGTCTTCATGTTTACCCAATCAGAAAGAAATCCAGATGGGAGTATTAACTTTAAAATCCCACACTCCGTTGTTCAAGGTGAATATGACGATGAAAAATACTTCCATAACGTGAGCGTGTACTTCAGTCACGAGTTATTTGATTATGACACCAACCCAGCGTCGACAGCAGATATCAATTTGATACGAATGGCACAAATATACGACATCAGAAGTGAAAACGTTGATGGGACTGTGAAAATACAGTATGACAATCTGAACGGAGATTCAAAAGTAGCAATATGGCTGAGTGATCCAGGTGGTACAACCACCATAAGAGAATGTTTCCAGATAAAAAGAAGCACCAAGACAGTGGATTTGTGGAACACGGGTTCTGCTTGTAGTTCCTTCATCACCGGTGCAACCTCCGAAATAATGATCAAATTTCACTACGTAAAAGCTAAAGTTCCAGATCTAGTGTTCGGAGATATCAAATACAACCAGTGCAACAATCCCACTATAAATATAGAGGACAACATTAATAAAAGAGTAGAGAACCCTAAACACGCCACCATGCACTACTTCCGCACTAACGATGATGTGAGCGAGGCAAACCATATCTTACATACAACAACAACAACCAGATTTTATAAATCTAGTGATCTGACGGACATTACATCAGTGTGGAAGACCGGGTTTGGTTCCTGTAAAAGCAGTGGTAGTCTAGCTCCCCATCTAGATGGAAGTATCACTTGTACTTGAACTACAGAAGAACTGTGATAAAGTTTAAGCATTTGTATGTTAACATATACAATGTACTGTGATAATGTAAATGTATACATGAGTTTTAAAACACTTTTATTTTATCTGATTAAAAGATTAATTTTTTAGATTTAGAATTTATCTAAAATATTTTGGTCCACTAATTGAAGTCATTAAAGTTAAGAAAAACAATCCAAATTACAATTTTGGTCATCCATTTTCAGACCAAACAATGATCCAATGACTTGTGTATTATATACATGAACATTTGACACATAGTTAATGATGTATAGGTGACATGTACATGGACTGTGAAACAGGTAGCAGAATTATGTATATGCACAAGTTTTGTGTTTACATTAACTGCGAATAAAAACAAATGTTTAAACTGGACCATTAACAAGATTAGATAAAACTGTTCTAATGACCTTTTTATGATAATGCTGTTTGATCAAAATCAGTGTAGTAATGTTAAGGTATAATAAATGTAAGCTACAGACTTCTACACTTAGTAAGGGGAAGCTTAAAGCCTCAGAATGACTGCAATACATTTAGATGTATAGTTGTGTACATGAACTGTAATACATTCAGATGTATAATTGTATACATGAACTGTAATACATTCAGTTGTATAGTTTTGTACATGAACTGTAATATATTTAGATGTATAGTTGTGTACATGAACTGTAATACATTTATATGTATAGTAGTGTACATGAACTGTAATACACTCAGATGTGTAGTTGTGTATATGATCTGAAAAACATTTAGATGTATAGTTGTGTACATGAACTGTAATACATTTAGATGTATAGTTGTGTACATGAACTGTAATACATTTAGATGTATAGTTGTATACATGAACTGTAATACATTTAGATATATAGTTGTGTACATGAACTGTCATATGTTTAGATGTATTGTTGTGTACATGAACTGTAATACATTTAGATGTGTAGTTGTGTACGTGAACTGTAATACATTCCGATGTATAGTCATTGTGGTGGTTGTGTACATGAACTGTAATACATTCAGATACATATTTGTGCACAGGAACTGTAATACATTCAGATGTGTAGATGTGTACATGAACTGTAATACATTTAGATGTATAGTTGTGTACATGAACTGTAATACATTTAGATGTGTAGTTGTGCACATGAACTGTAATACATTCAGATGTATAGCTGTGTACATGAACTGCAATACATTCAGATGTGTAGTTGTGTACATGAACTGTAATACATTCAGATGTATAGTGGTGGTTGTGTACATGAACTGCAATACATTCATATGTATAGTTGTGGTTGTGTACATGAACTGTAATACATTCAGAAGTATAGTGGTGGTTGTGTGCAAGAACTGTAATACATTCAGATGTATAGTTGTTGTTGTGTACAAGTACTGTAATATATGCGGATGTATAGTGGTGGTTGTGTGCAAAAACTGTTATACACTCAGAAGTATAGTGGTGGCTGTGTGCAAGAACTATAATACATTCAGATGTATAGTTGTTGTTGTGTACAAGTACTGTAATATATGCAGATGTATAGTGGTGGTTGTGTGCAAAAACTGTTATACACTCAGAAGTATAGTGGTGGCTGTGTGCAAGAACTGTAATACATTCAGATGTATAGTTGTTGTTGTGTACAAGTACTGTAATATATGCGGATGTATAGTGGTGGTTGTGTGCAAAAACTGTTATACACTCAGATGTATAGTTGTGGTTGTTTACAAGAACTGTAATATATGCGGATGTATAGTTGTTGTTGTGTGCAAAAACTGTTATACACTCAGATGTATAGTTGTGTACATGAACTGTTATACACTCAGATGTATAGTTGTGTACATAAACTGTTATACATTCAAATGTATATTTGTGGCTGTGTACATGAACTGTCATACATGCAGATGTTTAGTGGTGGTTGTGCACAAAAACTGTAATACAGTCAGATGTATAGTTGTGAACATGAATTGTAATATATTCAGTTGTATAGTTGTTGTTGTGTTCATAAACTGTAATTAAATAATAAGTTACATAGTTGTTGTTGTGTACATGAACTGTGATATAATCAGAAGTATGGCTGTTATAATATGTATCTGAACTCTGATCAAATAAAATCATTTTTGTTGCTACATGAACACAAACTGACAGATATTAAAGTAAATATTTATTATGTGTCTATGAACTGTATGATCGGTTATAAAGAAAGTTTAAAAATGTTTTTATTATACATGAGTTGTTCTGATGTAAATGAGTTGTGCTTTTGTACAAGAGTGCTTGTGTACACGAGTTGTTGTGATGGTCAAAAGTGTTTGTGTAAATGGAGGTTCTGATGTACATGAGTGCTTGTCTACATGAGTTGTTCTGATGTACATGGGCTGTTCTGATGTACATGAGTGCTTGTCTACATGAGTTGTTCTGATGTTCATGAGTGCATGTGTACATATGGGTTGTTCTGATGAACAGGGGCGCTTGTGTACATGGGTTGTTCTGATGTACATGAGTGCTTGTGTACATGGGTTGTTCTAATGTACGTGAGTGCTTGTGTACATTGGTAGTTCTGATGTTCAGGAGTGCTTGTGTACATGAGTCGTTCTGATGTACAAGAGTGCTTGTGTACTGGGCTGTTCTAATGTACCAGAGTGCGTGTGTATATGGGTTGTTCTGATGTATATGAGTGCATGTGTACATGGGCTGTTCTGATGTATGTGAGTGCTTGTGTACATGGGTTGTTCTGATGTACATGAGTGCTTGTGTACAAGGGCTGTTCTTATGTATATGAGTGCTTGTGTACATGGGTTGGTCTGATGTACAAGAGTGCTTGTGTACATGGGCTGTTCTGATGTACATGAGTGCTTGTGTATATGAGTTGTTCTGATGTACAGGAGTGCTTGTGTATATGAGTTGTTCTGATGTACAGGAGTACTTGTGTATATGGGCTGTTCTGATGTATATGAGTGCTTGTGTACATGAGTTGTTCTGATGTACATGGGTGCTTGTGTACATGAGTTGTTCTGATGTACATGAGTGTCTGTGTACATGAGTTGTTCTGATGTACATGAGTGTTCGTCAACATGGGTTGTTTTGATGTAGAAACGTGCACATGAGTTGTTCTGATGTACATGGGTGCTTGTGTACATGAGTTGTTCTGATGTACATGAGTGTTCGTCAACATGGGTTGTTTTGATGTAGATACGTGCACATGAGTTGTTCTGATGTACATGGGTGCTTGTGTACATGAGTTGTTCTGATGTACATGAGTGTTCGTCAACATGGGTTGTTTTGATGTAGATACGTGCACATGAGTTGTTCTGATGTACAGGAGTGCTTGTGTATATGAGTTGTTCTGATGTACAGGAGTACTTGTGTACATGGGCTGTTCTGATGTATATGAGTACTTGTGTACATGAGTTGTTCTGATGTACATGGGTGCTTGTGTACATGAGTTGTTCTGATGTACATGAGTAGTTGTGTATATGAGTTGTTCTGATGTACATGAGTGTTCGTCAACATGGGTTGTTTTGAAGTAGATACGTGCACATGAGTTGTTCTGATGTACAGGAGTGCTTGTGTACATGGGTTCTGATATACACCAAAGTTGGTGGACATTACTTGTAACTCTAATGTACAATAAATTCTGATGTACATGAACTCTGGCATACATAAGTTCTGATGTATATGAACTTTAAGTAAATTTATTCTGATGTACGTTATGCCTAAGGTACATGAAGTCTGAGTGTAAATGTGAAAGCATGTGTTATGTTAATTATATACATTTAAATTTCTTCCATGAAACAGTAAAATCATGGAGAACAGTCTAAAACGTGTAAAAATAAAAGAAAATAATTTGTTAATGTTTAGTGATGTTAATGATTAACTATTTATATGCAATTTGTTAAATTATGCTAAAAAGTAAAATAGTCACTTCACTAAAGGGCCTGTCACACCTAGCCAATTTCGGGCGCCGGAGCTATACCAGAGCACAAATTTAGCATTTTCGGGGATTGGTACTAATATGGCAGCAAAAGGGTATCACAACGCTAAAGAATGGTAGAACATCGTCAGGACAGCGTCAGAACATCGGCGAAAAATTTAGCAACGGCAGGTGACAGTAGAATTTTTTGAACATGCTCAAAACTTTTCGCCGTTGCGCTGCCGGAGTGAGCAACAAGACTACAACGGCAGTACTCTGGTATGGCTGCGTTAATGTCAGTGGAGCACCAGTAGCTCCTCGTATTGGATCGGCGGCTTTCTCGTCAGAGCTCCGCCGATTTTCTCGCTGTTGTTATTTTTTTACTCTGGTTTAGTCCCGACTAGGTACATCAGTAGGTGATGTGTGACGGGCCCTTAAACTACATGATTGCATTCAATTACTCCCAAATAGCCAATCATGAGGATGTTGCCTTGGTAACTAACAATGGAAATTAACTTCCAAAGTGTTGCAATAAGAGCAGATATTAACATCAAAACACGTTGTCTTATGAGTCAGATATAATTTTTTTTAATTGAAAGTTTCAGTGAAAAATGAAAATGCTAATTCGAACAAAGAAACAAAACATTATGAATAATTGGTTATTCAATGTTCGTAACTAAGACATAACTTATTAATCTGGCCATTTGGAGAGAGTGATATTGTGGATATAAATACTTCTGTGTCAATTTGATAAAGATCCAATGCATTATGTGATTGAAAAAGAGCACACAAAGCCAAATGATGAATCTTTGTGCATGGTTTGATGAAGATTCAACAAACAAGAGCTGTCCTTTAACAGCGCGCTTGACTTTTAGAAGCTTATCACAAAACAATAGCTATCAAATGACAGTGAGCTGGACAATATTATGATCATTGTCTCAAAAATTCAATGCACAGTATGAGTGGTTATTGAGATAAAAATATTTTACGAAAACCAGGCTCAGTTCGCTCAGTCTGTAGCACTTACTGACTCTCAATCCCTGCCGAGCCACAGTCACCATGACCAATATGCAGCATTTCATGTATGTCTAACTGCAATTTGTCTTCACAGCTGATTCAAGTGGGAAAGTTGTCAGTTATTTACAAAGATGGGGTGTGCTCAAGTACTGGTAAACTTTCAGGATCCCAGGAAAGCATGGTAAGTTTAACTCATCATAGATCTGTCAGCAATCATGGTATTTAATACTGAACACACCTCATTTTTATTTATTTTCTTCTATTATTTTCTGAGATGAGTGTTCTAAAATATTCTAATCAAAATTTCTAAGCATGAAAGGGCAATAACTAAGACAGAGTTATCCCACCTCTGTCCTTAATTGTATTGGAAACAGTTATGATGTTGTATTGATGTAAGACATGTAGTTACTGATATAGGAGCTTGTTATAAAACTTTAACCAAATGTTCTAAGTAAAAAAGAGACCATAATGGTACCTGAAATTAAAATTGAGTTATCCCATTTGAACCCTTGAGACCCCTGATACTCGAAAGTGAAAACAAATACATTTCATTCTCAATATAGTGCGGTCTGATATAACATGAAACTCTTTATAACATGTTTTCTTATGGCTCCCAAATTTAAATTTCAACCAGATTCATAAAAACAAGAGACGTGGAAATTCCCCGAAAACCATGTTTTTCAAACATTTTAGCTATTCTGTAACTATAACTCTATTTCATTTCAGAATTTTATGTACATTTAAGCAGAAAATAAAAAAGCATACAATTCAAATTTTATTTTTTATTTGTAAAACATTGATGCAATAGTTTTGTTAAAAAAAAGCATGAAATAAAGTTTTTCTCTTGTTTCTGTGCTATTCACTGGTTGTTTTGGCTAAAATATTACTTCCGTAATTCACATTATGAAAGATGTAATGTGATTATACTCGGAAACAAACATGCATATTCATAAAATAATACATCAATATTTTCACATTTTGCATTGAGGCTTAAGTGGTGGTATTGTTTCCAGTGCCCACCGATAGGAGGTAAGTCACACATGCTCAACTGATAGCAACAATTTCTTAAACACGATGTTTGATTCTACAAATATATTACAAAATGCATCAAACATTATGAGAAATTCAGCTGTGTTGTAGAAATTTTAGAACAGACCTGTACATTTCTCTAATAAATCATTTGTATTTTTTAAAATATTTTTTGCCTCATGGCTACTGAGCAAGGGCACTGCAAACCATTTTCAAGATAAAAATGTGCATGTTAATGGAGTTTCGTTTTAATATAATATCAATACATCAATCCAAACTTTTTTAGTATCTTCATCAAAATAACAAAAGAAAAAGATTATTTTTACTTTACCGCTAGAAAAATTGTATAAGTTTAGTTGCGCAAACAATCAGTTTGAGCATTTTTGACTAATTAAAGGGCCATAACTCTAAAGATAATGGTCAGAATTCACTGGTTATTGAACTTGGCCCAGATTTTACAGAGATACACACTTTGTGTAAGTTGGCTTCAGTTCAGATAAAGAATACTCTAGTTATTGAGCGGAAATGGTAAATTTTAGCATTTTTGACTAATTAAAGGGCCATAACTCTAAAGATAATAGTCTAAATTGGCTGGTTATTGAACTTGGCCTAGATTTTATAGAGATTCACACTTTGTGTAAGTTTGCTTCAGTTCTGGTAAAGAATATTCTAGTTATTGAGCGGAAACGGGCAATTTTAGCATTTTTGACTAAATAAAGGGCCATGACTCTGAAGATAATGGTCCGTATTGGCTGATTATCGGACTTGACCTAGATTTTATAGAGATGCACACTTTGTGTAAGTTTGCTTTAGCTCTGGTAAAGAATAATCTAGTTATTGAGCGGAAATGGTAAATTTTAGCATTTTTGACTAATTAAAGGGCTATAACTCTAAAGTTAATAGTCTAAATTGGCTGATTATTGAATTTGGCCTAGATTTTATAGAGATTCACACTTTGTGTAAGTTTGCTTCAGTTCTGGTAAAGAATACTCTAGTAATTGAGAGGAAATGGGCAATTTAAGCATTTTTGACAAATTAAAGGGCCAAAACTCTGAAGATAATAATCCATATTGGCTGGTTATCAAACTTGGCCTAAATTTTATAGAGGTACACACTTTGTGTAAGTTTGGTTCAGTTCTGATGAAAAATACTCTAGTTATTGAATGGAAACGGAAAACTTGACGCCGCCCATTTTCAACTTTGAAAAACCTGGTTAAAAATGTGTTATAACAAATGATGAATTGACTGAGCAACCTTATGTTTTTAACCAGTTTTGCTAGCCTGTTATGTTTTTTTTAATTGTGACCACATCTTAATTAGTGCATTAATTTACCTAATTGATCTAGACTGATGTGATGATTACTACTTATGGTTATACAACATCACTTTTAATTGATTTACGCCGCCAAAGAATAGTCTGTCTTGTTTAGTATAGTGTTGCTAATGGGGGATTGGCGACGTTGAAAGAAAGACGTTTGCTTAAAGTTGATGATGTCTCATTCCACATTTGGGACATTCCATAACTGCATATTTATACCGTGGTTCTGTCTATATTGCGATCCTACTCTTTGGCTCCCGGGAACTGCATTGTATCGGAACCACAGTGTACAATTTTTCATTGATGTATGGGTAGTAGTTACTAAGATATGGGTTTGCTATAAAAAATAATTTAAGTACTAAGGGACCATAACTCTGCCTTAAAATGGAGTTGTCCCACTTTTCTCCTTGAGTCCCTTCAATGAAAACACAAGTGAAGCTTCAATGATGTACATGTGTGACTAGTTGTTACTGAGATAAGATTTGTTATAAAATCTAAACACCAAACTTTCTAAGTAAAAAGAGGCTATAACTCTGTCTAAAATTAAACTGACATGCAGGTACAGTGAAGATGGCTAACAGTTAATAAGATATGAGCTTGTCAAAACAACTTTTAACAAAAAAAAAAACAATATCAATACTGACACCAGGGAGGGTACAATATCAATACTGACACCAGGGAGAGTACAATACTGACACCAGGGAGAGTACAATACTGACACCAGGGAGAGTACAATATCAATACTGACACCAGGGAGAGTACAATACTGACACCAGGGAGAGTACAATATCAATACTGACACCAGAGAGAGTACAATATCAATACTGACACCAGGGAGAGTACAATATCAATACTGACACCAATAATCCCAAGTGAACTTTTGTAATACTTTCAACATTTAATATAGCACAAAAATAAAAATTATAGAACCATTGAAAGTAACTGTCAAAATTCATATTGATAGTGAATACTGTTATGTAGCAGCAGCGCTAGAAAATATGCATATAATGGCCACCTGGAGCAGTCCAATGATGTCATTGACATCAGGTATTTGTACAATGTCTGCCCAGTTACATCTACATGAACTTCAGTTTCAACTTATTGGATCATTGCGCATTTCAAGGAAGAGTGATATAGAGATGTGTATTATAAATGGTTGAAAAGACATGTATGAAGTACACCCAACAATCTGGTGGGTACATCGACAAGATTGGATTTGGCCAGTTAAATGTCTGAGTGTCATGCAAATATTTGACATCACTGATGTCATTAGACTGTTGCTACATAACCGATTTCATTATAGATATGAAACTGGGAAAATATATAGAGGAAATATTACTTTTTATGGCATTGAAGGTAATTTTTACTTAATATGTGCTTTATTTAATATTAAAAATATTTAAGTATTATATATTTAGTTAACATGATTCTTTTTAACACACCTCCTATAGTTCATCTTGAGCTTTGCCATAAGGTGGATTCCAATTAGGCAAAGTATAAGCAAGGGGAGAGAACTTCTCTAAAGAAAGTCAAAATGCTTATACTCATCATTATTGTAACAACAATAATATTCTTACATTAATATAATTTAAATACCTACTTGATAAATTGTGATCTCTGTAAACTATGTCTGCATTCCGTGGATCAAAGGCCCCCGTCCTCATTACGTAGTCTGTACTTAATGCTAAAATATTCACCCAGTGACCATGACCTTGTAATGTTCGACACAACATACCCTGAAATAACAGTAAATTTGCCTCATCATCCCAATGGACGGTATATACACACGAATTCCTTCTGCATGTCTATTATTTTTTCACATTGCTCACTATATATACAATAAAGTAACTGCTGAATATACCCATACACGACTTGAAGTTATGTCATCTGTAGTTCTCAGTAACTGGTAATACACATGCTGAGGTCTGGCAGTTAGTGCAAAGTGCATAAAGAATAGCCCGCTAGGAAAGGACCTTATTAATATTACAAAAAAATACATCTTGTCCAGTGGGGTGGTGGTATATACTCAGTACATATTATACCCAGTGGGGTAGTGGTATATACTCAGTACATATTATACCCAGTGGGGTGGTGGTATATACTCAGTACATATTATACCCAGTGGGGTAGTGGTATATACTCAGTACATATTATACCCAGTTGGGTGGTGGTATATACTCAGTACATATTATACCCAGTGGGGTGGTGGTATATACTCAGTACATATTGTACCCATTAGGGTCGTGGTACATACTCAGTACATATTATACCCAGTGGGGTTGTGGTATATACTCAGTACATATTGTACCCAGTTGGGTGGTGGTATATACTCAGTACATATTGCACCCAGTTGGGTGGTGGTATATACTCAGTACATATTATACCCAGTGGGGTGGTGGTATATACTCAGTACATATTATACCCAGTCGGGTAGTGGTATATACTCAGTACATATTGTACCCAGTTGGGTGGTGGTATATACTCAGTACATATTATACCCAGTGGGGGGGGGGGGGGGGGGGGGGGTATATACTCAGTACATATTATACCCAGTGGGGTGGTGGTATATACTCAGTACATATTATACCCAGTTGGGCGGTGGTATATACTTAGTAAATATTATACCCAGTAGGGTGGTGGTATATACTCAGTACATATTATACTCAGTGGGGGGGGGAGGGGGGGGGGGGTATATACTCAGTACATATTGTACCCAGTAGGGTCGTGGTACATACTCAGTACATATTATACCCAGTGGGGTGGTGGTATATACTCAGTACATATTATACCCAGTGGGGTGGTGGTATATACTCAGTACATATTATACCCAGTAGGGTAGTGGTATATACTCAGTACATATTATACCCAGTGGGGTGGTGGTATATACTCAGTACATATTATACCCAGTGGGGGGGGGATGGTATATACTCAGTACATATTATACCCAGTGGGGGGGGATGGTATATACTCAGTACATATTATACCCAGTAGGGTGGTGGTATATACTCAGTACATATTATACCCAGTGGGGTGGTGGTATATACTCAGTACATATTATACCCAGTGGGGTGGTGGTATATACTCAGTACATATTATACCCAGTGGGATGGTGGTATATACTCAGTACATATTATACCAAGTAGGGTCGTGGTATATACTCAGTACATATTATACCCAGTGGGGTAGTGGTACATACTCAGTACATATTATACCCAGTGGGGTGGTGGTATATACCCAGTACATATTATACCCAGTGGGGGGGATGGTATATACTCAGTACATATTATACCCAGTGGGGGGGGGGATGGTATATACTCAGTACATATTATACCAAGTAGGGTGGTGGTATATACTCAGTACATATTATACCCAGTGGGGTGGTGGTATATACTCAGTACATATTATACCCAGTGGGGTGGTGGTATATACTCAGTACATATTATACCCAGTGGGGTGGTGGTATATACTCAGTACATATTATACCCAGTGGGGGGGGGGGGGGGGGGGGGGTGGTATATACTCAGTACATATTATACCCAGTAGGGTGGTGGTATATACTCAGTACATATTATACCCAGTGGGGTGGTGGTATATACTCAGTACATATTATACCCAGTGGGGTGGTGGTATATACTCAGTACATATTATACCCAGTGGGATGGTGGTATATACTCAGTACATATTATACCCAGTGGGGGGGGGGATGGTTTATACTCAGTACATATTATACCCAGTAGGGTGGTGGTATATACTCAGTACATATTATACCCAGTGGGGTGGTGGTATATACTCAGTACATATTATACTCAGTGGGGTGGTGGTATATACTCAGTACATATTATACCCAGTGGGATGGTGGTATATACTCAGTACATATTATACCCAGTAGGGTCGTGGTACATACTCAGTACATATTATACCCAGTGGGGTGGTGGTATATACTCAGTACATATTATACCCAGTGGGGGGGGATGGTATATACTCAGTATATATTATACCCAGTGGGGTGGTGGTATATACTCAGTACATATTATACCCAGTAGGGTAGTGGTATATACTCAGTACATATTATACCCAGTGGGGTGGTGGTATATACTCAGTACATATTATACCCAGTGGGGTGGTGGTATATACTCAGTACATATTGTACTCAGTGGGGTGGTGGTATATACTCAGTACATATTATACCCAGTAGGGTGGTGGTATATACTCAGTACATATTATACCCAGTGGGGTGGTGGTATATACTCAGTACATATTATACCCAGTGGGGGGGGATGGTATATACTCAGTACATATTATACCCAGTAGGGTCGTGGTACATACTCAGTACATATTATACCCAGTAGGGTGGTGGTATATACTCAGTACATATTATACCCAGTGGGGGGGGGGATGGTATATACTCAGTACATATTATACCCAGTTGGGTCGTGGTACATACTCAGTACATATTATACCCAGTGGGGTGGTGGTATATACTCAGTACATATTATACCCAGTGGGGTGGTGGTATATACTCAGTACATACTATACCCAGTGGGGTGGTGGTATATACTCAGTACATATTATACCCAGTGGGGGGGGGATGGTATATACTCAGTACATATTATACCCAGTGGGGTGGTGGTATATACTCAGTACATATTATACCCAGTGGGATGGTGGTATATACTCAGTACATATTATACCCAGTGGGGTGGTGGTATATACTCAGTACATATTATACCCAGTAGGGTCGTGGTACATACTCAGTACATATTATACCCAGTGGGGTGGTGGTATATACTCAGTACATATTATACCCAGTGGGGTGGTGGTATATACTCAGTACATATTATACCCATATTATACCCAGTGGGGTAGTGGTATATACTCAGTACATATTATACCCAGTGGGGTGGTGGTATATACTCAGTACATATTATACCCAGTGGGGGGGGGGGGGGGGGGATGGTATATACTCAGTACATATTATACCCAGTGGGGGGGGATGGTATATACTCAGTACATATTATACCCAGTAGGGTGGTGGTATATACTCAGTACATATTATACCCAGTAGGGTAGTGGTATATACTCAGTACATATTATACCCAGTGGGGTGGTGGTATATACTCAGTACATATTATACCCAGTGGGGGGGGGATGGTATATACTCAGTACATATTATACCCAGTGGGGTGGTGGTATATACTCAGTACATATTATACCAAGTGGGGGGGGATGGTATATACTCAGTATATATTATACCCAGTGGGGTGGTGGTATATACTCAGGACATATATTACCCCGTGGGGTGGTGGTATATACTCAGTACATATTATACCCAGTGGGGTGGTGGTATATACTCAGTACATATTATACCCAGTGGGGTGGTGGTATATACTCAGTACATATTATACCCAGTGGGATGGTGGTATATACTCAGTACATATTATACCCAGTAGGGTCATGGTACATACTCAGTACATATTATACCCAGTGGGGTGGTGGTATATACTCAGTACTTATTATACCCAGTGGGGGGGGGGGGTGGTATATACTCAGTATATATTATACCCAGTGGGGTGGTGGTATATACTCAGTACATATTATACCCAGTAGGGTAGTGGTATATACTCAGTACATATTATACCCAGTGGGGTGGTGGTATATACTCAGTACATATTATACCCAGTGGGGTGGTGGTATATACTCAGTACATATTGTACCCAGTGGGGTGGTGGTATATACTCAGTACATTTTATACCCAGTAGGGTGGTGGTATATACTCAGTACATATTATACCCAGTGGGGGGGGGGGGGGGGGAATGGTATATACTCAGTACATATTATACCCAGTAGGGTCGTGGTACATACTCAGTACATATTATACCCAATGGGGTGGTGGTATATACTCAGTACATATTATACCCAGTGGGGGTAGGATGGTATATACTCAGTACATATTATACCCAGTAGGGTCGTGGTACATACTCAGTACATATTATACCCAGTAGGGTGGTGGTATATACTCAGTACATATTATACCCAGTGGGGGGGGGGATGGTATATACTCAGTACATATTATACCCAGTTGGGTCGTGGTACATACTCAGTACATATTATACCCAGTGGGGTGGTGGTATATACTCAGTACATATTATACCCAGTGGGGTGGTGGTATATACTCAGTACATACTATACCCAGTGGGGTGGTGGTATATACTCAGTACATATTATACCCAGTGGGGGGGGGATGGTATATACTCAGTACATATTATACCCAGTGGGGTGGTGGTATATACTCAGTACATATTATACCCAGTGGGATGGTGGTATATACTCAGTACATATTATACCCAGTGGGGTGGTGGTATATACTCAGTACATATTATACCCAGTAGGGTCGTGGTACATACTCAGTACATATTATACCCAGTGGGGTGGTGGTATATACTCAGTACATATTATACCCAGTGGGGTGGTGGTATATACTCAGTACATATTATACCCATATTATACCCAGTGGGGTAGTGGTATATACTCAGTACATATTATACCCAGTGGGGTGGTGGTATATACTCAGTACATATTATACCCAGTGGGGGGGGGGGGGGGGGGGTGGTATATACTCAGTACATATTATACCCAGTGGGGGGGGATGGTATATACTCAGTACATATTATACCCAGTAGGGTGGTGGTATATACTCAGTACATATTATACCCAGTGGGGTAGTGGTATATACTCAGTACATATTATACCCAGTAGGGTAGTGGTATATACTCAGTACATATTATACCCAGTGGGGTGGTGGTATATACTCAGTACATATTATACCCAGTGGGGGGGGATGGTATATACTCAGTACATATTATACCCAGTGGGGTGGTGGTATATACTCAGTACATATTATACCAAGTGGGGGGGGATGGTATATACTCAGTATATATTATACCCAGTGGGGTGGTGGTATATACTCAGGACATATTATACCCAGTGGGGTGGTGGTATATACTCAGTACATATTATACCCAGTGGGGTGGTGGTATATACTCAGTACATATTATACCCAGTGGGGTGGTGGTATATACTCAGTACATATTATACCCAGTGGGATGGTGGTATATACTCAGTACATATTATACCCAGTAGGGTCATGGTACATACTCAGTACATATTATACCCAGTGGGGTGGTGGTATATACTCAGTACTTATTATACCCAGTGGGGGGGGGGGGTGGTATATACTCAGTATATATTATACCCAGTGGGGTGGTGGTATATACTCAGTACATATTATACCCAGTAGGGTAGTGGTATATACTCAGTACATATTATACCCAGTGGGGTGGTGGTATATACTCAGTACATATTATACCCAGTGGGGTGGTGGTATATACTCAGTACATATTGTACCCAGTGGGGTGGTGGTATATACTCAGTACATTTTATACCCAGTAGGGTGGTGGTATATACTCAGTACATATTATACCCAGTGGGGGGGGGGGGGGGGGGGAATGGTATATACTCAGTACATATTATACCCAGTAGGGTCGTGGTACATACTCAGTACATATTATACCCAATGGGGTGGTGGTATATACTCAGTACATATTATACCCAGTGGGGGTAGGATGGTATATACTCAGTACATATTATACCCAGTAGGGTCGTGGTACATACTCAGTACATATTATACCCAGTAGGGTGGTGGTATATACTCAGTACATATTATACCCAGTGGGGGGGGGGATGGTATATACTCAGTACATATTATACCCAGTTGGGTCGTGGTACATACTCAGTACATATTATACCCAGTGGGGTGGTGGTATATACTCAGTACATATTATACCCAGTGGGGTGGTGGTATATACTCAGTACATACTATACCCAGTGGGGTGGTGGTATATACTCAGTACATATTATACCCAGTGGGGGGGGGATGGTATATACTCAGTACATATTATACCCAGTGGGGTGGTGGTATATACTCAGTACATATTATACCCAGTGGGATGGTGGTATATACTCAGTACATATTATACCCAGTGGGGTGGTGGTATATACTCAGTACATATTATACCCAGTAGGGTCGTGGTACATACTCAGTACATATTATACCCAGTGGGGTGGTGGTATATACTCAGTACATATTATACCCAGTGGGGTGGTGGTATATACTCAGTACATATTATACCCATATTATACCCAGTGGGGTAGTGGTATATACTCAGTACATATTATACCCAGTGGGGTGGTGGTATATACTCAGTACATATTATACCCAGTGGGGGGGGGGGGGGGGGTGGTATATACTCAGTACATATTATACCCAGTGGGGGGGGATGGTATATACTCAGTACATATTATACCCAGTAGGGTGGTGGTATATACTCAGTACATATTATACCCAGTGGGGTAGTGGTATATACTCAGTACATATTATACCCAGTAGGGTAGTGGTATATACTCAGTACATATTATACCCAGTGGGGTGGTGGTATATACTCAGTACATATTATACCCAGTGGGGGGGGATGGTATATACTCAGTACATATTATACCCAGTGGGGTGGTGGTATATACTCAGTACATATTATACCAAGTGGGGGGGGATGGTATATACTCAGTATATATTATACCCAGTGGGGTGGTGGTATATACTCAGGACATATTATACCCAGTGGGGTGGTGGTATATACTCAGTACATATTATACCCAGTGGGGTGGTGGTATATACTCAGTACATATTATACCCAGTGGGGTGGTGGTATATACTCAGTACATATTATACCCAGTGGGATGGTGGTATATACTCAGTACATATTATACCCAGTAGGGTCATGGTACATACTCAGTACATATTATACTCAGTGGGGTGGTGGTATATACTCAGTACTTATTATACCCAGTGGGGGGGGGGTGGTATATACTCAGTATATATTATACCCAGTGGGGTGGTGGTATATACTCAGTACATATTATACCCAGTAGGGTAGTGGTATATACTCAGTACATATTATACCCAGTGGGGTGGTGGTATATACTCAGTACATATTATACCCAGTGGGGTGGTGGTATATACTCAGTACATATTGTACCCAGTGGGGTGGTGGTATATACTCAGTACATTTTATACCCAGTAGGGTGGTGGTATATACTCAGTACATATTATACCCAGTGGGGGGGGGGGATGGTATATACTCAGTACATATTATACCCAGTAGGGTCGTGGTACATACTCAGTACATATTATACCCAATGGGGTGGTGGTATATACTCAGTACATATTATACCCAGTGGGGGTAGGATGGTATATACTCAGTACATATTATACCCAGTAGGGTCGTGGTACATACTCAGTACATATTATACCCAGTAGGGTGGTGGTATATACTCAGTACATATTATACCCAGTGGGGGGGGGATGGTATATACTCAGTACATATTATACCCAGTTGGGTCGTGGTACATACTCAGTACATATTATACCCAGTGGGGTGGTGGTATATACTCAGTACATATTATACCCAGTAGGGTCGTGGTACATACTCAGTACATATTATACCCAGTGGGGTGGTGGTATATACTCAGTACATATTATACCCAGTGGGGTGGTGGTATATACTCAGTACATATTATACCCAGTGGGGTGGTGGTATATACTCAGTACATATTATACCCAGTGTGGGGGGGGGGTGGGGATGGTATATACTCAGTATATATTGTACCCAGTAGGGTCGTGGTACATACTCAGTACATATTATACCCAGTGGGGTGGTGGTATATACTCAGTACATATTATACCCAGTGGGTTGGTGGTATATACTCAGTACATATTATACCCAGTGGGATGGTGGTATATACTCAGTACATATCATACCCAGTGGGGGGGGGGGGATGGTATATACTCAGTATATATTGTACCCAGTAGGGTCGTGGTACATATTCAGTACATATTATACCCAGTGGGGTGGTGGTATATACTCAGTACATATTATACCCAGTGGGGGGGGGGGGTGGTATATACTCAGTATATATTATACCCAGTGGGGTGGTGGTATATACTCAGTACATATTATACCCAGTGGGGTGGTGGTATATACTCAGTACATATTATACCCAGTAGGGTCGTGGTACATAATCAGAACATATTATACCCAGTGGGGTGGTGGTATATACTCAGTACATATTATACCCAGTGGGGTGGTGGTATATACTCAGTACATATTATACCCAGTGGGGGGGGGGATGGTATATACTCAGTATATATTGTACCCAGTAGGGTGGTGGTACATACTCAGTGCATATTATACCCAGTGGGGTGGTGGTATATACTCAGTACATATTATACCCAGTGGGGTGGTGGTATATAATCAGTACATATTATACCCAGTGGGGGGGGATGGTATATACTCAGTATATATTATACCCAGTGGGGTGGTGGTATATACTCAGTACATATTATACCCAGTGGGGTGGTGGTACATACTCAGTACATATTATACCCAGTGGGGTGGTGGTATATACTCAGTACATATTATACCCAGTGGGGTGGTGGTATATACTCAGTACATATTATACCCAGTGTGGGGGGGGGGTGGGGATGGTATATACTCAGTATATATTGTACCCAGTAGGGTCGTGGTACATACTCAGTACATATTATACCCAGTGGGGTGGTGGTATATACTCAGTACATATTATACCCAGTGGGTTGGTGGTATATACTCAGTACATATTATACCCAGTGGGATGGTGGTATATACTCAGTACATATTATACCCAGTGGGGGGGGGGATGGTATATACTCAGTATATATTGTACCCAGTAGGGTCGTGGTACATATTCAGTACATATTATACCCAGTGGGGTGGTGGTATATAATCAGTACATATTATACCCAGTGGGGGGGGATGGTATATACTCAGTATATATTATACCCAGTGGGGTGGTGGTATATACTCAGTACATATTATACCCAGTAGGGTCGTGGTACATACTCAGTACATATTATACCCAGTGGGGTGGTGGTATATACTCAGTACATATTATACCCAGTGGGGTGGTGGTATATACTCAGTACATATTATACCCAGTGGGGTGGTGGTATATACTCAGTACATATTATACCCAGTGTGGGGGGGGGGTGGGGATGGTATATACTCAGTATATATTGTACCCAGTAGGGTCGTGGTACATACTCAGTACATATTATACCCAGTGGGGTGGTGGTATATACTCAGTACATATTATACCCAGTGGGTTGGTGGTATATACTCAGTACATATTATACCCAGTGGGATGGTGGTATATACTCAGTACATATTATACCCAGTGGGGGGGGGGGATGGTATATACTCAGTATATATTGTACCCAGTAGGGTCGTGGTACATATTCAGTACATATTATACCCAGTGGGGTGGTGGTATATACTCAGTACATATTATACCCAGTGGGGGGGGGGGGGGGGGGGGGTATATACTCAGTATATATTATACCCAGTGGGGTGGTGGTATATACTCAGTACATATTATACCCAGTGGGGTGGTGGTATATACTCAGTACATATTATACCCAGTAGGGTCGTGGTACATAATCAGAACATATTATACCCAGTGGGGTGGTGGTATATACTCAGTACATATTATACCCAGTGGGGTGGTGGTATATACTCAGTACATATTATACCCAGTGGGGGGGGGGGATGGTATATACTCAGTATATATTGTACCCAGTAGGGTGGTGGTACATACTCAGTGCATATTATACCCAGTGGGGTGGTGGTATATACTCAGTACATATTATACCCAGTGGGGTGGTGGTATATAATCAGTACATATTATACCCAGTGGGGGGGGATGGTATATACTCAGTATATATTATACCCAGTGGGGTGGTGGTATATACTCAGTACATATTATACCCAGTGGGGTGGTGGTATATACTCAGTACATATTATACCCAGTTGGGTAGTGGTATATACTCAGTACATATTATACCCAGTGGGGTGGTGGTATATACTCAGTACATATTATACCCAGTGGGGGGGGGGGGATGGTATATACTCAGTACATATTATACCCAGTGGGGTGGTGGTATATACTCAGTACATATTATACCCAGTGGGGTGGTGGTATATACTCAGTACATATTATACCCAGTGGGGGGGGGGGGGATGGTATATACTCAGTATATATTATACCAAGTGGGGTGGTGGTATATACTCAGTACATATTATACCCAGTGGGGTGGTGGTATATACTCAGTACATATTATACCCAGTGGGGGGGGATGGTATATACTCAGTACATATTATACCCAGTGGGGTGGTGGTATATACTCAGTACATATTATACCCAGTGGGGTGGTGGTATATACTCAGTACATATTATACCCAGTTGGGTAGTGGTATATACTCAGTACATATTATACCCAGTGGGGTGGTGGTATATACTCAGTACATATTATACCCAGTGGGGGGGGGGGGGGGGGATGGTATATACTCAGTACATATTATACCCAGTGGGGTGGTGGTATATACTCAGTACATATTATACCCAGTGGGGTGGTGGTATATACTCAGTACATATTATACCCAGTGGGGGGGGGGGATGGTATATACTCAGTATATATTATACCAAGTGGGGTGGTGGTATATACTCAGTACATATTATACCCAGTG
The DNA here is from genome assembly GCA_029582155.1 of Panopea generosa. NCBI lineage: Eukaryota > Metazoa > Mollusca > Bivalvia > Adapedonta > Hiatellidae > Panopea > Panopea generosa. The sequence continues at coordinate 31,912,254 of CM055899.1, forward strand.
GGGTGGTGGTATATACTCAGTACATATTATACCCAGTGGGGTGGTGGTATATACTCAGTACATATTATACCCAGTGGGGTGGTGGTATATACTCAGTACATATTATACCCAGTGGGGTGGTGGTATATACTCAGTACATATTATACCCATTGGGGGGGGGGGGGGTGGGGGGTGGGGATGGTATATACTCAGTACATATTATACCCAGTGGGGTGGTGGTATATACTCAGTACATATTATACCCAGTGGGGTGGTGGTATATACTCAGTACATATTATACCCAGTAGGGTCGTGGTATATACTCAGTACATATTATACCCAGTGGGGTGGTGGTATATACTCAGTACATATTATACCCAGTGGGGTGGTGGTATATACTCAGTACATATTATACCCAGTGGGGGGGGATGGTATATACTCAGTACATATTATACCCAGTAGGGTCATGGTACATACTCAGTACATATTATACCCAGTGGGGTGGTGGTATATACTCAGTACATATTATACCCAGTGGGGTGGTGGTACATACTCAGTACATATTATACCCAGTGGGGTGGTGGTACATACTCAGTACATATTATACCCAGTGGGGTGGTGGTACATACTCAGTACATATTATACCCAGTGGGGTGGTGGTATATACTCAGTACATATTATACCCAGTAGGGTAGTGGTATATACTCAGTACATATTATACCCAGTGGGGTGGTGGTATATACTCAGTACATATTATACCCAGTGGGGTGGTGGTATATACTCAGTACATATTATACCAAGTGGGGTGGTGGTATATACTCAGTATATATTATACCCAGCCCCCAGGACTATAACACTTATTTCATGCTCAACTGAAAGCAGATTTGAGGTAGAAAATTATTTACATTTATTTTGTTACGAGTCTCATTCATTTTTCATTTGGGCATGAACTCTTGAAATGAGCATGGTGCAAAATGCTATAACCTTTGACCCAAGAAATGAACTCGGAAAAATTCCTAATAATAAGCTCTGGTCCTACTTTAAAATCAATCTAAAATAGATAAGTATAAACGAAAGCACACATTAGACTTAACTATTATTCTTTTCACATTTCTGTTTTTCCAAAATGGTAAAACATTCTACTCACATTTTCACCTTTCCACACTTTTATTGTTCTGTCTTGTGATGCTGAATATATAAGGTCTGTGCCACCCCACTTGATACAGGTGACCGACTGTAGATGACCGGCTATACACACAGTACACTGAGATAATATCGTGTCCCATATTCTCACTGTTGCATCCTGGGAATGGAATGGAATACTTGGGATTTAATTATAACTATCACATAAATTTGATTATGACATTTAAAAAAAAAGTTATTATACTGTTATTATTAACCCATATTTATTTTAAGCTTATTATCAACCCATTTTTATTATAAACTTATTATTAATCCATATTTATTTTTTATTAACCTTATTTAAGATAAGTCTGTCATGATTCATACTCAGTACTTTGTACATATCTGACTAAGTACATAGTCACCTCATTAGTATCATTCTGTGGTAAAATGCAATTATGAATGTATGTATTGTGAATAATATCTAATGAAGTAAATCTGTAATTTATAAACACAAAAGTATATCAATCTTAATTGTAATTCATAATTATGCATTATTATGTGTTATTATGTGTTATGTGTTATTATGTGTTATGTGTTATTATGGGTTATTCTGTGTTGTTATGTGGTATGTGTTATTGTGTGTTATTCTGTGTTGTTATGTGTTATGTGTTATTATGTGTTATCTGTTGTTATGTGTTATTATGTGTTGTTATGTGTTATTATGTGTTATTATGTGGTATCTGTTATTCTCATTTTGAATAGGGCAGAAGCCTAAAGATGGATGTATTAATAATGAATAGCTAATTATAAAAAAGTGAACTTCTGAACATTATAACTATGGAAGACTACACTAACACAGAAGAACAAGACAATGACTGATAATGTCAGAACTTTTGAATAACTATGGAAGGCTATACTAACACAGAAGAACAAGACAATTACTGATAATGTCAGAACTTTTGAATAACTATGGAAGACTATACTAACACAGAAGAACAAGACAATCACTGATAATGTCAGAACTTTTGAATAACTATGGAAGGCTATACTAACACAGAAGAACAAGACAATGACTGATAATGTCAAAACTTTTGAATAACTATGGAAGACTATACTAACACAGAAGAACAAGACAATTACTGATAATGTCAGAACTTTTGAATAACTATGGAAGGCTATACTAAAACAGAAGAACAAGACAATTACTGATAATGTCAGAACTTTTGAATAACTATGGAAGGCTATACTAACACAGAAGAACAAGACAATTACTGATAATGTCAGAACTTTTGAATAACTATGGAAGGCTATACTAACACAGAAAAACAAGACAATGACTGATAATGTCAGAACTTTTGAATAACTATGGAGGACTATACTAACACAGAAGAACAAGACAATTACTGATAATGTCAGAACTTTTGAATAACTATGGAAGGCTATACTAACACAGAAGAACATGACAATTACTGATAATGTCAGAACTTTTGAATAACTATGGAAGACTATACTAACACAGAAGAACAAGACAATCACTGATAATGTCAGAACTTTTGAATAACTATGGAAGACTATACTAACACAGAAGAACAAGACAATGACTGATAATGTCAGAACTTTTGAATAACTATGGAAGACTATACTAACACAGAAGAACAAGACAATTACTGATAATGTCAGAACTTTTGAATAACTATGGAAGACTATACTAAAACAGAAGAACAAGACAATTACTGATAATGTCAGAACTTTTGAATAACTATGGAAGGCTATACTAACACAGAAGAACAAGACAATTACTGATAATGTCAGAACTTTTGAATAACTATGGAAGACTATACTAACACAGAAGAACAAGACAATCACTGATAATGTCAGAACTTTTGAATAACTATGGAAGACTATACTAACACAGAAGAACAAGACAATGACTGATAATGTCAGAACTTTTGAATAACTATGGAAGACTATACTAACACAGAAGAACAAGACAATTACTGATAATGTCAGAACTTTTGAATAACTATGGAAGGCTATACTAAAACAGAAGAACAAGACAATTACTGATAATCTCAGAACTTTTGAATAACTATGGAAGGCTATACTAACACAGAAGAACAAGACAATTACTGATAATGTCAGAACTTTTGAATAACTATGGAAGGCTATACTAACACAGAAAAACAAGACAATGACTGATAATGTCAGAACTTTTGAATAACTATGGAGGACTATACTAACACAGAAGAACAAGACAATTACTGATAATGTCAGAACTTTTGAATAACTATGGAAGACTATACTAACACAGAACAACAAGACAATTACTGATAATGTCAGAACTTTTGAATAACTATGGAAGGCTATACTAACACAGAAGAACAAGACAATGACTGATAATGTCAGAACTTTTGAATAACTATGGAAGGCTATACTAACACAGAAGAACAAGACAATCACTGATAATCTCAGAACTTTTGAATAACTATGGAAAACTATACTAACACAGATGAACAAGACAATCACTGATAATGTCAGAACTTTTGAATAACTATGGAAGACTATACTAACACAGAAGAACAAGACAATTACTGATAATGTCAGAACTTTTGAATAACTATGGAAGGCTATACTAACACAAAAGAACAAGACAATTACTGATAATGTCAGAACTTTTGAATAACTATGGAAGACTATACTAACACAGAAGAACAAGACAATTACTGATAATGTCAGAACTTTTGAATAACTATGGAGGACTATACTAACACAGAAAAACAAGACAATGACTGATAATGTCAGAACTTTTGAATAACTATGGAGGACTATACTAACACAGAAGAACAAGACAATTACTGATAATGTCAGAAATTTTGAATAACTATGGAGGACTATACTAACACGGAAAAACAAGACAATAACTGATAATGTCAGAACTTTTGAATAACTATGGAAGGCTATACTAACACAGAAGAACAAGACAATGACTGATAATGTCAGAACTTTTGAATAACTATGGAAGGCTATACTAACACAGAAGAACAAGACAATCACTGATAATCTCAGAACTTTTTAATAACTATGGAAGACTATACTAACACAGAAGAACAAGACAATTACTGATAATCTCAGAACTTTTGAATAACTATGGAAGGCTATACTAACACAAAAGAACAAGACAATGACTGATAATGTCAGAACTTTTGAATAACTATGGAAGACTATACTAACACAGAAGAACAAGACAATTACTGATAATGTCAGAACTTTTGAATAACTATGGAGGACTATACTAACACAGAAAAACAAGACAATGACTGATAATGTCAGAACTTTTGAATAACTATGGAGGACTATACTAACACAGAAGAACAAGACAATTACTGATAATGTCAGAAATTTTGAATGACTATGGAGGACTATACTAACACAGAAGACAATTACTGATAATCTCAGAACTTTTGAATAACTATGGAAGACTATACTAACACAGAAGAACAAGACAATTACTGATAATGTCAGAACTTTTGAATAACTATGGAAGGCTATACTAACACAGAAGAACCAGACAATTACTGATAATGTCAGAACTTTTGAATAACTATGGAAGACTATACTAACACAGAAGAATAAGACAATTACTGATAATGTCAGAACTTTTGAATAACTATGGAGGACTATACTAACAGAGAAGAACAAGACAATTACTGATAATGTCAGAACTTTTGAATAACTATGGAAGGCTATACTAACACAGAAGAACAAGACAATCACTGATAATGTCAGAACTTTTGAATAACTATGGAAGACTATACTAACACAGAAAAACAAGACAATTACTGATAATGTCAGAACTTTTGAATAACTATGGAAGGCTATACTAACACAGAAGAACAAAACAATTACTGATAATGTCAGAACTTTTGAATAGCTATGGAAGACTATACTAACACAGAAGAACAAGACAATTACTGATAATGTCAGAACTTTTGAATAACTATGGAGGACTATACTAACACAGAAAAACAAGACAATTACTGATAATGTCAAAACTTTTGAATAACTATGGAAGGCTATACTAACACAGAAGAACAAGACAATCACTGATAATGTCAGAACTTTTGAATAACTATGGAACGCTATACTAACACAGAAGAACAAGACAATCACTGATAATGTCAGAACTTTTGAATAACTATGGAACGCTATACTAGCACAAAAGAACAAGACAATGACTGATAATGTCAAAACTTTTGAATAACTATGGAAGACTATACTAACACAGAAGAACAAGACAATCACTGATAATGTCAGAACTTTTGAATAACTATGGAGGACTATACTAACACAGAAGAACAAGACAATCACTGATAATGTCAGAACTTTTGAATAACTATGGAAGACTATACTAACACAGAAGAACAAGACAATCACTGATAATCTCAGAACTTTTGAATAACTATGGAACGCTATACTAGCACAAAAGAACAAGACAATGACTGATAATGTCAAAACTTTTGAATAACTATGGAAGACTATACTAACACAGAAGAACAAGACAATCACTGATAATGTCAGAACTTTTGAATAACTATGGAACGCTATACTAGCACAAAAGAACAAGACAATGACTGATAATGTCAAAACTTTTGAATAACTATGGAAGACTATACTAACACAGAAGAACAAGACAATCACTGATAATGTCAGAACTTTTGAATAACTATGGAGGACTATACTAACACAGAAGAACAAGACAATCACTGATAATGTCAGAACTTTTGAATAACTATGGAAGACTATACTAACACAGAAGAACAAGACAATTACTGATAATCTCAGCACTTTTGAATAACTATGGAGGACTATACTAACACAGAAGAACAAGACAATCACTGATAATGTCAGAACTTTTGAATAACTATGGAAGACTATACTTACACAGAAAAACAAGACAATTACTGATAATGTCAGAACTTTTGAATAACTATGGAAGGTTATACTAACACAGAAAAACAAGACAATTACTGATAATGTCAGAACTTTTGAATAACTATGGAAGACTATACTAACACAGAAGAACAAGACAATTACTGATAATCTCAGAACTTTTGAATAACTATGGAAGACTATACTAACACAGAAGAAGAAGACAATTACTGATAATCTCAGAACTTTTGAATAACTATGGAAGGCTATACTAACACAGAAGAACCAGACAATTACTGATAATGTCAGAAATTTTGAATAACTATGGAAGACTATACTAACACAGAAGAACAAGACAATTACTGATAATCTCAGAACTTTTGAATAACTATGGAGGACTATACTAACACAGAAGAACAAGACAATTACTGATAATGTCAGAACTTTTGAATAACTATGGAAGACTATACTAACACAGAAAAACAAGACAATGACTGTTAATCTCAGAACTTTTGAATAACTATGGAAGGCTATACTTACACAGAAAAACAAGACAATGACTGATAATGTCAGAACTTTTGAATAACTATGGAAGGCTATACTAACACAGAAGAACAAGACAATTACTGATAATGTCAGAACTTTTGAATAACTATGGAAGGCTATACTAACACAGAATAACAAGACAATCACTGATAATGTCAGAACTTTTGAATAACTATGGAAGACTATACTAACACAGAAAAACAAGACAATTACTGATAATGTCAGAACTTTTGAATAACTATGGAAGACTATACTAACACAGAAGAACAAGACAATTACTGATAATGTCAGAACTTTTGAATAACTATGGAGGACTATACTAACACAGAAGAACAAGACAATCACTGATAATGTCAGAACTTTTGAATAACTATGGAGGACTATACTAACACAGAAGAACAAGACAATCACTGATAATGTCAGAACTTTTGAATAACTATGGAAGGCTATACTAACACAGAAGAACAAGACAATGACTGATAATGTCAGAACTTTTGAATAACTATGGAGGACTATACTAACACAGAAAAACAAGACAATTACTGATAATGTCAGAACTTTTGAATAACTATGGAGGACTATTTTAACACAGAAGAACAAGACAATTACTGATAATGTCAGAAGGAACACGGTATTACCAAAGTGATACCAACTGTTCATGTCTGCTCAAGTAACACAACAATGATAAATGAAATAGAATGTGAGTGGGGGGAGAGTTCAGATGCATATATATGTAAATCTGATGGACAGTAACCACTGTCCATCCACAAGTGACTGACTAACATTTTCACTTCAAGTGTCTGGACGGAGCTTGGTGTGAACCCATGACTTCAGCCAAGTGAGGTAAGAGACAACTTAAACTTTAAACTTAAAATGAAAGGCAGGTGAGTTTAAAGTCATGTATATGTGCTTAATTATAAAAAATCCATTTACCTTTGAAGAACTTGCTAAATATCTGCATTCTGAGTCTCTGAAAACAACAACAACAGTAGATTTGTTTCTCAATTTCTGTTTTACAGTAACACCCTGATAAAAAAACAGCTCCCTATTATTATTATTACATAAGTTACGGAGCAGATGTGTTATAAATCCACAACTTATGTTTTATATTAACCTAGTGTAATATTACTTCAGATGTTTTAAAAATCCACAACATATGTTTTATAATAACCTAATGTAATATGACTTCAGATGTGTTATAAATCCACAACATATTGTTTATATTAAGTTAGTGTTATATTACTTCAGATGTGTTATAAATCCACAACATATTGTTTATATTAACCTAGTGTTATATTACTTCAGATGTGTTATAAATGCACAACATATGTTTTATATTAACCTCATATAATATTACTTCAGATGTGTTATAAATCCACAACATATGTTTTATATTAACCGAGTGTAATATTACTTCAGATGTGTTATAAATCCACAACATATGTTTTATATTAACCTAGTGTAATATTACTTCAGATGTGTTATAAATCCACAACATATGTTTTATATTAACCTAGTGTTATATTACTTCAGATGTGTTATAAATCCAAAATATATGTTTAATATTAACCTCGTGTAATATTACTTCAGATGTGTTATAAATCCACAACATATGTTTTATATTAACCTCGTGTAATATTACTTCAGATGTGTTATAAATCCACAACATGTTTTATATTAACCGAGTGTAATATTACTTCATTATTTGTTATAAATCTACAACATATTTTTTACATTAACCTAGTGTAATATTACTTCAGATGTGTACTTTAAAATTTATAGAAGTAATATTTGGAACAAAGCTGTAATTAAGCGAGTATGTTCGAGGTGTTATAACTATACAAATATAATGCCAATCATCACATCATTTGAATTATTTGAGTCCTGTCAAATTGGTTTTAATGTTTATTAAAAATGTGATTTCAAAAATGAATTTTGGGAGTATGAGTGGAGTATTAGCGCAAGTTTACATTTGGTCTTCAACCCCTCTCCTGTCAGACTGGAGCATGCAGATAAAATGATAGACATAAACATCAAGCAAGATTAGACTGGTACTTACAAATGTAATGGTTTCCATGCCAACCATGTGATCCACTGTTTATGTGCAGATAATGTTTTACCCATTTGTTTACCGGTTGCCGGGTCCCAAACACAAACCTAGAGGAAAAATAATTCATCAAAATGTCTGAGAAGAAAATACCAAATAAATCACCATTATAAAGGGTACCAATATACCGAAATATCAACATTTTGTTTAATATTAAATTTGAAGAAAAAAACACACAACATATAAATTACTTCTCATTGTCCGAGAATGTGACTGAAGTATTACATCAATTTGTTTAGGAAATCTGAGGCATACATTTAGTTATTGTAACACAACTCTGTATAACGTCAATGATAAACCATCATATTTTGAGGCCTTTATTTACTTAATAAAACATTGTGCATCTTGTACTTCCTAAGGGGCCTTCTGATTGCTTAAACCAGCCTGGTAAATAGCTGATTATATCTAAGCAATCATGTCAAGCAACAGCGACTAATCTGGCTGTATGCTATAGTATATTAAAACAATATCTTGTTTAATTATGCATGCCAAAATTTCACTGATTATTACATTTCTTTAATATGATCTCTCATTACAACATTACATACTTTTAAACACAATATAAAACAACACGCATTCTTTACAATAATTTCATTTACCAGTATTTCTACTTGCAAAGGAAAAATAACGAAATATTGCATGACATCACATTACCTGGCTATTTTTACAGCCAGATGCCAGTTTTTTGCCATCAGGTGACCAGGCTATAGACAATATCCAATGTCTGTGTGCTTTACATGTGTACTGTGGCGTCTCTGTAGTCACATCCCAAAACCTTACTGTCGTGTCTCCCGAACCACTTGCCAAATATCTGGTAACATAATAAAAAATCCTCATGTATTAATCAACATATGACTGAGATACACTTCTGGAGTAAATCTATATACATAATATTAAATGAGTTTCCATTTGATATGGAAGAGTTATTAATATTTGAAATTTAACACACATTTTGGCAAGAAGATAAATTCTAAATATTAGGTTTAAAATTTTAACAAATACGATTTAAAGCTTTAACAAATAAGAAAATTAAACAGAGTACTGCCAATCAAAATTACTATGTGCTTACACCAGTGTGCACATAGCAGGAAGTGTACTAGCAATTTACAATGAATAACATAAAGAATCAATAAAAAAGCCCATCGTTAGGTGAAGCATTTGCATGTACATGGTTTAACGCCATTTTCAACCCATTTCAGGTTATATATATGGCATATCCAGTTTTATTGGTGGAGGAAGACTTCAGAATAAATCTGAGTAGAACCACCGTCCTTCCCCAAGTAACTGGCAAACTTTCTCACATAAAGTCTTTGGGGCAAGCGGGACTCAAACCTACAGCCTCAGTAGTGAGAGGTGATCTTGTGACAGCACCTCAGACCACTAGGCCACAGACGACCCCACCCCCACTATGCAAATTGCATATATTGATTCTAACATTGAATTCATATACAAAGGCAGACAGTGGTTGTTAATTTAACAAAGATGAATTTTACAAAAGCTTGATTTACAATACACCAATGATGAATAACAGTATGAAAATGTATCCATCACAGCATACTTCTCTGACATAATGATTTACTAGTTATTAAAATACTTGGAGAAGAGAAAAATAATTATTATTTATTTTTGTGTTCTTCAGCAAGACATGATAAATCAGATTTTTTTAACAGAGCACCGTAAATGGTTGCAGACGTCTTTTTAATGTCCATAAAGTAGGTCAAGGTCAGTGATGTAAACATGTTTAACATGATGGTGATCAGGTTACAGAATCAATACTAAAAAACAAAAGATTTAAGAAAATTAATCAAACATGGGCTAAACAATAAACTTTAACCTAAGGTAAAGTCCCACGTATGACTTTTATAGTCAAATGTATAATAATTTTGGTAACTTAGCTATATACATTGTTTGTATAATGTGATATGAATGTGTTTATGAAGTTAAGACACTATGATCACACAAGTAGTTTGTTGTGAAACAGAGAAAAAGTTGAACCAAACATAAAAATAACCAGACAAGGCAAGTATTATCCAAGTCCATTAGTCAGTGATATCAACTTTTTTACACACAGAATCAATACCTATTACTGGAAAACAAAATAGATTAAATAAAAAATATCTTCAAACCTGAGCTAAACAAAAAATTATCAGAAGGTTTTGAGAGCCCTAAGTATGAAAATGTTAGTAATTTAGTTCTATCTATTGTATAACATATCAACATGAATGTGTTTATAAAGTTCAATCACTATAACATAAGTAGTTTGTGAGAAAAATAGAAAAAGCTGAGCTAAACATAAAACTTTAACAAGACACTGATGCAAAGGTCATGACAATAGCTCTTTGTGTTTTCAAAAAAGACGAGCTTAAAATTGTAGTGTCCAAACTATTATTCTTGAAAAAATATCTTGAAATGTTGAGGTTGTCTGAAAAAACAGGGTTAATGCGATACTTCACATGAATCTCAGTACACTATACTCTATAAAAGTACTTCTGGATGTCCATTTCTTCTCTCTTTGGCAGCTTGTATTGAGACCTGGTTCTCTAAGACAGAGTAATTTAAGGTGCCGTCTCAAGATCATCTCTTACTGGTGAGGTCTTGGGTTTGAGCTCAGCTCAGTTTAGACTCTAAAGCTTTATGTTTGCCAGTAGTACACAATGCCATGTGCTTGTTAAATTATTAATATGAGATTTTCCTTCACCAATACAACTGGATGCCTTTAGATTAAATTAACCTTTAATGTGTTGAAAATGTCATTTTAACCATTCCTTATGTCTTGAGCAACTCTCACAGTACAATGATGGGTAAGAAGTCCCTTAGGTAACTTTTTTATAAATGTTAAGTTACCTTCCATCTGGACTAAACTGGGCAGCAATGACAGCTTCAGCATGACCTGGTATAGAACTTGTACATCTAGTGACGGCCCGCACTTTAAACACAGCCTGGGGTTGATACACGATGTCAAGCACCTGCTCAGATCCTTCAAGTGTCTTTTCATCAAGGGCCTGGTCTAATCTGTCCAAAATTTCTTTTTCATCAACAAAAAATGAATATGGCACTTTTTCTTCCTGTAAAATATATAAACATTCGTTACAATACAAGTGTGCACAATTGCCACTCTCTACCTTTCAACAGTATGATATATTCAATAGATTTACCACTTTTAAAATTAACTAGAGTTGGGTTTAAGGCCATTTAAACACATACAAGGCAGCGACTTTTATTGATGGAGGAAGACCTTAGAATGAATACGAGCAGAACTACTGTCCTTTGGCAAGTGTCTGGTAAACTGTATCAAAATGTTTTTAGACCCAGCTGGGCCAAACCCTCGACTTCAGCAGTGAAAGGTAAGTGATCTGGGTGGAGATGGCAGTGCTTTGGAGAACACTTCAAAATCATTTTAATAGAATGTGTTGAATAAAATTAAGTTTTTCTCTTTGCCTGAAGAAGTCTGAAAAATAACATGTATTTATATAGCTACCTTTACTCCCTTGATGGCAGATTCTTATGCCTCTTCTATTATTAACATTACAACAATACCCAAACTAGCTAGATCAATTAAGCCATCTTTTTTTTTAAATGCTGTGCCAATAGACATGATAGTCACAATTTTGGGGCAGATATTTTGCATGTAATTTTCAGCTTCTATTTTAAGTAATTAGTTTGAAATTAAATCAGACAATGAGCATTACTGTATTTTAACAAAATAACATTTTTGCTCTTTCATAACTAAAGATAAACATCAATTAGCAATATTATACAGTTTTACCTTTTTCAAAATAGCATTGCAGACAAGTTGAAGTTTATCAACAGTGATGTCTAGTGGCAGATCAAATGGACTGCCAGTTACCTCCCCTGTCTCACTTTTGAACTGTGCCAATATTCTACGACCTGACTGATCAGGTTCTTCATCTTTTTCTGAACTTAAAATGAAAAGCAATATAAATTATGATTGAATTCACTATTGTATAAATAGTAAATTTCTCACACCTACAGACCGTAATCCTTTCAAGTACACCAAACGGACGCAAACGAAACGAATATCAAACGCGTTTTAAACGATATACAAACGGACTAAAAATGCAAACGAAAAGATAAACGATTAACGATAAACGATAAACGATAAACGAAACGATACACGGACGCAACAGGGCAAACGATCCACAAACGATACAAAACGATAATGCAAACTTAAACGCATCAAATAATAAAGATTCGGATATCCTCTATTATTGTCGTAGTTATATTGACAATGAAATAATTAAACGAAATGACTGCTCTCTTTGTCATTTAAAATCTTTAAATTGCTTTACCTGTAACTTTAATTAAATTTCTTTGTTATAAGTTTTAATCCCGAATTACCCGTGAAAAACATTGCCTCGGGCATCGTTTCTTTACTTGTAAAAGTGTGATAAAACAATCAGATGACGCATGACCTGCTTACACAACTACCCCAATTAACTGATTTAATTATCTGAACACCGATTTATGTTGCTGTTCTGTTATATGATTGCCAATCAGGAAAAGTTTTCACGCAATTTTAGAAAATCTGTTTGTTACACCAAAAACCCTTAGGGCTTTTCCAAAATTGTATATAAAAATAGTTCATATATATATAACAAACACACGTAAAGGGTTGGTATTTGTTTGCTACTGGGTGTCTTCCAAAATGTTTGTTTTCAATATAGGCATTTGTTTAAAAAAAGATTACTATTAAGCTGATAGAGTTATTAATAACAACACATACCTTAATTTGTGTACAGAATGAACACGCTGTCCCTTTCACTATCACCTTGTGCCAATGTCCAATTACGCCACCAGTGAAACAAACATTTTATTCACTAAGTGGGTATCTTGGAAATTTTTGATGGAAGGATATCAGAGGAATTCTATCGGTGTAATGTACATAAAAGTGCTTGAAAGCGTCAGACGGAAGTACATGTACCAGCGATTTTAGAAGCCATGCCACAAGACATAAAACTTTTACCCTTAAAGGCATCTTTTTTTATGGAAACATCTCCGCCTCCCCCATGCATTTACCAAAGTGAAATAGAACGCGACGTTAAATGGCGCAAGAAACTGTCAGAGTGACAACATCGCACATTGCCACAAGGTCAGAAATAAATTGTGTAGGAGTAATAGACATAAAGTGTGTGCGCTCGCTACATAAATTAAGGCATGTGTATTTGTAAATATATTTATCTTTGCGGATTATATAAATTATTTTGTTTAATGAATTGTTATAATTGTTTAACATGACAATCTATCGAAATTCATAACTGGAATTAAAATTGGAAAATACTTGTTAATAATGTATTATTCCTGTAAATAAAATAAATACTTGTTGAGGTGTCTATACTCTCTTTCTTGCATAATAGCAGATTATACACCACTGCAGATATAAAAAAACACGGACTGGTTCACATTTATTTACTATATACTTTTTCGATACTGTAATATTAACGTTATTGTAAACAAGTCTGGCAATGTTTGGCCACTCTAATGATTACGTGATCGTAACGTGTTTATCTGATGTAATTGACATGCCCCGTACCATGTGTATTAAATTTCAATGATTGAGTTTTATGTAACATATTAATCTGCTGTCACGCTACAAATCATCAACTTTATGGTAGACCATATCTGACATAGGGTGGCTTAGTGAGAAATATTTCAGAATGATTTTAATCAATATTTCAGAAAGATTTTAAACAATATTATTTTAATTTATTTAATTAATATATTATCATATAAAACCCGGCGATTTCTTTAAATATATAGTTCTTATTATTTATTCTACTGCGGTGTTGCAATTGGACAACCAGAGATGATGCGATTGGTGAACATGTCGTGTAAATGGTAAAATATACACGGTAAACGATACACGCAAAACGATTCGATCGCAAACGCAGGTTAAAATGCATTCACTATCGTTTTGAACAGCATTTTCGTATTTTCTCTAACGTTTATCATAAAAAAAATGCGAACCATTAACGAAACTTCAATGCATTTCAAATGCATTTCAAACGCAAAACAAACGCGTTTGACACGCAAAACGAACGCAACTGAAATGCATTTTTGGTGTACTTGAACAGATTACGGTCTGTACAATAAGAGTTTAAGACTGAAAAGAGAGCATACCAAGCTTGCCATGGTGTACCTCCACCCCACTGCACCATCAACCAGAGGACATTCCTCCAGTTACATGCAGCCTTGCTGCTGGACAGACATTTACAGGCACAGCTTTATTCCATCTGGTATACGCCTGTGGAACTAGCTGCAATATTGCATAGCCACTGGCCTGGTCGCCCACTATTAGCCGACACCATCCATGTTTTTATTGTTTTTTTAAGTTTTTAATCTGTGCATTGTTGCACGTCACAGTGACATTGTACATACACCAAGTGTGTTAATGCCTCAGAGTGGACCTTGCACTTTACCAGGAAGAAGAAATAAAGCTATCAATAACACAACATACTTTATCTTTTCAAAGTCTGAACATCTGCAAGACATACTAATGCACTTTTGATTGTCAGATTTATCTGGTTTATAAAATCACCAAAACAATAATTTGTCAACTGTTGAGGGATAATATAACTTTTTGTTCAGGAAGGCCAATGGGTTGGGTAGTAAGGTGCGAGGGGATGGGTACCTTTGAGTAGATGTCCGTGTAAAAGACACACTATCATTAATAAAATAAGCCTGAAAATATTTGGTTAATTGGGTTAAACAGAATTAAACATATTTAGGAATTATAAAAAGTCGTTCAAATAAACAACATTGCGTGTCTTCATCACTTTTAACTATTTATTTTTGTCCGAAATAGTAGTAATATCCGAACTTGTGCTACATTTACGGTATAAAATATGAACGAAGACACCTTTCATTTAAAAAGAGGATCAAACAGACAATTCATTAAAGCGATATATATAAATATTTAAGTTATTTTGGACTGACTGATTGAAAAGTAGAACACGACTTTAAATATATAATGAAGGAAAACGAATTGACATTTCTGTGTTTACCTCATGTTTACAACACGTGCTTCCGGTATAGGGACCGGTTCGATGTTCACTTGATAACGACGGATTATAAGTTGGTTATTTGATAAAAAAAATTATATTGTTTTATTTTTCAGTTATTATCATAATTAATTTCTGAATAAAAAATCCTTTATAAATACACACATCAAACATAAAACTTGGATAACCAATGGATGCTCCCATCTGACTTTCAGAAAATTTTAAAATGAATCAAATACGATCTTTAAGATTCGCCTCGCCGGCCTTGTTGGATTATAATGTTTTTTCGTGCAAAACTTTATCAAACAAAGGTATTTATTCAGATTAAGTGTTTGCTCTATCTACTTTCAACACACAGTTGAAGTTTTAAATTGCACAGACTATGTTAATTAAGTGGGTGGGGTAAATAAAAATCTGTTAAACAATAACCATATTTTTATGCCTAACCCAAAAAATTTTTTGGGTGGCATATAGGAATCACAGTGTCCGTCCTTCTGTCCGGTATTTCGTGTCCGGCCTGTAACTTTGTCATGCATAGATGAATTTTAATGATACTTGGTATACTGGTCATACCTAATACCGCGAGTCTAAATTTTTTTCAGCCATGTCAAGAATGGCGTCCATAATAAACAGTAATAAGGTTACTCAAGTATGCTGAGTAATAAACAGTTGCCAATACGAAATGCAAACAAATGCCGACGCTAACGGAAGTTGGAGCTTTGCGCATGTATTCCCAGATTGTTTTTATACGGGCATTCGCGGTAATAGGTATATCGCAGTATAAGGTATACTGTATATACAAATGATCGACATAACATGACGACGTGTCGCAAGTAAGACCGACCCACACCCGTACCTCAAAGGTCAAGGTCACAATTTGAGTTTATTTGGCAACACTTTGAGTTTGTGTGAGATTTCATGTCCTGCCAGTAACTTTGACATGCATAGATGAATTTTAATGGTACTTGCTACAAATGATCAACATAACATGACGACATGTGACGAGTAAGACCCACACCCATACCCGTACCTCAAAGGTCAAGGTCACAATTTGAGTTTGACAACACTGAGTCTGTGTGAGATATCCTGTCCGACCTGTAACTTTGTCATGCATAGATTGATTTTATAAATACTTGCTACAAATGATCAACAAAACATGATGACATGTTGCAAGTAAGACCCAGAATCCCACTTCAAAGGTCAAGGTCACAATTTAACTTTGTTTGATGACACTTTCAGTCTGATTGAGAGTTCTTGTTCAGTCTGAAACTTTGTCACCTATGAATAAATTTCAAAAGCATTTGGCTACATTCATCAGCATGACATTACAACATGTCACATGTAAGACTCACATGCGTACCTCAAAGGTCAAGGTCACACTTTGAGTTTGTGTGCTAACACTTTCAGTCTATGTGAGAGTTCTTGTCCGGTCTGTAACTTTGTCATCTATGGATAGATTTTAAAAACACTTGGCTCAATTGATCAACATGACATAATTAAGTGTCGCATGTAAGACCCAGAACCTTTCCTCAAAGGTCAAGGTCACACTTTCAATTTGTTTGATATTGCTTGTCTGGTCTGTGACTTTGTCTTTAACTTGGCTCCATTTATCAAGATGACATGACGACGTGTCATAAGTAAGACCTAGACCCGTACATCAAAGGTCAAGGTCACACTTTGAGTATGTATGACAACACTTTGAATCTGTTTGAGATTTCAAGTATGTCCTATAACTCTACCATACATGGATAGATTTCAAAACCGCTTGGTTCAATTTATCAATTGATCAACAATTGATCTGTAACTTACATTTAGGGATTTTAAAATAACTTGACACAAGTGATCAGCATGTCATGATAATGTTACTGTTGAAATACCGAGACCATTACATCAGATGTCAAAATCAAGGTTACACAAAGGTCAAGGTCATGCTTTAATGTAAAAAAAACATGGACATGACGGAATTGCATGTCTAGTCTGAAACATGAGTCCATTACCTTTGATATTCATATATACATCTCTACCTATTATTATCATATATTGTTATTTTTCAAAGACCATTTGGGGGGCATGTGACACTTACCGGTGACATTTCTTGTTTCTTTTGCAGTAAACAGATGTTTGAGCACAGCTGCAGTTACTAGATCAGCTGACAACAAGAATTATGAAATTAACCCATGTTTTGAAAACAGAAACCCAAGGTTTGTATAGATTGTGTTTTACATATTTGTTTCTGACTCAAGTAGTCAACGCATTTTACAGTGCTTGTCGTCAACAATCTTCATTCATTCCACAGTGATGCCTTCTTCTAATACTGAGCTTACAATTTTCTTTTTGTGTCATGATACTGAAATATATATAGCACAGTGGTCAAAGGTGCTCTCCGAGGATGAGTTGCCTCTCACAGCTGAGGCCATGGGTCCAAACTGCGAGGAAACTGTGCCAGGTGCTTTTAATAAATTATAACACATCTGTCCATGGGCAGATCCAGGATTGTGCGTGATGTAAGGGTAGTCTTGGGGCAGAAAATATTGAAAACAAAGGCACTGAAAATGATTCAATATGACTTCACCTCTACATATGAATAACTTGGCTTAAGCAACATTTATATTTACGTTTAACTTTATTTCTCAAAACCTGTTTGGCTTATAGTCACCAAATTTTGTCTATAGTTATGGGTAGCACATGTACTAAGGCCCTCCCGGGGGTTTTGGAGATCTGAAGAACATGGCCATTTATTTTCAGAGATCTGGGGAACATTGGCCATTACTTAAGCATATATGGAAAAATTGTCTTGCTCAAGGACACTACACTCGGCGCAGGATTGAAATACCCACAACCCTCCGATCAAGATTTCGGTGTTTTACCACTAGACCACGTGGCGTTTTCTAAATCATGGAAACACACATCCTCTAGAATCAAACAACATATTTTTGTGATTATGGTATCAAAAGAAAGGGCTTGATTTGGGAGATTATTTTTTTCTTTTTTAAATTTAAGGAAATGAAGAATTTTACGCTGTAAGTTTTTTTTGTGTGATCATTTTCTTATTTTTAGCCCATTTTTAAAATAAGAAATAAGAAAAATGACTTCAATAAATATCAATATGAAACTTTCGCCACCAATGGAAAACTTACTGCTTCACCTTTCTACCTAATATTTCTATTTTTTTTGTGTTTTGTTTAAACGTACATAGTATTTGTTAAATCAAGACTACCGTTTTTTATTCAAAAAAATTTTTGTCGTGAAATTAAACATATTTTGATTTCAATCCGTAATAATTTAAATTCAGAAGAAAAATATTAAATAATTGATAATTGGAATTGGTCATCATTTTTATCAGCTTTACTTTGGCACCAAAATTGTTAAATTCAGACAAAGATTCGAAGAGTTATTATAGAAATACTAAAAGTGCCGTGGACATTATATTGCTGTTAGCCTGCCAGTCTCTGTAATTAAGGCACTGATTTTATGCATAATTTTTATACTTGATCATAATTTACTTTTAAAATGAAACAGCTTTTGACAGCTTTGGAGGTTTCTTACATGTTAGTCTGGGCCCCTGCACAACTTCATCCCATAATCGTATGTACCCGAAATAAATTTTGGATGGTAATTCCGAGCAAAGATATATTTACAGTGCTGGTGCTTAAAGGCAGAATAGTGCAGTGGTTAATAGCATCAATTTTGGATCGTAAGAACTGGTGTTCAATCCCACCCCGACATCTGATTTTTTTTTTTATTAGATCGTGTTTACACTATAAAGTCAATTATTTATGTGTATTTATTGCCTTTTGTAAATTAACAGTTCAGCTGTTCAATTTTTTTTTGTCTCTTCTGTCCTTCCATCGATATCTTCTTTGGCTCTACTTGCCAAAGGCCAGCAGGGCTTATGTTGTGGTTAATTGTCCGTCGTCCATCCGTTAACCTTTTTCTTGTAGAAGTTGTAGCATCCCCCGCATTTTTCAAAGAATCTTATCCAAACTCGCACGGCATTTGTATAACCACAAACTCTTGAAGTTCTTGAACCAGCATGATTGAAACACAAATGCTCCCTGCCACAGGGCTTACAAGCACATTTTTAAGGAAACTTAAAAAATACCTTTTCTCTGAAAGTTCAAGCCATAGATATTTTATACGTGGAAAAGAAGACAGTACATGGATTTTGCTTATTATGATGATGAGTAAATAATAATAGAGAAGATTAAAGTAGACGTTTTACTTAAGGAAACACTATTTGGTACTTTCAGGGAACTATGTTTAAAACTTTTGGAGATCTAGGGAACAGTGGAAATACTTTAAGAGATCTGGGGAACATGGACAAAATACTTTTGGGGAACTTTGGCAAATACTTTTGGAGATCTGGGGAACAATTGGCATTACTTTAAGAGATTCAGAGAACAGGGACCCCCTGGGAAGGCCTCTGTACTACTAAAAACCTTGCATTAAATAAAAAAATGTTGGAAAAGGAGGATGTGAATCTTTTATAAGAAATTGGGTTATAGGTAGCACTACTCAAATTGATCCAGACTGTTTAATTTAACCTACAAAATGTTGTTTTTTGTATTACGGAAAGCTCCATTTCTTTTAAATTATTTGGTCTCTATTTGAGCCACTTAACTTGGTCCTAAAACTGTGCTATGGGTAGTTCTATAAAAAAGAAGGTCTTTTTAGCTCGCCAGGATGAAGTCCAAGGAGAGCTATTGTCATGACTCTGGCATCGTCGGCGGCGTTGTCATCGGTGTCTGTAGACACCCAGGTTAAACTTTTGCGTTTAAGTTTCAGTTATCTATGCAACCACTCATTGGATGTCAATGAAACTTTGCATGTGTGTTTACCATCATCAATGGAACACACAGAGATAAGAATCATAACTCTGGATTGGATTTTGGCACAGTTATGGCCCTTTTTGGACTTAGACACCCAGGTTAAACTTTGCATTTAGTTGCATTTAAGTTTAAGATATCTATGCAACCACTCATTGGATGTGAATGAAACTTCACATGTGTGTTCACCATCATCAGTGGAACACACAGAGACAAGAACCATAACTGTGGATTACATTTTGGCACAGTTATGGCCCTTTTTGGACTTAGACACCAAGGTTAAACTTTGCGTTTAGTTGCGTTTAAATTTAAGATATCTATGCAACCACTCATTGGATGTGAATGAAACTTCACATGTGTGTTCACCATCATCAATGGAACACACAGAGACAAGAACCATAACTTTGGATTGCTTTTTGGCCTAGTTATGGCCCTTTTTGGACTTAGACACCCAGGTTAAACTTTGAGTTTAGTTGCGTTTAAGTTTAAGATATCTATGCAACCACTCATTGGATGTGAATGAACCTTCACATGTGTGTTCACCATCATCAATGGAACACACACAGACAAGAACCGTAACTCTGGGTTGCATTTTGGCACAGTTATGGCCCTTTTCAACTTAATTTTTCAGGTTAAATTTTTTTATCAGGTAAGATATCTATGCAACTACTCATTGGATATAAATGAAACTTTGCATGTGTGTTCACCATCATCATTGAAACACACAGAGACAAAAAACATAATTCTTGGTTGCATTTTGGCACAGTTTTGGACCATTTTTTTTACTTAATTTTTCAGGTTAAAGGTTTTTATCACGTAAGATATTTATGCAACCACTCATTGGATATATGAATGAAACTTCGCATGTGTGTTCACCATCATCATTGAAACATACAGAGACAAGAACCATAACTCTGGGTTGCATTTTGGCAGAGTTATGGCCCTTTAAGACTTAATTTTTCTTCTGTAGACAACCAGGTTAAACTTTTGCGTTTAGATGCGTTTAAGTTTTGGTGTTTGCCTCCAATCTCAATCTTTGCATTGGTGGGGAGTTTAATCCCATCGGCGAGCTTTGTTGTCTTCTGACAACTCTTGTTTTAGGTGACCATGGCCTCTATAAATAACCACTTCTTTGAAACTGTTTACCCACTAGTCACACCAACTTTTTTCATACTTGTTATATTAGTAGAACTACTAGACTGCACAGGAAGGAATGAAAGCGCTGGGGTCAGAGTGTGTAAACACCTTCATCACATTTTCAAGCACTATGTATGGCACTCATTGAAATATATTTCGCTAGTTAAACTTGTATTAATCAGTTTAACAAAGACATCATATTTAAAGTATGTTTCATTTTGGGCATTAAAATGAGAAAATATGATTAGTACAAATTTGAAGTATGTGAAGAATGCCTGTGCAATTTCCCCCAAATTTTGTTGAATTGTATTAATTTTGAAAACTTATAAAAGTTTGATGTTTTATCAAGTTACTATTTGTTTCAGAGCTTTAGAGTTCATGGGTCTGGCTCCAAAGAGAAAAGGCTGGCGATTTCAGGCGCCAAGGAAAGATTACTACCACAGGTATAAATTACATTGTTTGGAATGTTAAATTTTGTGCAAACATTGTAATATCACATACATAGAGGTATAGTTTCATTGTAAGTAGCGTTCAGTACAAATAAAAACAAATATGGTCATTTCCTGATTACTCAATAAGTGTTTTTGATAATTTTAAAAAATGAACAAAATATTTGTACATTATTATGGATACATTAGAAATGTGATGATTTAGACAGACAGGTCTTTAAAATTATTTTTATGAACCCATGTTTGCAATAACTGACACTTGTAGATCCCATGTTTGCAATAACTGACACTTGTAGAACCCATGTTTGCAATAACTGACACTTGAAGAACCCATGTTTGCAATAACTGACACTTGTAGAACCCATGTTTGCAATAACTGACACTTGCAGAACCCATGTTTGCAATAACTGACACTTGTAGATCCCATGTTTGCAATAACTGACACTTGTAGATCCCATGTTTGCAATAACTGACACTTGTAGAACCCATGTTTGCAATAACTGACACTTGTAGATCCCATGTTTGCAATAACTGACACTTGTAGAACCCATGTTTGCAATAACTGACACTTGTAGATCCCATGTTTGCAATAACTGACACTTGTAGAACCAATGTTTGCAATAACTGACACTTGTAGAACCCATGTTTGCAATAACTGATAACTGACACTTGTAGAACCCATGTTTGCAATAACTTACACTTGTAGATCCCATGTTTGCAATAACTTACACTTGTAGAACCCATGTTTGCAATAACTGACACTTGTAGATCCCATGTTTGCAATAACTGACACTTGTAGAACCCATGATTGCAATAACTGACACTTGTAGATCCCATGTTTGCAATAACAGACACTTGTAGAACCCATGTTTGCAATAACTGACACTTGTAGATCCCATGTTTGCAATAACTGACACTTGTAGAACCCATGTTTGCAATAACTGACACTTGTAGATCCCATGTTTGCAATAACTGACACTTGTAGAACCCATGTTTGCAATAACTGACACTTGTAGATTCCATGTTTGCAATAACTGACACTTGTAGATCCCATGTTTGCAATAACTGACACTTGTAGAACCCATGTTTGCAATAACTGACACTTGTAGATCCCATGTTTGCAATAACTGACACTTGTAGATCCCATGTTTGCAATAACTGACACTTGTAGATCCCATGTTTGTAATAACTGACACTTGTAGATCCCATGTTTGCAATAACTGACACTTGTAGATCCCATGTTTGCAATAACTGACACTTGTAGAACCCATGTTTGCAATAACTGACACTTGTAGATCCCATGTTTGCAATAACTGACACTTGTAGAACCCATGTTTGCAATAACTGACACTTGTAGATCCCATGTTTGCAATAACTGACACTTGTAGAACCCATGTTTGCAATAACTGACACTTGTAGATCCCATGTTTGCAATAACTGACACTTGTAGAACCTATGTTTGCAATAACTGACACTTGTAGATCCCATGTTTGCATTAACTGACACTTGTAGAACTCATGTTTGCAATAACTGACACTTGTAAATTAAAAAATGAAAGTTCACTGATGTCATGGGTGCGAGCCTTAAGCTCAGACCAAAAATGTCATGTGAAAAAGTTTGGTATTTAGCATGGAAGGAGAACGCTCCTTCTAAAGCCTTCTTTCTCCAATAAAACTGTGTATTCAAAATGATGTTAAACCCCATTAAAAAATAATATAATGTATATTCTTCTTTTCACCAGGTTAGTCTATGAGGTGACAAATTCCAACACAAATGCCACTGTGGAGCACTGGACAGGAAACACTGTCATAGATGCATCAACGAAGGAGATGGGCTTGGCAAAATATCTCTACAGGTAAGTTAAGTAGCCAAAACTTTGTGAGGTCAATGTTTATATCTGCTATAAGACATTCATATTGATTTATAAATGCATTTATTAGCCAAAAACATTTCATGTGTTCATGTAACTGTAAACATTCCTGTAAAACAATCAACATGAATTTTGATTTTAAAGTCTCTTTGTGTAGTTTTGTTGTTTGTGTGTTGTTGTTTTTTGCGGGATGGGGGGGATTAACTCCATTTAGACAGGCAAAAGGTTTGATGACGGAGGAACGCAGCAGATGCATCATATGTATAATATATATTATATACGCGAAACTGTGTTGAGCTATCGTCCTTCAGAGAGTAACTGGCATACTTTCTCCATGAAGTGTTTTAAAATAGACAAAGCTAGGCTCCAACCTGTGACTTCAGCTATGAGAAGGGAGTGACCTTGAACAGCGCATTAGACCTCTCAGCCACAGAGGACCTTCCACATCTGTTCAAAACAGACGGATGATTTTATTTTCCATTTATATATAGTTTTTCGTAGTTTACTCGCTTGAAATTAGGAAAAATGCATAATAAAACACAGTTTTCAAATTCATAAAAAAATCTATGTTTATCTTAAGAGTGAGTCTTGTAGAGTATTTATAATTTTTCAGGACCATGACAAACAGAATACAAACTTTTTTGTGCCTTACCTATGTATATGTTAATACACTGTTTACACTTATTATAAAAACAGAAAACCCCAAGATACAAACAATAAACGGATAAGAAAAATACAATTAAGTGTCATAAACGACCACATGTGTAATTCGTGGTTCAGTGCGCTTGTGTCCACCAGCTATCGGACAGGTGGTATCCATGGAGACACACTATATAGCTAAAATATTGGAATATTTTGTTGATGCCAATTACTTTCACCAAATTGAAAAGACAGCACCAATTTGATTTATTTATATAGGTTGCATTTGGTGCCTTTGGCAACCAACAACATGAGCCTTGCACATTTGTATTGAATAGCATTTTAAAATATGCTTTTATGTTAGGATGTAATCTTATTTTTTTAGGAAAATGTTAGTATATGATGTGATCTATGCAGTTGAAAACTTACACAGTTTCTAGATCTCTTGGTGAAGCAATGTTTGTTATAATCGGCATCAGTTCATTATGGGATAAGTAAATGTGGAATTCTCACTGATTAAAAAAAAAAAATCCAGTTCTTTGTCATAAGCTACATGTATAATCACTGGTGACACTGAATTCACATGCTGCTTGAGGCTAAAAGAAAACAAAGTTTCAAAGGTCAAAAGTCATCCAAGCCACTTTCACCATTTAATTTGAAAATAATGTACAATATACAAACTGGTGTATCAAACTGGTTTACATGTGTAAAGAGGGATGCAGGTCTATCTATATATTCTGAGGACTTTTGTTGGGCATCAGAATGTTATAAGTACTTCATGAGGGCATAAACTGAATTTACACGTAACAGCATCAACATTGTATTTACAGTTTCACTGACGTGAGTGCATCATGGAATGTTGGTAGACTACTGGCACGAAGAATGTTGGAAGCAGGTATCACAAATGTCTTTTATGATGAGGAACATGTGGATGCAGATTCAGAAAAGGTAAAAAGTTGACCTACCTCGTCAGCTGTACTGTGAAGTTTCAGAATATATAATTGTTTTAGTTTGTCTATAGTGATCATAGATTCAGTGGCAAATAGGCTGTGGTCTGTATATGTTGTGTACTGTTGCTGTGTGGGTCAAAATTACAGTTGACAAGTTAACAACAGCATCTTGTGAACATAGTTGGGAGTCAGACATAATTGTGATCTGTGTGTAATGTATTAAACTTGATCTATATACAGTGGGTCTTTCTTATTAAGCATTCAAAGCATGATTTCAATGATTGCTTTATGTAACTAGAATAAAAGAATCTGTTGTTGTATTTAAAGAATGCAGATAACATTTACAAGCAATCTGACATAACTGACTACCAAGTCAAGATGATAAAGAAAAAAAATTATGATTTTTCTATACAATGTATATGACTTTTGTAGAACTGTCCATGATATATATATATATATATATATATATATATATATATATATATATATATATATATATAATGGGTTCTGCTATAGTTGACTATGAGATGTATTACTGTGTTAATATGTGATACCTTCAAATATTTGGATTATTGTTATTCAATGAGTATTAAAACTATCACATTATTGGAACTAAAACAATCACATTATTGGAACTAAAACTATCATATTATTGAACTAAAACAATCACATTGTTGGAACTAAAACTATCATATTATTGAACTAAAACAATCATATTATTGGAACTAATAATATCATATTATTGGAACTAAAACTATCATATTATTGGAACTAATATTATCATATTATTGGAACTAAAACTATCATATTATTGGAACTAATATTATCATATTATTGGAACTAAAGCTATCATATTATTGGAACTGAAACTATCATATTATTGGAACTAAAACTATCATATTATTGGAACTAAAGCTATCATATTATTGGAACTAAAACTATCATGTTATTGGAACTAAAACTATCATATTATTGAACTAAAACAATCACATTATTGGAACTAAAACTATCACATTATTGGAACTAAAACAATCACATTATTGGAACTAAAACTATCATATTATTGAACTAAAACAATCACATTGTTGGAACTAAAACTATCATATTATTGAACTAAAACAATCATATTATTGGAACTAATAATATCATATTATTGGAACTAAAACTATCATATTATTGGAACTAATATTATCATATTATTGGAACTAAAACTATCATATTATTGGAACTAATATTATCATATTATTGGAACTAAAGCTATCATATTATTGGAACTGAAACTATCATATTATTGGAACTAAAACTATCATATTATTGGAACTAAAGCTATCATATTATTGGAACTAAAACTATCATGTTATTGGAACTAAAACTATCATATTATTGAACTAAAACAATCACATTATTGGAACTAAAACTATCATATTATTGAACTAAAACAATCATATTATTGGAACTAATAATATCATATTATTGGAACTAATATTATCATATTATTGGAACTAATACTATCATATTATTGGAACTAATATTATCATATTATTGGAACTAAAACTATCATATTATTGGAACTAAAACTATCATATTATTGGAACTAAAGCTATCATATTATTGGAACATCTGAAAATTAATTAATTTTGTACTAGTGATATATTTTGGTCGTTATAACAGTTGGATAATGGAATGATCCCTATCTGGTTACAAGTGACATAATAATACTTCAAATACTCATTATCATTATTTGTGTTTTTGTAGTAAGTACTAATTATAATTTAGAAATAAAATTGTTAAACATCTGTTGGTTTCACTTGCTCTGCTGCGTCATCTATGTTTTCAGTGAAATTGATGAATGAATATGAAAATGATATCCATCATTGATTTCTTGATATCAATACATAATTTAACTGCCCAGGCCAGAAATTTAGGGAGAAGAGACTCGTATGGGGACCCTCTTTGTCAGTTTTTGAAAGAAGTGAGAAATTTCAAGGAGAAATGGTGAAACAATTTTACTCTTTAATTGATAACAATTATATGCATTTAAAGTGAAATATTTACATGTTATATTAATTTGCATGGGCTGTTATTAATCTGTTGATGTCAACATACGTCATATGCAAGTGATAATAAATATTACTTGGTATGTTTATTTATTTTTCTCTGCAATAATTAATTGTTCATGGTTGTGTTGTGCCTATATTAACAGAAACAAGCCTTCCTGCTGGCGTTGAAGGACAGCCACATAGAATTACAGGAAGCAGATGAGGTGGAACAAGAACATGTGCCGGGTATCAACTATGATGGTTACAACCGATACGATGAAAAAAAAATGTATCACCAAGATTACCAAAAACTTTGATGATTTTATGCTGAAAATAAAAAAAAATTCCACCATTTAATTGTAATGTTATAAGTGTTGGCTGTTATTTTAATGATTTAAACAATCGCAAATTTGTCGAAAAGACAGGATAACAGAACAATTTTACACATGGCTTTAACAAAAATCAATGCAAATAGTACTTACAAAGGAACAAGTTTCAGCTGGAAGAGCCTTCACTGAAAATGGTGCTCAGGTACAAAGAAATATTTTATGTTCTATAATAACTATGGTTGTCTAAAAATTCTAACAAAGCTAGCAGGCTGTTGTTTTAATACATGTGTTTTGTGTACCAGTCTGTAAATATGATATAGACTAGTACATATAATCATAACAACTTCAATGGACGAGTATTATATATACTGATGGAAAATTAATAACAAAATGTTTGTTATCAGGTTTAGAAACTAGTCTCAACAAGGGACTGAGAACTGCCATGTACTTAAACCTCCTTTCATTGTCACATACTTCATCTTTAGTCTAAAGAAATGTTACTTGATTGTTCTTTCTTAGAATGTTTTCCAGAGAATAAAGTTGATAATATATGCCAAGATATGTTTTGTTCTTTTTTTTCCCCAACCTTTTATACCAGCTTGCTAGTCCTAATTTGCTATTGATACTAAAAAGATAACATTCATATTCATGAATCTTACTAGAATTTTGTTATTGGTTAGGACACGTGAGCGACCAAACCCTATATAAGGGCCACTTTAGAAATTGCCTATGGGCGCTGCCATATTGAAAAGTCATGACTATGTGTTTAAAACAATTACATTCGCCATAAGCAGGTTGCCATTGCTTTTCAAAATATTGCCTTATGGGATTGGGGTGGTACTAATACCAGGCAAAGTTCCAGCTGCATGTGGTGTGTGTTTTAGTGATTGTTGTGTTCTAATGCACTAATTTAAAGTGCCTTAATGGATTGGGGTGGTTCTAAAATCAGGCCAGGTTCCGGTTGACTGGCCATTTTCCAGTTATAATTAAAAGACAAATGTGGTGTTATATTGATTACATTTTAATACACTAACTTGAAATCATTTTGTATTGCCATTTGTATATTAAATAAGAAAATATTGAAAAATAAAATAAAAAATATTTAGGTCGTAAAACTCGACGATTTTTTCACCTTTTTTTTTTTTTACAAATTCCTGCTGAGTTAATGTAAATTATTTTCAAGTAACCATGTTTTTTATCAACTGTTACAAATATTATGATATGCTGAACCCATACCAATGAAAATAATAACAAAATCAAGAAGCTACATTTGTTTATTTTGCTTGAGACAATGGCCATATATTTTCTTTAAAAACAAAGCAGTTTACTTGGCCTGGCGTTTAGCACATTATAAGAACAAGACATCGCCTAACTTGTACAAGTTAAACAAGAGTTGTCAGAAGACAATACAGCTGGCCTATGGGATAAAACTCACCACCAATGCAAAGATTGAGATTGGAGGCAAAAACCAAAACTTAAACACAAAGGTTTAACCTGAGTGTCTACAGACGAAAAATTCAGTACAAATGGGCCATAACTTTGCCAAAATGTAACCCCCGAGTTATGGTTCTCGTCTCTGTGTGTTCCATTGATGATGGTGAACACAATGCGAATTTTCATTCATATCCAATGAATGGTGGCATAGATCTCTTACCTGATAAAAAACTTTAACCTGAAAAATTAAGTCCAAAAAGGGCCCCAACTCTACCAAAATGCAACACCGAGTTATGGTTCTTGTCTCTGTGTGTTCCATTGATGATGGTGAACACAATGTGAAGTTTCATTCATATCCAATGAGTGGTTGCATATATATCTTACCTTATAAAATACTTTAACCTGAAAAATTAAGTTCAAAAAGACCATAACTTTGCCAAAATGCAACCCCGAGTAATGGTTCTTGTCTCTGTGTGTTCCACTGATGATGGTGAACACACATCTGAAGTTTTATTCATATCCAATGAGTTGTTGCATAGATCTCTTACCTGATAAAAAAACTTTAACCTGAAAAATTAAGTCAAAAAAGGGCCATAACTCTGCCAAAATGCAAAGCTGAGTTATGGTTCTTGTCTCTGTGTGTTCCATTGATGATGCTGAACACACATGCGAAGTTTCATTCATATCCATTGAGTGGTTGCATAGATATCTTAAACTTAAACGCAACTGAACGCAAAAGTTTAACTTGGGTTAATAAGTCCAAAATGCAACCCAGAGTTATGGTTCTTATTTGTTTGTGTTCCATTGATGATGATGAACACACATGTGAAGTTTCATTCATATCCAATGAGTGGTTGCAAAGATATCTTAAACTTAAACACAAAAGTTTAACCTACTGGTAGGTGTCTACAGAAGACAACAACGAGGTCATGGCAATAGCTCTCCTTGGACTTCGTCCCTGGCGAGCTAACAAATACATTTATTTGAACTTGTTTTTTTAATTAATATATCCACAAATTATCTTGAAAAATATTTTTTTTCACAATAGTAAATTTTATAGAACATTACAGTAAATAAGGTTGAATATATTATAAGGTAAGTTTCAAGATTATTTTTCCAGATGTTTTCTCATTTATTTGAACTGTTGTTTTTTAATTAATATACCGATGGTATCCACAAATTAACTAAAAAAATATTTTTTCACAATACTAAATTTTATAAAACATTACAGTAAATACAATATTATTTTTCCAGATGTTGTCTTATTGATTATGCAAGTGAAAATGCATAATTATCCAGATTTGTGCACTTAAACACCATAATTACTATTTAAACACCCCACATTTGCCTTTTCCCTTCGGCACCTGATCTGGTTTTGTATCACCCATGTATTTAGTATTTGGTGAGTTGTTTTTATCTTTTCTACATTCCTCATATTGCATCTTATATCATTAAACAATCGTAATTTTTACAACCCCTAACTTACACCTTCATTCACTCTAATTGCCACCTCTTTTAAAAGACCTTACCACTGGATGCTCTATAAAAGTGGCCAACTTGTTTTTCAATAATGGTGATAATGTAGTCAAACCTGTGTAAGTGGTCACCTCTTTTAAGCAGCTACTTGTCTTAAGGAGCCACATTTGCTATTTCTCATCCATATGCTTTCAGAGCAAATTAACCTTTGTAATACTGAGCTCTCAGTACAACCTTGACATTGAACAGACATTACTGGAAATTGCACTCTGCACATTGTCTCAATTATGACAAACATCTGTACCAAGTTATTTATATATAAAATATATGGAGTGTACATGAAGTACTGCCTATTTGACCTCTCAATATGATCTTGGCTGTGACCTCACATGCCTGAAAGTTGCGCTCTGCAAGTTATTTCAACACTGCAAACATTTATGCAAAGTTATTTAAAAAAAACCTTCCATGCATTCAAAAGTTAAGGAGCAGACAAGATTTGTGAACGATGGATTGACATCCACGCTAATATCAGTCTTTCCCTAAAATGGAAAGTGGTGGTAGGGACATAATAATAATACTTTATAATCTATTTACTTTTTTCTTTTACCTATTTTATGGTTAACTATTCATACATGCTTACACACAAAACTGTACTCCACAGGGAAGCAGGTATAACTATACATGAGGTTGAAATATTAGAAATAGAATGTAATCACGTTAATATTCATGAAAGAGTTTTCACAACGTAGAAAATAATTGTACATTTTAAAAAACTACAGAAAAATGGATTTATTTTCATGGTCAATCGCCTGGATTTCAGACACTGTATCAGAAGATGGAAGGTAAGATCCCCTGCCTGGACCACAATGTAGTGACATGGAGCAAGACACTATATCAGAGGATGGAATGTATGATCCCCTGCCTGGACCACAATGTAGTGACATGGAGCAAGACACTATATCAGAGGATGGAAGGTATGATCCCCTGCCTGGACCACAATGTAGTGACATGGAGCAATACACTACATATGAGGATGGAAGGTATGATCCCCTGCCTGGACCACAATGTAGTGACATGGAGCAATACACTACATATGAGGATGGAAGGTATGATCCCCTGCCAGGACCACAATGTAGTGACATGGAGCAAGACACTGTATCAGAGGATGGAAGGTATGAACCCCTGCCAGGACCACAATGTAGTGACATGGAGCAAGACACTGTATCAGAGGATGGAAGGTATGATCCCCTGCCAGGACCACAATGTAGTGACATGGAGCAAGACACTGTATCAGAGGATGGAAGGTATGATCCCCTGCCAGGACCACAGTGTAGTGACATGGAGCAAGACACTGTATCAGAGGATGGAAGGTATGATCCCCTGCCAGGACCACAATGTAGTGACATGGAGCAAGACACTGTATCAGAGGATGGAAGGTATGATCCCCTGCCTGGACCACAATGTAGTGACATGCAGCAAGACACTGTATCAGAGGATGGAAGGTATGATCCCCTGCCAGGACCACAGTGTAGTGACATGGAGCAAGACACTGTATCAGAGGATGGAAGGTATGATCCCCTGCCAGGACCACAGTGTAGTGACATGGAGCAAGACACTGTATCAGAGGATGGAAGGTATGATCCCCTGCCAGGACCACAATGTAGTGACATGGAGCAAGACACTGTATCAGAGGCTGGAAGGTATGATCCCCTGCCAGGACCACAATGTAGTGACATTGAGCAAGACACTGTATCAGAGGATGGAAGGTATGATCCCCTGCCAGGACCACAATGTAGTGACATGGAGCAAGACACTATTAATGAGGATGGAAGGTATGATCCCCTGCCAGGACCACAATGTTGTGACATGGCGCAAGACACTGTATCAGAGGATGGAAAGTATGATCCCCTGCCTGGACCACAATGTAGTGACATGGAGCAAGACACTGTATCAGAGGATGGAAGGTAAGATCCCCTGCCAGGACCACAATGTAGTGACATGGAGCAAGACACTGTATCAGAGGATGGAAGGTATGATCCCCTGCCAGGACCACAATGTAGTGACATGGAGCAAGACACTGTATCAGAGGATGGAAGGTATGATCCCCTGCCAGGACCACAATGTAGTGACATGGAGCAAGACACTGTATCAGAGGATGGAAGGTATGATCCCCTGCCTGGACCACAATGAAGTAACATGGAGCAAAAAACTGTATCAGAGGATGGAAAGTATGATCCCCTGCCAGGACCACAATGTAGTGACATGGAGCAAGACACTGTATCAGAGGATGGAAGGTAAGATCCCCCGCCAGGACCACAACGTAGTGACATGGAGCAAGACACTATATCAGAGGATGGAAGGTATGCTCCCCCACCTGGACCACAATGTAGTGACATGGAGCAAGACACTGTATCAGAAGATGGAAGGTATGATCCCCTGCCAGGACCACAGTGTAGTGACATGGAGCAAGACACTGTATCAGAGGATGGAAGATAAGATCCCCTGCGAGGACCACAATGTAGTGACATGGAGCAAGACACTGTATCAGAGGATGGAAGGTATGGTCCCCTGCCAGGACCACTATGTAGTGATATGGAGCAAGACACTGTATCAGAGGATTGAAGGTTAGATCCCCTGCCAGGACCACAATGTAGTGACATGGAGCAAGACACTGTATCAGAGGATGGAAGGTATGATCCCCTGCCTGGACCACAATGTAGTGACATGGAGCAAGACACTGTATCAGATGATGGAAGGTACAATCCCCTGCCAGGACCACAATGTAGTGACATATGCAAGACACTGTAGCAGAGGATGGAAGGTATGATCCCCTGCCAGGACCACAATGTAGTGACATGGAGCAAGACACTGTATCAGAGGATGGAAGATGAAATCCCCTGCCAGGACCACAATGTAGTGACATGGAGCAAGACACTGTATCAAAGGATGGAAGGTATGATCCCCTGCCTGGACCACAATGTAGTGACATGGAGCAAGACACTGTATCAGAGGATGGAAGGTAAGATCCCCTGCCTGGACCACAATGTAGTGACATGGAGCGACACTGTATCAGAGGATGGAAGGTAAAATCCCCTGCCAGGACAACAATGTAGTGACATGGAGCAAGACACTGTATCAGAGGATAGAAGGTAAAATCCCCTGCCTGGACCACAATGTAGTGACATGGAGCAAGACACTGTATCAGAGGATGGAAGGTAAAATCACCTGCCAGGACCACAGTGTAGTGACATGGAGCAAGAAACTGTATCAGAGGATGGAAGGTATGATCCCCTGCCAGGACCACAATGTAGTCACATGGAGCAAATATGTATCAGAGGATGGAAGGTATGATCCCCTGCCTGGACCACAATGTAGTGACATGGAGCAAGACAGTGTATCAGAGGATGGAAGGTAAAATCACCTGCCAGGACCACAGTGTAGTGACATGGAGCAATACACTACATATGAGGATGGAAGGTATGATCCCCTGCCAGGACCACAATGTAGTGACATGGAGCAAGACACTGTATCAGAGGATGGAAGGTATGATCCCCTGTCTGGACCACAATGTAGTGACATGGAGCAAGACATTGTATCAGAGGATGGAAGGTATGATCCCCTGTCAGGACCACAATGTAGTGACATGGAGCAAGACACTGTATCAGAGGATGGAAGGTATGATCCCCTGCCTGGACCACAATGTAGTGATATGGAGCAAGACACTGTATCAGAGGATGGAAGGTATGATCCCCTGCCAGGACCACAATATAGTGACATGGAGCAAGACACTGTATCAGAGGATGGAAGGTATGATCCCCTGCCTGGACCACAATGTAGTGACATGTAGCAAGACACTGTATCAGAGAATGGAATGTAAGATCCCCTGCTAGGACCACAATGTAGTGACATGGAGCAAGACACTGTATCAGAAGATGGAAGATGAAATCCCCTGCCAGGACCACAATGTAGTGACATGGAGCAAGACACTGTATCAGAGGATGGAAGGTAAATCCCCTGCCAGGACCACAATGTAGTGACATGGAGCAAGACACTGTATCAGAGGATGGAAGGTATGATCCCCTGCCTGGACCACAATGTAGTGACATGGAGCAAGACACTGTATCAGAGGATGGAAGGTATGATCCCCTGCCTGGACCACAATGTAGTGACATGGAGCAAGACACTGTATCAGAGGATGGAAGGTATGATCCCCTGCCAGGACCACAATTTAGTGACATGGAGCAAGACACTGTATCAGAGGATGGAAGGTAAGATCCCCTGCCTGGACCACAATGTAGTGACATGGAGCAAGACACTGTATCAGAAGATGGAAGGTATTATCCCCTACCTGGACCACAATGTAGTGACATGGAGCAAGACACTGTATCAGAGGATGGAAGGTAAGATCCCCTGCCAGGACCACAATGTAGTGACATGGAGCAAGACACTATATCAGAGGATGGAAGGTATGATCCCCTGCCTGGACCACAATGTAGTGACATGTAGCAAGACACTGTATCAGAGGATGGAAGGTATGATCCCCTGCCTGGACCACAATGTAGTGACATGGAGCAAGACACTGTATCAGAGGATGGAAGGTATGATCCCCTGCCTGGACCACAATGTAGTGACATGGAGCAAGACACTGTATCAGAGGATGGAAGGTATGATCCCCTGCCAGGACCACAATTTAGTGACATGGAGCAAGACACTGTATCAGAGGATGGAAGGTAAGATCCCCTGCCTGGACCACAATGTAGTGACATGGAGCAAGACACTGTATCAGAAGATGGAAGGTATTATCCCCTACCTGGACCACAATGTAGTGACATGGAGCAAGACACTGTATCAGAGGATGGAAGGTAAGATCCCCTGCCAGGACCACAATGTAGTGACATGGAGCAAGACACTATATCAGAGGATGGAAGGTATGATCCCCTGCCTGGACCACAATGTAGTGACATGTAGCAAGACACTGTATCAGAGGATGGAAGGTATGATCCCCTTCCAGGACCACAATGTAGTGACATGGAGCAAGACACTGTATAAGAGGATGGAAGGTATGATCCCCTGCCTGGACCACAATGTAGTGACATGGAGTAAGACACTGTATCAGAGGATGGAAGGTATGATCCCCTGCCAGGACCACAATGTAGTGACATGGAGCAAGACACTGTATCAGAGGATGGAAGGTATGATCCCCTGCCAGGACCACAATGTAGTGACATGGAGCAAGACACTGTATCAGAGGATGGAAGGTATGATCCCCTGCCTGGACCACAATGTAGTGACATGTAGCAAGACACTGTATCAGAGGATGGAAGGTATGATAACCTGCCTGGACCACAATGTAGTGACATGGAGTAAGACATTGTATCAGAGGATGGAAGGTATGATTCCCTGCCAGGACCACAATGTAGTGACATTGAGCAAGACACTGTATCAGAGGATGGAAGGTATGATCCCCTGCCAGGACCACAATGTAGTGACATGGAGCAAGACACTATATCAGAGGATGGAAGGTATGATCCCCTGCCTGGACCACAATGTA
This sequence comes from Panopea generosa, assembly GCA_029582155.1. Classification (NCBI taxonomy): domain Eukaryota; kingdom Metazoa; phylum Mollusca; class Bivalvia; order Adapedonta; family Hiatellidae; genus Panopea; species Panopea generosa. Next base: position 31,948,659 of record CM055899.1, read on the forward strand.
GTGACATGTAGCAAGACACTGTATCAGAGGATGGAAGGTAAGATCCCCTGCCAGGACCATAATGTAGTGACATGGAGCAAGACACTATATCAGAGGATGGAAGGTATGATCCCCTGCCTGGACCACAATGTAGTGACATGTAGCAAGACACTGTATCAGAGGATGGAAGGTATGATCCCCTTCCAGGACCACAATGTAGTGACATGGAGCAAGACACTGTATAAGAGGATGGAAGGTATGATCCCCTGCCTGGACCACAATGTAGTGACATGGAGTAAGACACTGTATCAGAGGATGGAAGGTATGATCCCCTGCCTGGACCACAATGTAGTGACATGGAGCAAGACACTGTATCAGAGGATGGAAGGTATGATCCCCTGCCAGGACCACAATGTAGTGACATGGAGCAAGACACTATATCAGAGGATGGAAGGTATGATCCCCTGCCAGGACCACAATGTAGTGACATGGAGCAAGACACTGTATCAGAGGATGGAAGGTATGATCCCCTGCCAGGACCACAATGTAGTGACATGGAGCAAGACACTATAAGCAGACAGTTTATCTACAAAAGGTTTTTAGCTCTTCTGGCCAAAGGCCAGCAGGGCTTATGTCATGGTAAATTGTCGGTCGTCCATCCATTAACCTTTTTCTTGTATATGCGATGGCACTTTCATTTTTCATTGAAACTTAACTAAATTTTTTTACCACAACATCTCGGATGAGTTCTTGAACCAGTGTGAAAGGCCTCCACCACAGGGCTTATAAACACATTTTAAGCAAAACTTTAAAAAGCATTTTCTCTAAAAGTTTAAGGCCTAGACCTTAGATATTTTATATGTAGCATTGCATGGAGGTCCCTAAAAGGCGTTTTGAGGTATGGTTCCTTGGGTGAAATTTGGGGCTGTCACATGGATCACGGTTTTACATAGTTATATACATAGTTATATAGACCGCAGCGTGGTCTAGTGGTAGAGCATCCCCCTCGCATGCGGAAGGCGGTGGGTTCAACCCCGGGCCAGGTCATACCAAAGACTTTAAAAATGGTACTAGAAGCTTCCTCTCTTGACGCTCAGCATTTAGAGGAGAGTTCTAGGTCTGGTCGGCCCGGTGTCAGCATAATGTGACTGGGTGGGGTATCATACCATGTATTTACGGCATGATAGTCCAGTGTGACAGCGCTTAGAATACTGTCTCAAGTAGACAGTCGCGATATGACTGAAAAATTGTTGAAAGCGACGCTAAACACCATACAACAACAACAACATAGTTATATAGGAAAAATGTTTTAGACACAATAACATCCCATTTTTTATAAAATCTTAACCAAGCTTGCACATCAGTTATGTAACCGCAAGATCACGAGCAAGTTCATGAACCAGTGTGATTTGCCCCAGCCCCAGGGCTTATAAAAAAAAAAGTCCTAGACCTTAACATATTTTACCTGTAGAGTTGCATGCTGGTCTCTTAAAAGGAACTACAAAAAAAAATTCTACTGAAATGTTAATCTGTCCAATTGTTGCAAGTAGAGCGATTCAGGCCCTCTTGGCACTCTTGTTACAATTCTGTTCAGGAAATCATCAAGATTTGTTGTTGTTAAAACAACTGAATTAAAGTATACAAGTTTAAAAAAGACCATAATGTTTATCATATAATCCTCTGTTTAAGTTAGTTTAAACATTTTTTTTACTTCAATTGTGAAACAAAATCTTACAACTTAAACAAATCACGCTGAAAGTCTTCCTGGGTGGAACCAGAACTTAACATATGCAGAAAAACTGTCTTGCTCAGGGACACCACACATAGCCATGGGGGAGTATGTAACCCACGACCCTCCGATCATTGGTTTGGTGCTCTACCATAAAACCACAAGCTCTGTTTAAGTTCCTTGGTTTAATGTTCATATTTTAAATTGATTCCAGATCTTCCTAAAATTAAATGTAAAAAGAAGGCATTTCCTATACATATTTATTGGTATATGAGAAAGATACAACTCTTACATGTTGACATTTTTTAATACTGAAATCTCTGTATGTACAGATGCATAAATAAACAAGTATATTTCTCATGCATGCCATTAACAAACAACATGACTACTCAAACTATCACATTAGGAAAGCAAACAGAAAAGAAGTGGTATCCATATATTCTAATAATACCATGTCATTTAAAGCAATGTCCTGTAATAATTCATCTTTACAGTTCTTGTACATGACACAGCATTGAACATAGGTCATAATCCAATTCAGCAGTATCTTGATGTGAAGATCCAATTCAGCAGTATCTTGATGTGAAGATCCAATTCAGAAGTGAAGATCCAATTCAGCAGTATCTTGATGTGAAGATCCAATTCAGCATTATCTTGATGTGAAGATCCAATTCAGCAGTATCTTGATGTGAAGATCCAATTCAGCATTATCTTGATGTGAAGATCCAATTCAGCATTATCTTGATGTGAAGATCCAATTCAGAAGTGAAGATCCAATTCAGCAGTATCTTGATGTGAAGATCCAATTCAGCATTATCTTGATGTGAAGATCCAATTCAGCAGTATCTTGATGTGAAGATCCAATTCAGCATTATCTTGATGTGAAGATCCAATTCAGCAGTATCTTGATGTGTAGTTGGAGATTATTTCATGATGTATTGCTGGGCTATAATGATAATGTATGTTGTTCTAGGTAAAATGGATTTACTTTCTTAAGCAATAAGCATTAGCACAACCAAGCTGTTGTTTATGTCTATATAGGGAAGTATTTCCACCACTGCTTCCCCACTCCCCACCCCCACTTCCCTCCCTCACTCTCTCATATTCACAATCTTGCCAGCCAGGATTTAGGATCACTTCTGGAAAATAAAGTTGCATATTGTTTATCATTTACAATAAATCTAAAATTAAAATTTAGTTTAAGTTTTTTAAAATTGCAATTCCAATATAGCATACCAATATATATATATATTTGTGTCAAGACCTTTCTATTCAAGGACGGTTTTAACTATTGAACTCAAGACTGTTTTAACTATTGAACTCAAGAAGGTTTTAACTATTGAACTCAAGACTGTTTTAACTATTGAACTCAAGACTGTTTTAACTATTGAACTCAAGACAGTTTAAACTTTTGAACTCAAGACAGTTTTAACTATTGAACTCAAGACAATAAAAGTCTGAATAAAACTAATTTATCCAACATATTTAGATTCAGTATTAGAGAAAAAGTACATGTTTGCATTATTCCCTGTCCAGAATTACATACTTACAGAAGGAAAGGAAACTTGCAGAATTTTAATAAAAGAACAATTTAGCAATCATTAATGCTTTGGCAAAATTTGACAGACAACTTATTTCTTTTTCAATTATTTTTGAATGTTGCTTTGAATTTGCAAGAAGTATATTTTTGAGCCGGGAATTGTCATCAGCTTCTTAATATTCGTCTCTAATTCCTTGAAGGAATTTATCAATAACATATCCATATATAGAATTTCAGTCTTTTACCTGCGTGCCGTACGATAACCTGTTATGATTTACTTACATTATTTCTGACTTTGAAATTTTGTTTCCTGCCTGAAACATTTCAGCTACCTGAGACACAATGGGGTCAAAGTTCAAACTGGCAACTGCAACCACTTCCTCTCCCCTGCAACCAATGAAATGTATGTTTGATATTGATATTATAATAATGCAACATAATAATAATAATAATTAGGTAGTTTATACATTTCAACATAGAAGATTATATCAGGCATTATAATGGACAGCTTTTTACTATTTGACTGACTGTCTCAGGACACATAACAACAATTAGATCATATGACACTGTTGCCCACACTGTATTTTTTTAACTGAAAATTGAGTAAAAAACGGGTCATAGCTCCTGTAAAATTTGACCAACATTGACAAATATCTAATTTTACCTGTACTTTATGATATATTTTATAACAATGTACATGTACATTCCACTTGTTAGAATACACATTCACTTACTTTGTGTAATAAGCCACAAACTTGTAATCATCTAAATCACCATGAACAATGACATCATCGTAGCCAGGTCCGTAACCTACAGAAAACAAGTAATCTTTATAGTAATGCTGAACAACATTCAATATCATTCAATTTTTCTTCTATTAAAATTATTCAAATCCACCCATCCATCTCATCCCCCGTTCCCTCCCCTCCAAATTCCTTCCCCATCCCATCCCCTCCCCTCTCCATGCAATCCCATCCCCATTCCCTCCCCTCTCCATGCCATCCTCATCCCACCCCATTCCCTCCCCTCCCATCCCCACTCCCTCCCCTCCCCATCCCATCCCATCCCTTATCCCCCACATAACTACCAACCCTTCCATGCTTATTGTATTTGTGTACACAAAAAGCTGAAATATCATAAAATATTGTACCTGTATATCGGACACTTTTTCCATACATTACTGTCCAGAAATATGGAACACTTCTTATTGGTTGGCTTTTTCCAAGAATGCTGTATGCTGCATTTCGTCCTGAAAGAAATGGCAAAATTCAATAACACTTTCTGGTCTTTGTAAATAATGAGTAGTTGACAAGGTAGGATTTAGCAACTTCTGATAATGATAACAAGCAAAGTTGCATGTTAGTGGGAAAATATGCTCATACAATAAGTGATCCATGCAACACTGGCCTTGAAATGTTGAGAATGCAAGTAAGAGTTTGAATTGAAGTTTCAGCATGATTGTGACTTGATATGGTGCTGCACATTATGAAACCAGTTTATATGAAGATAATATTGAAAATAACATCTGCAAAATTGAAAGTGACTTTGATAAGTTTGTTGTCAGCTGTGGCCTTGAAACTCTTGTTACATTTGTCCTCAACTGTTAACCTTAAAACAGTTGCCATCAGCTCTGGTCTTGAAATTCATGTTAAAACCTTTGTCCTTCACAGTTGAATGTGACATTTTTGTTACATTCTTCCTCTATGGTAATCATCATTACAAATACCTTTCCATGAGAAACATTAACCTAAATAAATGCAATAACACAAATGTCTATGACTGACAGCTAATCCCTACAGTCAGAGGTTAAATGATGCTTCAATTATTCTAACATATATATACCCACCATGTGCATGTGCCATCTGCCAATGTTGAATGTTCACATTCTTTCCTCCAACACTGAAGAGTGGGAACTCTACAATGTCTCCTGCTGCAAACACATCTGTCTGATCAGTGGCCATATTCTGTATTAAATATATGGTGAATAAAACTGTTTTGCATCTTTGTAAGTAGAAAAAATGTTGATTAACAAGAGAAGAGGAACTGTCTGCACATTTTATGATATTTTATGATATTTCGTGAGATTTTATGAGATTTTATATTTCTATTTCATGATGTACACACATCCCTGTATAAACCTTGCCCTGATTGCATAAGGCATCAATGGACAGGGTTTTTTTACTATGTACAAATGTATTTGGATATTGAAATGTCTATCTGTGGGGAGGTTGTGTAGGGGATAGTGTTGGCCTTTCACACCAGAGGTTGTGGGTTTAATTTCAGGCATGTCCTGATGGCATCTAAAAAAGGTGGACTGAGGTGTTAATCATATAAGCCCTATACAGTTGCCTGGCATTCCGAGTATACGGTATACTAAATATGAAAAAGAATGGAATGTTATCTTACATTTATTTTCATATTTAGCTAAACATTTTACTCTAAATTAAGCTGAGCCTACTTCACAATCAAGCTGAAAATAACAACAAAATTAAACCACTTCATCCAGACAAGCAAACTGTTAACCCATCGACTTACATTGTATGCATTTTGTAGTACTTATATACGTGTATGTATTCAAATAAATTTGGAGTAAAAAAACTGACAGTTAAATTTACTGTTTTTTTCTCTACAAACCTACCAGCTGTAACCGGAATGGACTAAAAGTCTTATAATAGTATCTGGATTGTTTTTATATTTAAATTCTTATTATTCAATTTGATAAAACAATCAATGTTTAAACACCACTCAGCTTATATGCAGCTGCACTACTTCCAGACATTAGTACTCGCATACCTCGTTTACAGGAAGAAAACCTCTATCTGTCATCTTGATACCGGAATCCTTGAGAAAACTTGTCGCTGGCACCACACCTAGTGTAGAATTACAACAACATGTCCATGTTTATCTTAACAAACACATAAAGAATGTGTTTTCTAATTATTATAGTTTATTTTACATATTTTTGTTTTCCAGTTGGAATTACCTTTACATATAGAATGGGTTTTGAAATTGGAATAATTTTAATTTGCATACAGAATGTGTTTTGTATATAAAATAAGTTTTTTTGAAATAGGTTTTGTGATTTGAAAAAGGTTTTGCATATAGCATAAGTTTTGTATAGAATAAAATTTGTTAGTAGAATAGGTTTTGCATACAGAATTAATTTTATAAGTAGAATGGGTTTTGCATATAGAATAAGTTTTGTAAGTAGAATGAGTTTTGCATACAGAATAAGTTTTATAAGTAGAATGAGTTTTGCATACAGAATAAGTTTTGTAAGTAGAATGGGTTTTGCATATAGAATAAGTTTTGTAAGTAGAATGAGTTTTGCATACAGAATAAGTTTTATAAGTAGAATGAGTTTTGCATACAGAATAAGTTTTGTAAGTAGAATGGGTTTTGCATACAGAATAAGTTTTGTAAGTAGAATGAGTTTTGCATACAGAATAAGCTTTGTAAGTAGAATGGGTTTTGCATACAGAATAAGTTTTGTAAGTAGAATGGGTTTTGCATAGAGAATAAATTTTTTAAGCAGAATGAGTTTTATATATGAAATAAGTTTTGCATTTTGCATACATAATGAGTTGTTCAATTATACAATGAGTTTTGCATAAAAAATTGTATATAGAATGAATTTTGCATAAGAAATTGTATATACAATGAGTTTTGCATATGAAATGGGTTTTTTTTTCATTGAATAAGTTTTGCATACAGAATGAGTGTACCTTAGTTTTGTTTGAATATTTAGCATCATTTTTATGCCATTGTGAGCTAACAGACAATCAGTTGGAATGGGTTTAGTATATAGACTGACTTTTACATAGAGATAAAGTTAGATGTAGATTACATGACCAGTATATTTGTTTATGGCCCCAATATATTATACTGATATACATACCGACACCGAGAATGGCAATATCTGCAGGAAGGCGTGCACCAGTGGACAGGACGGCTTCAGTGACCTTTCCATCATTGCCCACAAACTCTTTAATCCCTGCCTCAAAATGGAACTTGATTCCTTTCTCTTCGTGCATCTGTTTGTAAATTGTAGATACATGTGTACAATAGCATGCAACTGATACAAAACATAGCTCTGTTATTATTTATATAAGTGATACCTAAGTCATGCTTTAAACTTAGCAAGATACTGTTTTAAAAATTACAAACATTGCAGGCTTACTGTTTGTCAAACATGTTTAAGAGTACATGTAGATATGTGTATGTGCAGATGAAATTATAACTTATTGTTCCAGAACTATTGTTCAGCAAGATTACAATTGTCTGTAAATATTTTTACAGTAATAACTGTACACCTAAGTTATAACTTATTGTTCCAGAACTATTGTTCAGCAAGATTACAATTGTCTGTAAACATTTTTACAGTAATAACTGTACACCTAAGGTCAAGATGTGAGTACATATTTTACATAATTACTGTACACCTAAGGTCAAGATGTGAGCACATATTTTACAAAATTACTGTTCACCTAAGGTTAATATGTGAACACATATTTGACATAATTACTGTACACCTAAGGTCAAGATGTGAGCACATATTTTACATAATTACTGTACACCTAAGGTCAAAATGTGAGCCATACTCAACATAATTAATGTCACCTAAGGTCAAGGTGAGCACATATTTGACATAATTACTGTACACCTAAGGTCAAGATGTGAGCACATATTTGACATAATTACTGTACACCTAAGGTTAATATGTGAACACATATTTGACATACTTACTGTACACCTAAGGTCAAGATGTGAGCCATACTCAACATAATTAATGTCACCTAAGGTCAAGGTGAGCACATATTTGACATAATTACTGTACACCTAAGGTCAAGATGTGAGCACATATTTGACATAATTACTGTACACCTTAGGTCAAGATGTGAGCACATATTTGACATAATTAATGTACATCTAAGGTCAAGATGTGAGCACATATTTGACATAATTACTGTACACTTAAGGTTAAAATGTGAACATATTTGACATAATTAATGTACATCTAAGGTCAAGATGTGAGCACATATTTGACATAATTACTGTACACCTAAGGTCAATATGTGAGCACATATTTGACATAATTAATGTTCATCTAAGGTCAAGATGTGAGCACATATTTGACATAATTACTGTACACTTAAGGTTAAAATGTGAACATATTTGACATAATTACTGTATACCCAAGGTCAAGGTGTGAGCACATATTTGACACAATTACTGTACACCTAAGGTCAAGATGTGAGCACATATTTGACATAATTAATGTACATCTAAGGTCAAGATGTGAGCACATATTTGACACAATTACTGTACACCTAAGGTAAATATGTAAGCACATATTTGACATAATTACTGTACACTGAAGGTTAAGATGTGAACACATATTTGACATAATTACTGTACACCTAAGATCAAGATGTGAACACATATTTGACATAATTACTGTACACCTAAGGTCAAGATGTGAGCACATATTTGACGTAATTAATGTACATCTAAGGTCAAGATATGAGCACATATTTGACATAATTACTGTACACTTAAGGTTAAAATGTGAACATATTTGACATAATAAATGTACACCTAAGATTAAGATGTGAACACATATTTGACATAATTACTGTTCACCTAAGGTCAAGATGTGAACACATATTTGACATAATTACTGTACACCTAAGGTTAAGATGTGAGCACATATTTGACATGATTACTGTACACATAAGGTTAATATGTGAGCACATATTTGACAAAATTAGTGTACACCAAAGGTTAAGATGTGAACACATATTTGACATAATTACTGTACACCTAAGGTCAAGATGTGGGCACATATTTGACATAATTACTGTACACCTAAGGTCAAGATGTAGGCACATATTTGACATAATTACTGTACACCTAAAGTTAAGATGTGAGCACATATTTGACAAAATTAGTGTACACCGAAGGTTAAGATGTGAACACATATTTGACATAATTACTGTACACCTAAGGTCAAGATGTGAACACATATTTGACATAGTTACTGTACACCTAAGGTCAAGATGTGAACATATTTGACATTATTACTGTACATCTAAGGTTAATATGTGGACACATATTATTCATAAATACTGTACACCTAAGGTTAATATGTAAGCACATATTTGACATAATTACTGTACACCTAAGGTTAAGATGTGAGCACAAATTTGACATAATTACTGTACACCTATGGTCAAGATGTGAACATATTTGACATAATTACTGTACATCTAAAGTTAAGATGTGGACACATATTTGACATAAATACTATACACCTAAGGTTAAGATGTGAGCACATATTTGACATAATTACTATACATCTAAGGTGAAAATGTGAGCATATTTGACATAATTACTGTATACCTTATGTCAAGTTGTTAACACATATTTAACATAATTACTGCACATGTAAGGTTAAGATAAGAGCACAATTTGACATAATTACTCGTCACCTAAGGTTAAGATGTGAGCACATATTTGACATAATTACTGTACATCTATGGTTAAGATGTGGACACATATTTGACATAATTACTGTACATCTATGGTTAAGATGTGGACACATATTTGACATAATTACTGTATACCTTATGTCAAGTTGTTAACACATATTTAACATAATTACTGCACATGTAAGGTTAAGATAAGAGCACAATTTGACATAATTACTCGTTAAGGTTACGATGTGAGCACATATTTGACATAATTATTCGTCACCTAAGGTTAATATGTAAGCACATATTTGACATAATTACTGTACACCTAAGGTTAAGATGTGAGCACAAATTTGACATAATTACTGTACATCTATGGTTAAGATGTGGACACATATTTGACATAATTACTGTATACCTTATGTCAAGTTGTTAACACATATTTAACATAATTACTGCACATGTAAGGTTAAGATAAGAGCACAATTTGACATAATTATTTGTCACCTAAGGTTAAGATGCGAGCACATATTTGACATAATTATTCGTCACCTAAGGTTAATATGTAAGCACATATTTGACATAATTACTGTACACCTAAGGTTAAGATGTGAGCACAAATTTGACATAATTACTGTACACCTATGGTCAAGATGTGAACATATTTGACATAATTACTGTACATCTAAAGTTAAGATGTGGACACATATTTGACATAAATACTATACACCTAAGGTTAAGATGTGAGCACATATTTGACATAATTACTATACATCTAAGGTGAAAATGTGAGCACATATTTGACATAATTACTGTATACCTTATGTCAAGTTGTTAACACATATTTAACATAATTACTGCACATGTAAGGTTAAGATAAGAGCACAATTTGACATAATTACTCGTTAAGGTTACGATGTGAGCACATATTTGACATAATTACTGTACATCTATGGTTAAGATGTGGACACATATTTGACATAATTACTGTACATCTATGGTTAAGATGTGGACACATATTTGACATAATTACTGTACATCTATGGTTAAGATGTGGACACATATTTGACATAATTACTGTATACCTTATGTCAAGTTGTTAACACATATTTAACATAATTACTGCACATGTAAGGTTAAGATAAGAGCACAATTTGACATAATTACTCGTCACCTAAGGTTAAGATGCGAGCACATATTTGACATAATTACTGCACATGTAAGGTTAAGATAAGAGCACAATTTGACATAATTATTCGTCACCTAAGGTTAAGATGCGAGCACATATTTGACATAATTATTCGTCACCTAAGGTTAAGATGCGAGTACATATCTGAGTTAAATTACAAAAAAATTATGTAATGCAAATTTTTTTAATCAGATGTTTTGCAATACAGATTATGATATAGACAAAATATAATAGGTCATATTAAATCATTGTACAAGTTTGGTAAACCATTGTAGATGATATATTTTACATGCTGAACTCATTGCTCACTCAGAAGCATCAACATACATGAGAATATTAACATTTAACATGCATTTTCAATAATAAACGCATTTCTTGGTTTTCATACCTAAATCTAAAATTAGGCAGTTTAATGGGACTGTAGGCCATTTGATGGATATCTGATTGTTTCTGAATAGAATTGAATTTCTTTTTCAGTAATTATTTAATAACGCAATCAGCAATCATCAGTAAATTTTTATCATGGAATTTGGCTCTTTATTGTTTTTATATGAGTTTCTTTCTGTGTTTTTGAAATTATTTAAAGCAATTCAAATGTCATTCACAAGTATTTCTGTCTATTTGAATGTAATTTCATTCAACAACTTTGCATAACCTCTCATCTATAAGGGAAGTAATTTGATAAACACTTTTTAACTCCCTTTATTAATCTAATATAGAAGATGGTACCAATTAACCTTGTAGAAGGAATTTAACTTTATGTACAATGAAAAAATGAATTAAATTGATTATAATTAAACTTTAAAGACAATAAGATAAGGTAAGATAAGATAAGATAAGATAAGATAAGAACAGTCCTTTAAGATTGCCTAAAGTCCCTTCAATGACTGTTGTAGAGATGTATTGCACAGAGGAGGTGGCTAGTAGTAGTTACATGGGAGGTTACAAAGATAACAGTATACACTTGATTATGATAAGTCATATTTATAGAAATATAGAAAGAAATCAAATCATAAGCATAAAATATAGAAGTTTGAGCATGTTTTTTACACGGCAGAAACTGGTTACCTTCTCAAACATTCGACCCACTTTCTTGCCGAACACATGCTCTAGTGGGCAATCACCACGACATACCACATGCACACTTTCTGCTCTTGTGGACATGTAAGATGCAACTTCTAGCCCTAAATAAAACAGGTGGAAATCTTAAGTTTGCAGAGTTTGTGAATGGTGCAAACTATATTGTTGTGCTGAAATCAGAAGTTACTTGAAGTAAATGAAACAAAAACTCCAATCTGTCTGTGTGAAGAAATGACCATGGAAAACAATATCTCACCACACAGTTGGATTTTGTATGCCAATTAGGAAAACATAAGTCTGGCCTGTCTCTTCTGAATGCAAAGCATGTTTATAATATTTTAATAAATATATATTAATAAAAATCATGCAAATAACATAAACAAACCAAGTATTAGTCAGTAAATGAACAATGAGTATATAAAAACAACCTGTGCAAGCTGAAAAAGCAAAAAGATATATATATGCTTTACTATTTATTGTCACAGGAGTCTGTCCATTGATTTAACTAACCAAATACCTAAAGAAAATTCTCTCATATAGTTTAATCATTATTTGACACGAAGACATTTTTTTAAACATCTGTACACTCATAAATTACCCGGTGTCCAACCTCATAGCTATACATTAGACTGGTTTTCAATCTCACATTATAAATTAAGAATGGTATTCAATTTCACAGGTATAAATTGGACTGGTTTTCATTCTGAAAAGGTACAAATTAGACTTGTTTTTAATCTCATAGCTATAAATTGGATTTGTATGTATAAATTAGACTGGTTTTCAATCTCATCTAATTGAATGAATGCAATGCGGTTCCCCTGTATTAATTAAAGATGCTTGCATGTGGATTGCAATGTCTATTTATGTAAAAAGTGCATTACCATGATATTATATAGAGAAGGAGAGGCAAATAGTGGAGAGGTTTTGTGAACACTCAATCATGCAATATCTCGTGAAATTTAGTTTTCAATTGTCTTCCATTCATCTCATGAATACATCTCAAAATTGATATTTTGCGCAATGAAATTCTTTACAAAACAGGGCCATTATCTGCAAATTGAGTTTAAAATTGCTGAAGTACCAAATATGATTACAAAATAACCATACCATAGCAGTTAAAAACAATAAAATTACTTGAAATTTTACTTTAAACTGCCATGTTTTTAATTTAAGAATCATTTTGCATGATCATAACATCATAGAACATTTAAGGTTGCCTACAACTTACATCTATGTATAAGAAATCAGTTGTCTGTGACCTCTGAATGATTCATTTGCTAATTAATTAATCCTTCGCATGCTATTTTATCCACATTTAGTCAGAAGATGCGAATTTCCTATTCTTCTATATAAGTCCTTGACAAATATCACGAGCTAAGCAGTCTAGAGCAGTAAGTACAGTCAAACCTGTGTCAGTAGTCACCTCTATTAAGCAACCACTTGTCTTAAGCAGCCACATTTGTTATTTCCCATTTCTATGGTTTCAGAGCAAATTACCCAACAACCTATGTTAAAAGCCATTTTTGCCCCTCCCCTTGACTGGCTGCTTAAGACAGGTTTGACGAGTGTAAAGCTAGCTACAAAAGCAGATCCTCCCATTATAACAGTGATGTCAATGTGCTTTACATAGTGAGCTTCTTTAAACCAACTCAGAATTCATTTTAAATATCACATAACGTGTACTTGTTGTAATCTAATGTTATAAACAGATAACACTCTGAAGTCATCAATAAGACTAATTAACAAACGCTCATCTGATGACACAGATGTAGCTATCAGTCGGCTAATGAGAACTAAGTTTGACTTGTTTTTTTGGTATAAATGTTACATTCAAAGTCATTTTAGAATATTCTATTTCCTATGCGATAATTTAAAAAAGTTCTTATCATTTTGCATACAGGAAATTCTGAGTTGGTCTAAAAACATGAATGGTAACTACTCCAGCCACCAGAAAAAGGGACATTAGACTAAATGTACCTTCTGTAATACTGCCCCAACTTTGTCGCCGAGGGCAAGTTGGAATGGAACTTTGATCATATCTACTACGGAGACAGACTGAGACTTGTCTGCCAGATATGCTGCCACTTCTATGCCTACAATGGGGAGTTTCTACTTAAATATGTATCTAAACTACAATGTTACCAGGGCTGTGGTCAATTTTGACTGAATAGCTTACAAAATACATAAATGTTAACACATGACAACTGAACAAACACTACATCAATCAAAAACGTAAGCTTAGATACATTAAAGATTTGATGCTACTGGACCTGCAGCCCTGTACTATATGTCCTTGTGGGGTTTCCATTCCCTACTACATGTGCATCATAATACAATAAAATATCATGCAGTGACTTGTTCTCGGTCAGTCAGTAGAGTATTATTATATATTGACCGTAACCTTGAATGGTGTTGTTTTTGTCTTGATTGATGGATGTCTCCTACCCAGACATTCTAAGCCAAATATGTCCACATTTCAGAAAAGTCATATTTGCAGCTATTTTTTATCAATTTTTATTACTCACGGAAACACATGATGAAGGACATTATATATAAATATATAAAACACATGATGAAGGACGTTATATATAAATATTCTGATGATGTAAGAGATGAAGCAGTATCAAAAATGCTCCTGTAAAAATCTTAACAAACGTATACAGATGAACAAGGACAAGTCATTTTTTGCTTATTCCAGAGTTGAAGCTTAAAATCTACAAAAATGGAGCTTTCTTTTGCCAGTCTTCCCTTTAATACTGTCTATTACAACTATATGTGCATAATAAATGTCAATATTGATATTAAGAGAGTAAAAGTGAGTGCATAGTATCTAATGGTGCAAATATACAAATGCACTTTTACAAGAAAGCTTACCTTATCAATATCTATCGTTCATGTTATAGTTGTATCAGATACAATCTGATATGTTTTGTAAAAAGTCATATTTGTACTAGTACATGTATACATGTTTACAATTGTATGCTGAGAATTAGGCTGAAGTACACTTCCATAAACATTGTTATTTATTTGTCTGATCATGGAGTTTATGGACAGAACTAAGATCAAACCCACCACCCCAGCAGTGAGAGGTAAGTGGGCATTAGGCAACAGTGCCATAGACCACTTGGCCACAGGGGAACCCGTAAAAATAGGATGAAACAGATAATAAAAACTAAAATATAGATGTGCACATTTTGTTGTCACATTTATTTGTACGTTTCATTCTGACAGTCAATTCCAACTTAGAATCGACTCAGAGATGCAACTATGACTATAACATCAAACATAGTCATTTACAGTCATTCTAAGTCATAAATAAATTAACCACACATAGTCCTGTTTATTCTTAAATAGCACAAATTCCACTATTTATATTACAACACACCCTTGTTTCCGAAGATTGGGTGTGTTTGTACTCTTGCAACACTGACTTAGGAATTCAGTTATATTTTTTATTTGCACATCATAATATTGCTCTCTCTGTACATAGGACTGATATTACATTCCCACTGAAGGATGGCACTTTTCACAGGCATAGTGGGAGTGGGTTTGAAACCCCCCAGATGTGACCCCACCTGGACTCAGGCTGGGGACCTCAGGTCTTGGAGCAAGCATGCTATCCACCAGGCATTCGCAATTTCTCATGCATAGTCGTCCAAAGTTATAGTTCTACATAGTCATACTAAGTTAAAATAGTCACACATAGTCAGTGTTATTCATACACATACAGTCATACATACATATAGTATGCAGTATTTGTGAAATTGTACTGTACAGCTTCAGGTTAAGCTAAAGATCATGGCCAAGTCTTTGGTGACCTTCACCTAGCAGCGTGCAATATGTTTTCGTCTAGAATTTATTATAGTGATAATCTGAACTAAATGCAATAATTAAAAGGTGATATAGGTAAAGATAAAAGAAAAATAATTATAGGAATTATTAAAGGTAATAAAATAGCTCTCCAGCTTCCTTTTCATATCAAAAGAAATCAACTATTTTTTAACTTCCGCCAGACAGTTGCCATTTCTGGGTAGCTATTTGCCAGATAAATGTTAGTGCTAAACTTGGCTTTCAACCATAAACCATTTCTACAAGCGTTTTTATTGAACAATTAAGTTTATTTAGGTACATTTGTTTAGGTACATAGGCAGTTGAGCCAAATATGATTCTAATATGAAAGGATATATACACTCGGGTCCTGATATAATGCGGTTCCTGAGAGCCAAAGATATAGACAGAACCGTGTTATACAGTAAATATCACGAATATGAAAAGTCGTCCCACGTGTGGAACAAGATATCATCTGTGGATTTTTTATGCAAACGCCTTTCTATTTCTTTTAATATATAGTGTAACCTATCTTGAAATGATTACTGATATTGTTTCTATTCTGTACAAAAACATTTTTTTGTTGGCCATCTTTACGCGCTTTGCATCACATGATCGTCACGTGACTCTACCTAGTAAGTCACCTAACAAAAGCTCACCAATTGGCATTTGGCAGTAAAGTGTAAACATTTGCATACATTTGGCTTCCCAAAAAAAACACGACAATTAATGCATGACAAACAAGACAGACCATTGTTTGCCGGCGTAAATCAATTAAAAGCAATGTTGTGTATAACCATATGTAGTGATCATCATGTCAGTCTAGACTGATTAGGTGCAACTGATGCACAAATCAGATGAAGCCACAGTTGGAAAAAAACATTATATCCTGATTTAGTTTTAATAATGTTATAATGCAATTTTTTCATGAATTTGGTAGAATATATCAATTTTAAATTTTGCAGCCATAGAAAAAAAAATGTTTTAATGAGTTTTGTGTTGTAACAGATCACACTTTATCAAGAACTGCAGTGTAATGGTATGATTTTCACATATGATAACATGATTTCATAACATTTTTTATGATTTCATATGAGAATTAAAATAACACGAGACTGGCATATGAGATTGTGAGTATCAGATGAGAACCATAATTATATGACATAATTGCCTGTCAAATTGAGGAGCAATGAGCAAATGCTTAACTGTCCAAAAGGCACACTTTTGATAATAACAAAAAATGACCAATTTTAAATGTTTTTTTCTAATATTGTTAAAACTTTTCCTGTAGACCCCGTCTGGACATCTTTTATAAAATAAGAAAAAAAAGAAACATCAATCGAAATGTGTAGTTTTTAAATTAACAGTCTGCTCAGTTAACATTCTGTATTCCGCAATCACTTTGGCCGTTTTGCAACAATTCTCTGCCACAACAGATTTGAGTCTCATTACTCCACTCATTTTCATTATTAGAAAGAAAATGAATAGAGTAATGAGGCCCATACGGAAAAAAATTGATAAATTGTAATGATGAAATTGTAAAATGATTAATCTCTGTTTTCTTTCTTTTTTTTCTGATTCTGTGAATCTAGATTGTGTTTAGAGACTTGTGCTTCCATGTGTCCATCTTACCATCTCTGATTTTATGCATCGAAATAGGTAAAGAAATGAGAAATTTTACAGCTTACCTATAAATGAGGAGCCAATGATGACTACATTCTTCCCAGCAGCATTGGCAGCAATCTGGTTTGCATCGTCAGGTGTGCGCAAAGAGAACACGTTCTGAAGGTCAACACCAGGAATTGGCAAAACTCGAGGCCTGACGTGGACATAAAGTGTAATTCATTTTTTTAATATTATGTGAAATAAGAATGAAACAAGTCACTATATAGATGTTTCAGAAATACGCCATATTTTTGTACAAAAGGAGGCAATCATTATCTTTACAGGAGTAAAACAATAAGAATACTGTTTATATTTAGTTTAAATCTATCTAACATTTTATATTAATTTTGAAACACATTCCTACAACTTGTACAAAACATGTTTAATGTCTTCCTGCGCAGAACCAGCACTTGGCAAATGAGAATAAACTGCCAGCCTCAAGGACACCACACATGACCACCATGGTAGACCACCCACATGACCACCATGGTAGACCACCCACATGGCTACCATGGTAGACCACCCATATGACCACCATGGTAGACCACTACACATGATCACCATGGTAGACCACCCACATGACCACCATGGTAGACCATCCACATTACCACCATGGTAGACCATCCACATGACCACCATGGTAGACCACCCACATGACCACAATGGTAGACCACCCACATTACCACCATGGTAGACCACCCACATGACTACCATGGTAGACCACCCACATAACCACCACGGTAGACCACCAACATGACCACCATGGTAGACCACCCACATGACCGCAATGGTAGACCACTACACATGACCACCTTAGTAGACCACCCACATGACCACAATGGTAGACCACTACACATGGCCACCATGGTAGACCACCACATGACCACCATGGTAGACCACCCACATGACCACAATGGTAGACCACCAACATGACCACCATCGTAGACCACCTACATGACCACAATGGTAGACCACCCACATGACCACCATGGTAGACCACCCACATAACCACAATGGTAGACCACCCACATGACCATAATGGTAGACCACTACACATGGCCACCATGGTAGACCATCCACTTAACCACCATGGTAGACCACCCACATGACCACCATGGTAGACCACCCACATGACCACCATGGTAGACAACCCACATGACCACAATGGTAGACCACCCACATGACCATCATCGTAGACCACCCACATGACCACAATGGTAGACCACCCACATGACCACCATGGTAGACCACTCACATAACCACCATGGTAGACAACCCACATGACCATAATGGTAGACCACCCACATGACCACCATGGTAGACCACCCACATGACCACCATGGTAGACCAACTACATGACCACAATGGTAGACCACCCACATGACCACCATGGTAGACCACCCACATGACCACCATGGTAGACCACCCACATTACCACCATGGTAGACCACCCACATGACCACAATGGTAGACCACTACACATGACCACCATGGTAGACCACCCACATGACCACAATGGTAGACCACTACACATGATCACCATGGTAGACCACCCACATGACCACCATGGTAGACCACCCACATGACCACCATGGTAGACCACCGACATTACCACCATGGTAGACCACCCACATGACCCTTCCACCTGGAGTCCAATGTTCTGTCAATTTGTTTAGCCTATTCAATGCTACATTAGACAATAATCAATAAGTTTATATGCTAAGTATAGCCAGTAATGAAGCTTGTATCTCATACCTACAATAATCACAACTAGTTTTGTTTTTTACTAACATGAACAACAGCTGACAAAACCACTTACTGTCCTCCGGTGGCAATCAACAAGGAATCGTACGATGACGATGAACCGTCCACAAACTTGACAGATTTTGCCGATGTGTCAACTGTCTTCACCTGTACAAACATTGTCATTGTTAACAAACATCTTGAACCTACTGCAAAAACCATTGTAATAATATTCATAATCAATTGGTTCTTAAAACATTCCAAGATATACACACAGTAAAACCTTTTAAGCTGCCAGTCAATGGAAGGAGCAAAAGTGGCCTTTTAAGACAGGTTGTTCCTTAATACAGGTGAAAGCATAGAAATGGGTAATAGTAATTGTGGCTGCTTAAGACAAGTGGCTGCTTTATAGAGGTGACTGCTTACACAGGTTTGACTCTATATGGCATTCAATTTTATTTGTGGAGGAAAACCAGTATACATACATACATATATTAGCAACCACCACCCTTCTGCAAGTAACTGGGGAACTTTCTCACAAAATCATACAGATCTTCTTTTACAGTAAGAATCAGGCCATATATGTTAATGTTTATTTCTATAATTCTTCATGAGTGTCAAGGAATAGTGCAACAACAACTTTATTATACTTAGTCTTTGGTATAATTATATTTAATTATATGTATATCATTATGTATAATTATATTTGGTATAATTCATATTTACTAATGAACCATTGAATTTGTTGGGGTGGAGGAGGTGGCGGTTAAACTGTTGAAAAAATTGTTATCTTCCAAAATATTTCATCTACTGTTTACACAATGAATGGTTTTTAATGCCAATTTCAACATATGTCACATTAAACATAATTGCATATCCAGTTTTATCAGTCGGAGAAGACCGCAGAATGAATCCAAGTAGAACCATTGTCTTTACTCAAGTAGCTGGCAAATATTTACACAATCAATAATTTGATATTTAATGGCACATCGAAACATTGATAGGTCAATTTGCATGCTATAATTTTTATACAAAAACATACCTCCATTTCTGTCTTAACAGTGATGTCGTTGGACTTATAGAAGTCAGCAGATCTGAGAGCTATGGCTTCTGGCTTTATGTCCATGGCCTGGAGCAGAAGAAAAAGTAATATAAAGTGTTAAAATAAAGGTAAGAATATTAGGATATTTAATAACCCAATTTGGCTAGTTCAAGAAATTGTCTGAGATCGAATGGTGAAATAATTACTGTTTAAATACAGATACTACAGTGTGCGCAAGATAAAATAGGAATAAATATTGATGATTCAAATGCCCTCACTTGGCCATTAATTATCAAAGTTGTTAAGTTCAAGAACTAATCCTGTTCTGAGAATGAATCTGAATAAACACTACCATCTGCAAGTTACTAACAAACTTTAAGTTTATGGACCGAGCTGGTCGTGAACCCAAGATCTCAGTGGTCAGAGGTAAGTCATCTTGAAACGGCTTAAATCAGACGATCATGTTAAAACTGTCACAATTACTCATAAACCATCTTATATCTATCTTACCTTACTAAGTTTGATCCTGTCATATGGTATATATTTATCCTTGGTTACTATGGTGACATCACCTTGGAAACCCTCCTGTCTCAGGGTCTCTGCACAAGCTACAGAAGCCGGCCCACCACCCACAATGAGGACATTCTTTCCAGATGACTTTTTACACATATCCTTCTGTCTCTTCACACTTGTCAGGGATGCCTTGCTAGCCCGTATCTTCACTTTGCCATTGTCAACTTCAACCTTATCAAAATCATTGAATGATATGAAGGTCAAAGAGATATGTTATATTCCTTAAAACCATCATAATATATATTCCGTAAAACAATATATTTGTAAATAAGAAAACAATGCAGACGATAAAACTTTAAAATATTGGTACCAGCCACTTTATTTAATATGTCTCTTAGACATTACCAGTCTGGCTAAAGTACACTATCTTCCTAAATGTAAGATATGATGATGACCTATTCAAGTTCCTCTTCTAGAAAAACTGGATTTCCAATATCGTTATTTTTAGTTATTTTTATTTCAACCAATTAGAGTACTAGTTTCAACAGCTGTTTGGCATAACCATCACATGGTGGATATTCGAAGTGCTGTAAATTCTGTTTTTAAAAACATAACAATTAATGAACTTTAACTGAAGCAAATGGAACTAACTGTTTAAATGATAAAAAAAAACGGTTTTGCGATACTGCCAACAGGTTATGGTATTTTTGTTGTAACAATTATAAACGCATGATAATTGCACATGATACGGTTATTGGAATATCCCAGCTAAACATAGATTTTTTCTTTGGTTTAAAATAGACTTCTACTTTCACTTTCAAAACCTTGAAAGTAAGGCTCTGATTGGCTGGCTGATGGGTCATCTGAACATGACCTTCTATGCATCATCGTCTGATCCCATAGCAAAGCGTTCTTGAGGATATAATTTTAATGAGAATGATACATTGCTATCAATTATGATTTCATTATTTCTGGTAATGCATAGTTGCTCCATATGATGTAAACACCACTAGGAATTACTTTGCAAAATGTTCAAAATGTCAACAATGCATAATAACTGCCCACGTAACCAGCATGGCAGTCGATATATTGTCTATAAATACATGTACAAAACAACTGGTTTCATGGGACAGCTAGTTCAGAATTCCAACATATTCTTCCACTAGAATCCGTCTCAATTTTAGGCTAAAAAACACCCACATTCTTTGTCAGTTTGCTTTTCATGCCTAATTTTTTTACTACTGCCAACCATAAAAGATTTTTCCAATTTCATAAAAATAGATTTTTTCTGAACAGTTAGGTTGAAAACTTAGTTTTTATATTTCTGTGGCACTTAGAATACTACCACAAGCAGACACTGTCCAGATGTGACTGAAAAATTGCTGAAAAGTAACACCTGGGCTCAGCCCAATAAGCGCTACATCCAACGCATCTGTCTAGGTAAATTCTAATAGATATTGTGGTAGTTTTGACTAATCGCAGCACTGAACACTACCATGATGTTACCACGAATTAATCAATCAAACAGAACTCTACTACGAATTGGATGAAGTCATTACAATACAACAACATGGCCGTTAACTCGATATGCTGTAAATATGCACATTTTCTGACGGTGTATTACACCGATTTTTAGTTGAATTAAGCCATATTGTTCCAAGGTATTTTTAATGCATTATATACTAAGGTAAGTTCAACTGATTTACGTTCGATTTGAGTGATTATCATTGATAAATAACACAGATAACGTTGTGATATTTGGGCGACATTGCAGAACTACGAATCGATCAAATATGTTTTATCTGTTTATACCGTTTCAAATTCATAATATCACTAGATCTAACTGTAATTATCTTATATTGTTTTTCATAACACCTTTGGTATTTTTAGAAATGCATAAAATTGTATTCGTAATGAAATCGACATAGGCCTATTTGAAACGAAGGTAATTTTTGTTATGTTTATTTCTGGTCATTTTTCACCTGTACATGGTTATAAAAATGGTGGATGCAGTGAGAAGACTTTATTGCCTGACATCAGCAATTTAAACTGACAGAAAACTTTTTTAATTGCATTATAAACAGCAATTACTTTTTGCAATATCTGTAAAAAAAATACTCCACCCACTCTATCTGTAAGTGTTGCATGTGTTTTTACTGCTATCATTACCATACATTGTGTTGCTGGATACCTGCTGACAATGTATCCATAACCTGTTAGAAACAACAGGTTGAGCATTCGCTTGCTGTATCTAAATAATTAGGGATGTAAATATAATTTTACCGACTCATCCATTCTATATGTAAAGTGTAATAATGTAGCCTTCATATCGAATAAATTTGTACAACTCCCAACTACTGGAAGATACTAAGCACCCCACTTCCAGCGAAAGGTCCGGGGTTCATGTTGCTTAGTCGGTACCATCATTACAGGGGTCATTTTATGACCTGGATGTGGTTTATCAGTTTGTGAAGATAGATAGTCTTGAGTTAAAATCCCAGACCAGCCACACTGTGATAATTGGACATGAATCTCCTACAATGGACTGATGTGAAAAAGTAGTTAGTGACTGGCAGAGGTAAAGTGTTTCTAGTACTGATTAGCTGCAAGTAAATTTTGTGCATGAGATAGTATATGGTATGTGAGAAAGACAGTTTTGCACATGAGATAGTATATTGTGTGCAAGACGGTAAGTTATGTGCTTGAGATAGTATATGTTGTACAAGAAAGTAAGTTTGCGAGAGAGAAAGTTTTCCGCATGAGATTATTGTGTATGAGAAAGCAAGTTATGCGCTTGAGATAGTGCCAGTATATATTGTACAAGTAAGTAAGTTATGCGGAAGACATGGTTTAATATGTTGTACAAGAAAGTAAGTTTAACGCATGATATAGTATATTGTGTGCGAGAAAGTAAGATTTGCACATGAGATAATATATATATGGAGTATGAGATAGTAAGTGATGGTGGATAAGGTAGTATATGGTGTATGAGATAGTAAGTGATGGTGGATAAGGTAGTATATGGTGTATGAGATAGTAAGTGATGGTGGATAAGGTAGTATATGGTGTATGAGATAGTAAGTGATGGTGGATAAGGTAGTATATGGTGTATGAGATAGTAAGTGATGGTGCATAAGGTAGTATATGGTGTATGAGATAGTAAGTGATGGTGCATAAGGTAGTATATGGTGTATGAGATAGTAAGTGATGGTGGATAAGGTAGTAGTAAGTGATGGTGGATAAGGTAGTATATGGTGTATGAGATAGTAAGTGATGGTGGATAAGGTAGTATATGGTGTATGAGATAGTAAGTGATGGTGCATAAGGTAGTATATGGTGTATGAGATAGTAAGTGATGGTGGATAAGGTAGTAGTAAGTGATGGTGGATAAGGTAGTATATGGTGTATGAGATAGTAAGTGATGGTGCATAAGGTAGTATATGGTGTATGAGATAGTAAGTGATGGTGGATAAGGTAGTAGTAAGTGATGGTGGATAAGGTAGTATATGGTGTATGAGATAGTAAGTGATGGTGGATAAGGTAGTATATGGTGTATGAGATAGTAAGTGATGCTGGATAAGGTAGTATATGGTGTATGAGGTAGTAAGTGATGGAGGATAAGGTAGTATATGGTGTATGAGGTAGTAAATGATGGTGGATAAGCTAGTATATGGTGTATGGGATAGTAAGTGATGGAGGATAAGGTAGTATATGGTGTATGAGAAAGTAAGTGATGGAGGATATGGTAGTATATGGTGTATGAGGTAGTAAGTGATGGTGGATAAGGTAGTATATGGTGTATGAGGTAGTAAGTGATGGAGGATAAGGTAGTATATGGTGTATAAGATAGTGAGTGATGGTGGATAAGGTAGTATATGGTGTATGAGATAGTAAGTGATGGAGGATATGGTAGTATATGGTGTATAAGATAGTAAGTGATGGTGGATAAGGTAGTATATGGTGTATGAGATAGTAAGTGATTGTGAATATGGTAGTATATGGTGTATGAGGTAGTAAGTGATGGAGGATAAGCTAGTATATGGTGTATGGGATAGTAAGTGATGGAGGATAAGGTAGTATATGGTGTATGAGGTAGTAAGTGATGGTGGATATGGTAGTATATGGTGTATGAGATAGTAAGTGATGGTGGATATGGTAGTATATGGTGTATGGGATAGTAAGTGATGAAGGATAAGGTAGTATATGGTGTATGAGGTAATGAGTGATGGTGGATAAGGTGGTGTATGGTGTATGAGATAATAAGTGATGGTGGATAAGGTAGTAATGGTAGGTAATGGAGGATAAGATGTATTGTGTATAAGATAATACCTCCTTGAGATAAGATGTATGTTTTTTTTTGTTTTTGAGAAAACAAATTCCCCACCTACCTATATTTAAAAACTAGGATCGAGAGACGGTAAACAAATTATTTTAATGCTTGCCTGCTAGATGCTGTTAATATTTAAGTCCATTTTCTTAGTACAGATAATAAGACTTCTGTGGTGTAACTGGCAAACACATCCACTGTTTCAGTGGGAGACCCAGGTTCAAATCCTGGCATTAGCTGGATTTGGAAAAGAAATGGCTTGGATATTGCAGTGGGAAAAGCATAGTCAAAAAATATTATTGAAATTTTTGACATTGTTTACTTCCTTTCTTTTTCATACTTTAATTGTTCAATTATTTATTGTCTGTTTAAAATGTTAGGATTTAAACTTTGTTAACATTCATTTTACACATGCGGAATACTTAAATCGCTTCTGATGGTGTGGATGGAGACAATATGCTTAATTTGGGAAACGTTTTGGTGTCAAGACAATTCTCAATTTATAATAACAGGCAATCTCAATTTGCTTAACCCTTTACTTCATATAGACGCCTTTGGACACCTCTTATATTGATTTAGCATTAATTCACAACATATCAGCTATGGGTGAATTATGTTTATATTAACTAACTGAGTAGAAAACAGTGCAGGAAGTGTTCAGGTTGCTCATTACGAGCAATCTGAACTCTTCCTGCACTGTTTTCAAAGGCCTTCTGTGATTGGTGCGGGAAAACGCGTATCTATGGAGTAAAGGGTTAAACGCTTTTTGTATATATAATTTGTATATATACTTTTTTTCTGTTTGTTTTATGACTTTTATTGAATTTAAATAGTAGAAATTCATTCAATGGAAACTATATCTTAAGGCATTTTTTTATAAATGCTTTATTGGCATCAATTGTTCTTTAAGTTATTATTTGCATGCAATCAGGATAGTATTAATGCACAAAATACTTAATAGCCTATTTAAACAAAGAATAATAAGTGTATGTAAGGTTTTAAATGCTTTCATTGTATTGGATTCTATTCTGTTTCATGACCTTAATTGACCGTTGATTTCGTGGTAACGATACCTAGTCCCATGAGTCAACCTCTTGGCTCAGTTGGTAGCATGTCTGACTATCAATCCAGGGGTTTCTAATTTGATCCCCACCCAGCAAGAGTATCTGTGGTGACTGATATATGACATTTTGTCTTATTATCATTTGTCTCTCACCTCTGATTCAAGTGGGAAAGTTATCAGTTACATGCAGAGATGGGTGTGCTCGAGTGCTGGTTAACCTTTCAGAATCACAGGTAGAGGTGTTAGTTTAATTGATTGTCTGTAAGCCCTTGATGGCATGAAAATGACGCTTAACAATCAATAACAGCAGGTCACTTACTCTGTAGGATGGTACACTGTCCAGACCTGGAAACTCTTCAATATCCCCTGACTTTACATTAAAACAGGCTCCATGCCAGGGACAGCGAACTCTACCATTACACAACACACCTGTTGATGGAATAGTGTCACATCTACATAGAAGTATTAAATAAAATAAAGACAAAACATTAAATTACAAAACAACCGGTCAAAATTAAAAAGAAAATGTTTTCATTGTTTTTACTATTAAACACTGCACATTTCACCTTCAACAATTATTTTTTTTGTAGTTGGGCAAAACTCTGAAAAATCAATAATCCATCATTGTTTACACAGTGTAGTTCAAACAAAATATGTTTTACCCTCTTTAAATAAAGTCACTTATCTCAAATCTTGAATAATACTTTACAGTAAAACTTGTTTTAAAAGGTCAATATAGGTCAATATAGATAATTATGATAGCAATAACTACATCTAAACTTCTTTGCTCTTGGTAAAAACATAGGCTGATTTCCATCATAACCATAAATGAGAGAAATAGAAGAAGTGACTGTTCAATCATAGCTGGTTGCTAAATAGAGGTGGTCAGACAATCAAAGGTGTTTGTTAATTTGGCCACTAAAGAAAATGAAAGGTAGTTGCCAAAAAGAGACCACTAAAGACAATCAAAGATGGTTGCTAAATACAGGATATCATTAAAGACAATAAAATGTGGTTGTAATGTGTCATTACAGACAAAGGTGGCTGTTTAATAGAAGTGACCATTAAAGGCAACCAAAGATTATTTCTCATAAAAAAAACAGATGACAACAAAAGACAATTGTGTGTTTGCTAAATAAAGATGACCAGACAATCAGATGTGATTGTTAAATAGATGCGACCATACAATAACTTAGGTTGTCAAATAAAGATGACCTGGGGTCGTATTCGCCAACCATTCTTGAGAATATTCTTAAGACTTGAGCTTGAAAATCGAAATTTCAGCCTTAGATCATCAGTTTACCGTGACAGATAGAATATTTGTGAGAGTTTATTTGACTATATATCAGGTGT
The DNA here is from genome assembly GCA_029582155.1 of Panopea generosa. NCBI lineage: Eukaryota > Metazoa > Mollusca > Bivalvia > Adapedonta > Hiatellidae > Panopea > Panopea generosa. Next base: position 31,976,183 of record CM055899.1, read on the forward strand.
CCATACATGCTTGCAAATTTTGGTCTCCAAAAATGGTCTCTAAAAGTGTTTTTCAAAATCCATTCTTGAGTTCAGGTCTAAGAATAGTCTTAAGAATTGTTGGTGAATACCATCCCAGGAACGACAATCACAGATGGTTGCTAACTAGAGGTGACCAGACAATCAAAAGTTTATGCTAAATAAAGTTGAGGTGACTAGACAATCAGAGGTGGTTATCAAATAGAGATGACCACTAATTTCAGTTTTACTGTATAAAATACTGTACTTTAAAATGTTTACCATTATATCCGCATTTCCACTAAAGGGCCCGTCACACCTAGCCGATTTGCGTTGCCGGAGCTGTACCGGAGCACAAATTTTGCAATTTTTGGGGATCGGTACTTGTACAGCAGCACAACGGTATGATATCGCTAAAGAATGGTAGTACATTGTCAGGACATCGGCGAAAAATTTAGCAACATTTCTGCCAGAGCGAGCAACGGGACTACAACGGCAGTACAACGTCAGTACTCCGGTATGGCTTCGTAAATGTCGGTAGAGCACCGGTAGTGCCCCGTAATGGATCGGCGGCTTTCAAGTGCTTTCTCTCCAGAGCTCCGCCGATTTTCTCCCCATTGTTTTTTTTGCTCCAGTTTAGTCCTGGCGAGGTACATCAGTAGTGTGTGACAGGCCCGTAAGCAATGATTTAATTATTTTAGCTTCATTGCCAAATCACATATATTTTTTCAGAAATATAATGTTATAGTGTTATATAGTAATTATATAGTTTCCAAGTATTTTTACTGACCTTTTGACAAAGGTGCACCGTAGTGTGAGCATTTAGAACCAATTGCATAAAATTGTTCACCGTCTCTCACCAACAGAGCCGTCCCTTCCCCTCCGACATCTACCTCCTTCATCCTGAAAACAACATAAAATGTATTGTTCCGTTTTCAGGTTCAAAGTTATATGTGATATAAATAAACTTATATTTAAAGAAGAGAAATATGATTTTTGACCAATCAATGAAGTTGTATTGCTGTTGGGATCTTCACAAGAAATTTCATTTAGTTTTATAAGCAGAATGTTTTTAAATATCTATATTTCGATTGCCTTTGATTCTATTCAGATTACTGTGTACAATTGTAAACTTTAAATTCCTAAAAGTGGCTCCAGTGGGAAATGATACTGGTTGCAATGACCTAATGAACTTGGGGTTTAGAACTGAAGAATAAAATTCTTATAGAGTTCTTCTCCGAAAGAATTTTAACCTCACGACTATCAAGTTAATACAATGCAGCTATCATACGCAGCCATTCTACATGTGAAGTATTGGGAGTGGCTGCATGAGGTCAAGTTGTCATGGTGACAGGGAAAGTAAGGTAATATCAGGAGGTTTATCACATAGGTACAAATATTGTTACTTTGCTTGTTTAAGAAATATTGTGAAAAGAGGTAATTGTATTCATAATCCAATATGATCATGTCAAATGTATCATGGTTGATGCCAGATGTGTAGTACATGTGACCTAATTATTGGGTAAAAACAACTGTGACACACTTTTCGGATATAGTTTATGGACTGTCAGCCCGTAGCTATATTTTACTTTTTCCGTTTTAGTGGCTACGACTATAGCCATTATGACAAGGAAAACCAAAGAAATGAAATGACCATTACTTACTCTCCAGATTTGAGATCATCCACATTGCAGACAACTGATTCCACTTGGTCGGTTGCCATGGTTACTGGAGTTGTAGATATCTGTTGACTAGTTGCAGAAGGCTTAACTGTGTCACCTGAAAGTTGATCAAATATATTTTACAACTACAAGTAGTTTTGCTACTGATTTGTTTGTTTGAATATTGAGGCATCATTTTATGCAATCAAGGGCTAACAGATGATCAGCTGACCTAACCACTCTTTCATGGGATCCTGGAAAGTTAATCTGTACTCGAGCACACCCATCATCACAAGTAACTAATAATTTTCTCACTTGAATCAACACATGACAATGAATCACAATGCCATATCATCACACAGTTGTGGCCAGAGATTCCAACCAAAAATGTGCAACTGACTAGTTAACCAGGTCCGGCAGTTATGCTACTGAAGTACAATACACACCTGGTAATCTCCTAACCAGGCTCGGCAGTTATGCTACTGAAGTACAATACGAGCCTGGTAATCTCCTAACCAGGCTCGGCAGTTATATGCTACTGAAGTACAATACACGCCTGGTACTCTCCTAACCAGGCCCGGCAGTTATATGATTCTGAAGTACAATACACGTCTGGTAATCTCCTAACCAGGTCCGGCAGTTATGCTACTGAAGTACAATACACACCTGGTAATCTCCTAACCAGGCCCAGCAGTTATTCTACTGAAGTACAATACCTGCCTGGTAATCTCCTAACCAGGCCCGGCAGTTTTGCTACTGAAGTACAATACATGCCTGGTAATCTCCTAACCAGGCCCGGCAGTTATGCTACTGAAGTACAATACATGCCTGGTAATCTCCTAACCAGGTCCGGCAGTTATGCTACTGAAGTACAATACACACCTGGTAATCTCCTAACCAGGCCCAGCAGTTATTCTACTGAAGTACAATACACGCCTGGTAATCTCCTAACCAGGCCCGGCAGTTATTCTACTGAAGTACAATACATGCCTGGTAATCTCCTAACCAGGCCCGGCAGTTATGCTACTGAAGTACAATACACGCCTTGTAATCTCCTAACCAGGCACGGCAGTTATGCTTCTGAAGTACAATACACGCCTGGTTATCTCCTAACCAGGCCCGGCAGTTAAGTTACTGAAGTACAATACACGCCTGGTAATCTCCTAAACAGGCCCGGCAGTTATGCTACTGAAGTACAATACATGCCTGGTAATCTCCTAACCAGGCCCGGCAGTTATGCTACTGAAGTACAATACACGCCTGTAAATCTCCTAACCAGGCCCGGCAGTTATGCTACTGAAGTACAATACACTCCTGGTACTCTCCTAACCAGGCCCGGCAGTTATATGCTTCTGAAGAACAATACACGTCTGGTAATCTCCTAACCAGGCCCGGCAGTTATGCCACTGAAGTACAATACACGCCTGGTAATCTCCTAACCAGGCCAGGCAGTTATGCCAATGAAGTACAATACACGCCTGGTAATCTCCTAACCAGGCCAGGCAGTTATGCCAATGAAGTACAATACACGCCTGGTAATCTCCTAACCAGGCCCAGCAGTTATGCTATTGAAGTACAATACATGCCTGGTAATCTCTTAACCAGGCCCAGCAGTTATGCCACTGAAGTACAATACATGCCTGGTTATCTCCTAACCAGGCCCAGCAGTTATGCTACTGAAGTACAATACATGCCTGGTTATCTCCTAACCCGGCCCGGCAGTTATGCTACTGAAGTACAATACATGTCTGGTAATCTCCTAACCAGGCCCGGCAGTTATGTTACTGAAGTACAATACATGCCTGGTTATCTCCTAACCAGGCCCAGCAGTTATGCTACTGAAGTACAATACATGCCTGGTTATCTCCTAACCCGGCCCGGCAGTTTTGCTACTGAAGTACAATACACGCCTGGTAATCTCCTAACCAGGCCCGGCAGTTATTCTACTGAAGTACAATACATGTCTGGTAATCTCCTAACCAGGCCCAGCAGTTATGCTACTGAAGTACAATACACGCCTGGTAATCTCCTAACCAGGCCCAGCAGTTATGTTACTGAAGTACAATACACGTCTGGTCATCTCCTAACCAGGCCCGGCAGTTATGTTACTGAAGTACAATACACGCCTGGTAATCTCCTAACCAGGCCCGGCAGTTATGCTACTGAAGTACAATACACGCCTGGTAATCTCCTAACCAGGCCCGGCAGTTATGTTACTGAAGTACAATACACGCCTGGTAATCTCCTAACCAGGCCCGGCAGTTATGCTACTGAAGTACAATACACGCCTGGTAATCTCCTAACCAGGCCCGGCAGTTTATAATGCTACTGAAGTACAATTCATGCCTGGTAATCTCCTTACCCGGCCCAGCAGTTATGCTACTGAAGTACAATACACGCCTGGTAATCTCCTAACCCATCACATGCATTTGATGCAATAAAATGTTCGGTAGCATTTCCGGTGACATTCTGGTTACAAGAAATATTGTCCTCTTCAATGTTTCCATACTTGTCTAATACAGAAAGATGACAGAATTGGCCATTTAGTATGTAGGATTTAATACAAAAATGTATGATATTTTCCGTCAGTGAAGCAGCGAATTTGCATTACTGTTTATTAAATTTAGATATCAAACATGATTAATTTTGTTCATGTTTAAGAGAGATATTGGCCATTATAAACGCATTGAAGACCATGTGAATTCAAGAAAATATTCGTCATTCATAAACATGTTTTTTCTTTCTTTATTATTTTTTTTCAAATATTGGTTATGCCGCTTTATTAGGGAAATATTCAGCTGTATCATGAACATTTCATATTTAGTAGGTCATTCTTGTTCCTCGGGGAAAATGAATATCCATAATATTTAAACACTTGCGGTAATGTATTTAAAATCCCATTTATAATAACAGGCCATTCAGTCCAGGTTATTTTAAAGTCACAATAGTTATAGTTCTTAAACTATAATGTTTTAGCAATGAATAAGTTTACAATCAAAGTGCAGTTTATACATGGGTCTATATATAATTAACCTTCTCCATACAGCTATATGTGAATGTGATATTATGCTGTTTTAAAACTGTATTGATATCAGTTTCTCTGCAGTTATATAACTATTCATGCTAGGACACCAAAGATTTACGGATATACATGTACATATAATATGGAATTTCACGAGTGCGAGGTAAATACTAACGGACACTATGTGTATATCATAGTGACAAAATATGTTTTGATTACATACTGGATACTATTTTGTCATTAAATCCAATACTACACTCAACTTTACAATTTTGGCGAAATAAATAAAGTCATGTAAATTATAAACATTTTTAGCAGTTAATTTGTATAATCATAACTTTTGTCTTTAATATAAACAAATTATTGCTCATAGTAAATTAGGTATTGTATTGCTGCATGTGCAATTTTTACAATATAAACTTATATTATATAAGTTGGCATTTTCAGAACTTTAAAACAAATCAGGTACAAAATGGCCAATACAAATATTATTATTTATACCAGTGAGATTTTAATAATACAAATAATAAAATCTAATAATAAACAGCCAATAAATCTTTCAATATTTCCAAATAAACTAGGCCTATATAATGAACATTTAATTACAATACCTGCTGTCTCTGTCCTGTAAGCTGCTCTGTACATTATGAAAATTATTCCTTTAAACCCTCAGGTGGGGGTAGAAACTTGGACCAGATTTTTTTCAAAAAACAACACCAAATTTAAAATTTATTTCACTCCATAATCATAATATATTATGTTCTCATGTTGCAAACAAGTTTTAAGTTACCATGTGTGCTACGAATACACCACAGGTATAACAAGTATAGAGCAGCTCGGACACCAAACAAGATTGGACCGTATATCTATATCTAAACATATATTGATTTATCACTTACAAGTAGGTAAAAACACCTGAAGGGAAATTTATTAATACTTTAGATAAAAGACTTTACAAACTTGAAAGCTGACTTAGTTAAAGATGTCCATCATTATTTATAGCAACTTAGTGTTACCGAGGAGGTTCCTCAAACATGCATATATCACATTTGTAATAGGTGAAATGGAGCAAATGAACTTTGGGTATGTAAATTGGACAATACTGGAGATGAAGATTATATTTATACATTTTCTAGTAATTGCCATGACAATGTCTGCTCAAGGCAATAATTTCAGCTTCATGTGACAATAATCAACCAAATCAACTGATTTTACACAACACTTCCCAATAACAACTTCTCCCTTCACATGTGTTGAATTAAAAAACAAGAGGGCCAAGATGGCCCTATATCACTCACCTAAGTGACCTTGAGTCACCCAACTTAAGTAGATTATATAATACATGTATACTCAAAATTCCAGAAAAACGAGATGGGCGAGTAATCAGAATTTTGATTTGTTTTGAAAAAGTAACAGATGCATAGAAGAGTTGTGGGATAACAATAGTATACTTGTGCGGATATATGGATATCAGATATTAAAAGAAAGTTTTCATTATATATCCACATAAAGAAAACCAGCCTGGCGACTATGTTTTTTCGACAAATCGCAATGGCTGGAACAAACTTAGTAGAGGTTCACCCATGGTAAATGTCAGTGAAATTACATCGAATTCAGGTCAGTCAATTCTGACAAGAAGGCTTTTGAAGATTTTACTATAGCTGCCTATATAGTAAACTAGCACCTCACTGTGGAGGTCATGTTTTTTAACAAATCACAACAACTTGAACAAAATTGGTAAAGGGTCACCCAGGAACATTTCTGTGAAATTGTTTTAAAATCGATCCTGTGGTTTCTGACAAAAAGATTTTTTAAGTTTTTACAATAGCTTCTATAGTAAACTAGACCCACTCCCTGGCCGCCATGTTTTTTGATGAATCATTACCATTTGAACAAACTTGGTGAAGGGTCCTCCAAGGAACATTTCTGTGAAATTATTTTAAAATCGAGCCAGTAGTTTCTGACAAGAACATTTTTTAAGTTTTAACAAATTAAACTTGCCCCGCCCCCTGGCGGCCATGTTTTTTGACGAATGAAGATGGCTTGAAAAAACTTGGTAGAGGGTCACCCAACAAACATTTCTGTTATATCAAAATTGGCCCAGTGGTTTCAGAGAAGTTGTTAGAAACTAAAAGTTGACGACAGACTAAAGACACCAGGCGATCACAAAAGCTCACCTGTGAGCTTTTAATGGCTCAGGTGAGCTAAAAAAAACTTCATTACACATAGTCAAGGAATATTTTCTAAAAATTGTAAACAAATATTTGTTTCAAGGACAAAATAAAACTAGTGTCATCTATCCTGAAATAACTGAAATCTGATCGAATTGATCTGAATGAAATAATCCACACTCACAGTGACACCACCACTTACAAGTTACAACCTAAACTATGATCCACACTCACAGTAACACCATCAGTTACAAGCTACAACCTAAAATATGACCCACAACCTAAATATTATCCACCCTCACAGTGACACCTACACTTACAAGTTACAACCTAGAATATGATCCACACTCACAGTGACACCACCACTTACAAAGTACAACCTTAACTATGATCCTCACTCACAGTGACATCACCACTTACAAATAACAACCTGAAATATGATCCACACTCACAGTGACACCACCACCTACAAGTAACCACCTAGAATATGATCCACACTCACAGTGACACCACCACTTATAAGTTACAGCCTAAAATATGATCCAAAACCTAAAATATGATCCACACTCAGTGACACCACCACTTACAAGTTACAACCTAAACTATGATCCACACTCACAGTGACACCACCACTTACATGTACAAGTTACAACCTAAACTATGATCCACACTCACAGTGACACCATCACTTACAAGGTACAACCTAAAATATGATCCACAACTTTAAATATGATCCACACTCAGTGACACCACCACTTACAAGTTACAACCTAAATTATGATTTATGCTCACAGTGACACCACCACTTACAAGTTACAACCTAAACTATGATCCACACTCACAGTGACACCGCCACTTACAAATTACAACCTAAATATGTTCCACAACCTAAAATATGATCCACACTCACGGTAACACCATCAGTTACAAGTTACAACCTAAAATATTATCCACTACCTAAAATATGATCCACACTCACAGTGACACCACTGCTTACAAGTTACAACCTAAAATATGATCCACACTCACAGTGACACCACCACTTACAAGTACAACCTAAACTATGATCCACACTCACAGTGACACCACCACTAACAAGTTACAGCCTAAAATGTTATCCACACTCACAGTGACACCATCACTTACAAGTTACAACCTAAAATAAGATCCACACTCACAGTGACACCACCACTTACAAGTTATATCCTAATAAATTATCCAAACTCACAGTGACACCATCACTTACAAGTTACAACCTAAATTATGATTCATGCTCACAGTGACACCACCACTTACAAGTTACAACCTAAACTATGATCCACACTCACAGTGACACCGCCACTTACAAATTACAACCTAAATATGTTCCACAACCTAAAATATGATCCACACTCACGGTAACACCATCAGTTACAAGTTACAACCTAAAATATTATCCACTACCTAAAATATGATCCACACTCACAGTGACACCACTGCTTACAAGTTACAACCTAAAATATGATCCACACTCACAGTGACACCACCACTTACAAGTACAACCTAAACTATGATCCACACTCACAGTGACACCACCACTAACAAGTTACAGCCTAAAATGTTATCCACACTCACAGTGACACCACCACTTACAAGTTACAACCTAAAATAAGATCCACACTCACAGTGACACCACCACTTACAAGTTATATCCTAAAATATTATCCAAACTCACAGTGACACCATCACTTACAAGTTACAACCTAAAATAAGATCCACACTCACAGTGACACCACCACTTACAAGTTACATCCTAAAATAAGATCCACACTCACAGTGACACCACCACTTACAAGTTACAACCTTAAATATGATCCACACTCACAGTGACACCACCACCTACAAGTTACATCCTAAAATAAGATCCACACTCACAGTGACACCACCACTTACAAGTTACAACCTAAAATATGATTCACACTCACAGTGACACCACCACCTACAAGTTACAACCTTAAATAAGATCCACACTCACAGTGACACCACCACTTACAAGTTACAACCTAAACTATGATCAACACTCACAGTGACACCACCACCTACAAGTAACAACCTTAAATATAATCCACACTCACAGTGACACCTACACTTACAAGTTACATCCTAAAATAAGATTCACACTCACAGTGACACCACCACTTACAAGTTACAACCTAAACTATGATCCACACTCAAAGTGACACCACCACCTTCAAGTTACAACCTAAAATATGACCCACACTCACAGTGACACCACCACCTACAAGTTACAACCTAAACTATGATCCACACTCACAGTGACACCACCACTTACAAGTTATATCCTAAAATAAGATCCACATTCACAGTGACACCACCACTAACAAGTTACAACCTTAAATATGATCCACACTCACAGTGACACCACCACTTACAAGTTACAACTTTAAATATGATCCACACTCACAGTGACACCACCACTTACAAGTTACAACCTAAAATATGATCCACACTCACAGTGACACCACCACTTACAAGTTACAACCTTAAATAAGATCCACACTCACAGTGACACCACCACTTACAAGTTACAACCTTGACTATGATCCACACTCACAGCGACACCACCCCTTACAAGTTACAACCTAAACTATGATTCACACTCACAGTGACACCACCAGTTACAAGTTAAAACCTAAAATATGATCCACACTCACAGTGACACCACCACTTACAAGTTACAACTTAAAATATGATCTACACTCACAGTGGCACCACCACTTACAAGTTACAACCTAAATTATGATCCACACTCACAGTGACACCACCACTTACAAGTTACATCCTAAACTATGATCCACAATCACAGTGACACCACCACTTACAAGTTACAACCTAAAATATGATCCACACTCACAGTGACACCACCACTTACAAGTTACAACTTAAAATATGATCCACACTCACAGTGACACCAACACTTAAAAGTTACAACTTAAAATATGACCCACACTCACAGCGACACCACCACTTAAAAGTTACAACCTAAAATATGATTCACACTCACAGCGACACCACCACTTAAAAGTTACAACCTAAAATATGATCGACACTCACAGCGACACCACCACTTAAAAGTTACAACCTAAAATATGATCCACACTCACAGCGACACCACCACTTACAAGTTACAACTTAAAATATGATCCACACTCACAGTGACACCACCACTTACAAGTTACAACCTAAAATATGATCCACACTCACAGTGACACCACCACTTACAAGTACAACCTAAACTATGATCCACACTCACAGTGACACCACCACTAACAAGTTACAGCCTAAAATGTTATCCACACTCACAGTGACACCATCACTTACAAGTTACAACCTAAAATAAGATCCACACTCACAGTGACACCACCACTTACAAGTTATATCCTAATAAATTATCCAAACTCACAGTGACACCATCACTTACAAGTTACAACCTAAATTATGATTCATGCTCACAGTGACACCACCACTTACAAGTTACAACCTAAACTATGATCCACACTCACAGTGACACCGCCACTTACAAATTACAACCTAAATATGTTCCACAACCTAAAATATGATCCACACTCACGGTAACACCATCAGTTACAAGTTACAACCTAAAATATTATCCACTACCTAAAATATGATCCACACTCACAGTGACACCACTGCTTACAAGTTACAACCTAAAATATGATCCACACTCACAGTGACACCACCACTTACAAGTACAACCTAAACTATGATCCACACTCACAGTGACACCACCACTAACAAGTTACAGCCTAAAATGTTATCCACACTCACAGTGACACCACCACTTACAAGTTATATCCTAAAATATTATCCAAACTCACAGTGACACCATCACTTACAAGTTACAACCTAAAATAAGATCCACACTCACAGTGACACCACCACTTACAAGTTACATCCTAAAATAAGATCCACACTCACAGTGACACCACCACTTACAAGTTACAACCTTAAATATGATCCACACTCACAGTGACACCACCACCTACAAGTTACATCCTAAAATAAGATCCACACTCACAGTGACACCACCACTTACAAGTTACAACCTAAAATATGATTCACACTCACAGTGACACCACCACCTACAAGTTACAACCTTAAATAAGATCCACACTCACAGTGACACCACCACTTACAAGTTACAACCTAAACTATGATCAACACTCACAGTGACACCACCACCTACAAGTAACAACCTTAAATATAATCCACACTCACAGTGACACCTACACTTACAAGTTACATCCTAAAATAAGATTCACACTCACAGTGACACCACCACTTACAAGTTACAACCTAAACTATGATCCACACTCAAAGTGACACCACCACCTTCAAGTTACAACCTAAAATATGACCCACACTCACAGTGACACCACCACCTACAAGTTACAACCTAAACTATGATCCACACTCACAGTGACACCACCACTTACAAGTTATATCCTAAAATAAGATCCACATTCACAGTGACACCACCACTAACAAGTTACAACCTTAAATATGATCCACACTCACAGTGACACCACCACTTACAAGTTACAACTTTAAATATGATCCACACTCACAATGACACCACCACTTACAAGTTACAACCTAAAATATGATCCACACTCACAGTGACACCACCACTTACAAGTTACAACCTTAAATAAGATCCACACTCACAGTGACACCACCACTTACAAGTTACAACTTTGACTATGATCCACACTCACAGCGACACCACCCCTTACAAGTTACAACCTAAACTATGATTCACACTCACAGTGACACCACCAGTTACAAGTTAAAACCTAAAATATGATCCACACTCACAGTGACACCACCACTTACAAGTTACAACTTAAAATATGATCTACACTCACAGTGGCACCACCACTTACAAGTTACAACCTAAATTATGATCCACACTCACAGTGACACCACCACTTACAAGTTACATCCTAAACTATGATCCACAATCACAGTGACACCACCACTTACAAGTTACAACCTAAAATATGATCCACACTCACAGTGACACCACCACTTACAAGTTACAACTTAAAATATGATCCACACTCACAGTGACACCAACACTTAAAAGTTACAACTTAAAATATGACCCACACTCACAGCGACACCACCACTTAAAAGTTACAACCTAAAATATGATTCACACTCACAGCGACACCACCACTTAAAAGTTACAACCTAAAATATGATCGACACTCACAGCGACACCACCACTTAAAAGTTACAACCTAAAATATGATCCACACTCACAGCGACACCACCACTTACAAGTTACAACTTAAAATATGATCCACACTCACAGTGACACCACCACTTACAAGTTACAACCTAAAATATGATCCACACTCACAGTGACACCATCAGTTAAAAGTTACAACCTAAAATATGATCCACACTCACAGTGACACCACCACTTACAAGTTACATCTTAAACTATGATCCACACTCACAATGACACCACCACTTACAAGTTACAACCTAAAATATGATCCACACTCACATTGACACCACCTCTTACAAGTTACAACCTAAAATATGATCCACACTCACAGTGACACCACAACTTACAAGTTACAACCTAAACTATGATCCACACTCACACCTTACAAGTTACAACCTAAACTATGATTCACACTCACAGTGACACCACCACTTACAAGTTACAACCTAAAATATGATCCACACTCACAGTGACACCACCACTTACAAGTTATAACTTAAAATATGATCCACACTCACAGTGACACCACCACTTACAAGTTACAACCTAAAATGTGATCTACACTCACAGTGACACCATCATTTAAAAGTTACAACCTAAACTATGATCCACAATCACAGTGACACCACCGCTTACAAGTTACAACTTAAAATATGATCCACACTCACAGTGACACCAACACTTAAAAGTTACAACTTAAAATATGATCCACACTCACAGTGACACCACCACTTAAAAGTTACAACCTAAAATATGATCCACACTCACAGCGACACCACCAATTAAAAGTTACAACCTAAAATATGATCCACACTCACAGCGACACCACCACTTACAAGTTACAACTTAAAATATGATCCACACCACTCACAGTGACACCATCACTTACAAGTTACAACTAAAAATATGACCCACACTCACAGTAACACCACCACTTACAAGTTACAACCTAAAATATGATCCACACTCACAGTGACACCATCACTTAAAAGTTACAACCTAAAATATGATCCACACTGACAGTGACACCACCACTTACAGGTTACAACCTAAAATATGATCCACACTGACAGTGACACCACCACTTACAAGTTACAACTTTAAATATGATCCACACTCACAGTGACACCACCACTTACAAGTTACAACCTAAAATATGATCCACACTCACAGTGACACCACCACTTACAAGTTACAACCTAATATATGATCCACACTCACAGTGACACCACCACCTTCAAGTTACAACCTAGAATATGTATTTACTATACACTAAAGTGTACCTGTAATGATCATGTTATCATTGACCTAGTATCCGGGTTTATCGGTTCAACTTCCCAAAGCTCAGGCAACAACTACAAGTTTATACTTATGTGCAATTATTTGTATAATTTCATTTTAATGGATTTGATAAAATACTAATGTAACCTGTCTCAAAATAATTTACTGCCTTAGACCAGTTGGTTATGAAAGACCCATTTGGTAGATTAATAGGGGATCAGCAGGTCTAAACACCACACCCTAACCCCAAGAGATTTATTGAATATAAAATAAGGTCGGCACTTGTGTGAAAAACATTCTTAATCAGATGCACACACACACACCCATACCAGAATTTGAAGAGACCCTTTCTGAGGTTTACAAAATCGGCATTAAAATAGCTATAAAAAAAGAAATATAAATTAATAACTAAATTTCAGTGTTATATTCTAAATTGATTAAATTGTATGCATGCATTTTTCTTTTCAAACAAGTATTTTCTTTTTTGTTTCAAGTAAGCATAATCCAGTGAAAATATATTAGACACTTGTAACTAGAAAGGTTCCACTTGACATAATCCACCAGACTAAATATAGTTTGTTTGAGGAAAAGTGAAATGTTAAAAAACATATAAGCTACGTGTTTTCTTCATTAAATATACAACATTATAAACAGGAAAACATAATGCCAGATCACAAAAGTTTAGTTAATCTGTAATTTAGTGTGTATAAATTCACAAGAATGGTGGCCTTGAACATTCCTTAATGTAATCTTTGTGATTGCAGTAATGACTCATGTAATGTGTCTATCAAATGCAGTCATTCGTCTTGTGATATCACATGACAGACAAATAAACAGAACATAAATATTGGGGTCAAGCTATAATTAAGGACGATGTCCACGATTAAATGTCTGACATGTACAGAAATAATGCATTCTGTGTCAGAAGCGGAATGTAAATCATATATAAAACATACATTCATTACTGTTAAACAGCACACAACTTAAGATTACTCATATATTTGTAGAAATGTGCTTTAATTTTCTTAAAATGGACATAGTCTCTCATAATGGGTGGCTCCCTTATGTTAAACCAATAATAATTGATATAACATGTCTTAATAATTATAATCAATGTATATCTGTTTATTTGTTTGTAATAAGATTGATTAATTGCATATTTAGCATCATTTTTATGCCACGGAGGGCCAACATATGATCAGTTAATCTCAAACACTGTTTCCTGAGATTCTTGAAGGTTGACCAGTACTCAAGCACACATATCTACACAAATAACTGATACCTTCACACTTGAATCAGCAGTGAGACACAAATAATAATGAGATGTAATGTTATATATCAATCATCACGGACACTGTTGGCAAGGATTCAAACTCACGACCCTTGGGTTGATAGTCAGATGTGCTACCAACTGAGCTAATCAGGTCTGGAGTGGTTATGACTTAGATAAACTATTTATACTCATGTGGTAAGTGTAAATTAATCCACACTGTCACGTGTCCCTTGAATCATCAATGATGCTGCTGTGCCCGGTTAGCTCAGTCTGGTAGCGCATCTCACTATCAATCCTTGGGTCGTGAGTTTAAATCCCTACCTGCACACAGTCTCTGTGTTGACTGATATATGAGATTTATCTCTCATTACTGAGTCAAATGGGAAAGTCACCAGTTGCTTTCGGAGATGGGTGTGCTTGTGTACTGGTAACCTTCCAGGATCTTAAGAAAGTGTGGTTACGTTAACTGATCAACTGTTAGCCGTCATATATTTTATTTTATTCATTCATCAAAATGTTTTATTTCTGTCATGTTGCAGGTACATGTATATTAAGTAATAGATAGTGGTCATAAAGTAAAAATTTAACAATTAAGAAACCCAAAGAGAGCATAAATTATTTTGTAGGCTGTTATTAACAAATAAAAGCGACAAAATTTTGAAAATTTATTCGATTCTTTGGTTGTCTAATGAGGTTAAACACTAATTACAGGTATGTGCAGGTACCTCAAGTCTCGTCAAGATACGAGTCAAAATGGTGAAAAACCTAAATAAAATAGTAAATAAAAGGAAGGAAAACTGGGAGGGAGGATGGGAGGGAAGGAAGGAAAGAAGGAAGGAAGGTTACTAAAGACATGTATACAGTGGACATACTGTACCAACTGACTGTGTATATAGTGATACATTATTACTGGTAAACATTATATAATGTGTACTGAAAAATAACACAACCAAGATATGTGCAAGATATGCGGGTACTGAATTATGACAGAGTAAAATTCAATCAAATCAGTCAACTTTGAAAAGTATATTCATTTCTGAGGGATGCAAATACAAAAGTAAAGTCATTTGCAGATGATAATTATACCCTCAATTTTATCTCTATCTTGGAAAGGGTCAAAACTTTGCAAATCTGTGGTGACAAAAAGTAAAAAAAATATATTTGAATTTCATCAGTTTTATCAGTATCATAAATTTTTTTTATATAATATCAATTTGTGTTGTTGAAGATATTTTATACATTATATTCAATTTACCAGTAATTGATGTTGTTGCTGTATATTGTTGAATGCCGCATTCCACAATTTTTCAGTCATATTGCAACATTATGACAATTGTCTACTTGAGACAGTATTTTAAGTACTAGAATATCATGTCACACGATATGATACCCCATACAGTCACATTATTCTGACACCGAGCCGACCTGACATAGAACTACTGGTATCCTCTAAATACAGAGTGCCCAGCGAGGAAGCTTCTAGGACCATTTTTAAGTACGATTGACCTGGCAGGACTTTTGACATGCAAGTCCGATGCTCTACCACTTTACCACCACTGCAGTACCTGAGTATTTTAATATTTAGCAGTGGCCCAGATAAGGTCATTCTGGGGGTATTTTACCCTCATGGTTCAGCTTAATACCCCTTAGTTTTCAAAAAATGGAGGTAAATTTACTACTTACTTTTAAAAGTTGGGGGTAAATTTACTCCTCCAATACAAATTTTCTTAACTGAAATATGAAAAACTTTGTTTAAAATACATGTATAAAGATTCATATCTTGGAGACCCATGCATCTTTAAAATAGCAAATGAAAGTGTAAATTACTTAATCTAAATAATATTATGTAAGTAAGTAAAGTTTTTAACTGAAAAAAAAATGAAAATTCTGAATTTTGCAATAAGTAAGATTTTTTAATGTATCTTACGACTGTATTCTCCATTTCCCTTACCTCTGACAATCTGGGAGTTAAATACACCCATCTTTTGAATTTTGTGGGTAAAATATCCTCTTATCAATAAGGTTATCTGGAGCACTGATTTAGAATAACCTAACCACTTTTTCCGAGGATCTTAGAAGGTTAACCATTACTCATGTACACCCATCTCCGAAAGAAACTAATAACTTTCCAACTTGAATTAGCCGTGAAAGAAGAAGGCAATGAAAAGTAATAGACTGTAGCCTAGCTGAAGATTCAAACTCATGGCCCCTAAATTGAAAATCAGATGGAGCTAACCGAGTCTGGCCCCATATGTCATACCAACATGAAAATAATTTCTTGAATATGAAGTTTGGGATAGTAGTTCATGTACATGTTGTAAAGGGATTTCCTAACTTGTGCTACATGCCTAGATAAGACTAAAATAGATTTACCCCTTAAAATTGCAACATATTTTGTAACGTTTTAAATGAGTCGTGAGATTTCATTTGATTTCAATTTTATCCATTTTACAGCTTTACACATAGAAAAAAACTGTTTCATCTTAGGGTGACTTTTCCAGTTATACTCCCTTTAAAGCAAAAACTAAGCATTGTGTAGGATACCTTTAATATTCATCTGTGGATGTTAAGGTCACAAAAAAGCTGTATAACTTTGCTTACCTATAACATAACTATTGATCAAAGGTGACTGGTGTAACAGGCTAGCTACCGGTACTTGGTAATATACACTCGGATTTTATCGCTACAAATATTTTTTTGAAAAAATCAGGGGTTTAATATTTTATTAAACTACTCAATAATTTGTTAGGCCTAAATATTTAAAATGAATTTGATTCAATAAAGTCTAAAATGAATGAAAAATGGGGGAAAGTGAAAAAGAGAGAAAGAAGAAAAGTAAAAGTAAATACCTTGTTTGCGAATTAAGCTGACATGCTTCTGTGTCAACTGATAACTAACTGGCCAATAAAGTAAGTCAGCATGAAATAATCATGATGATACCGAAACATAATACATGTAAATATATAAAGGACTATTACAAAATATCCTATATTAGCTGACCACAGTTAAATATAAACCTATGCAGTGCTATAAAGTATTAATTAAAACCATATTGAACATCCCTTTCAATATTGTAAGGTAGCTGTTGAAGTGAATAACTAGTGCATGATTGTATACTATTTCTTGAAAAAATGACCAGCATATAAAATTTAAACTTATATGAATATAATATATATGGTTATTGTTACTAAGAATACCTTTAAAGGGCATTTATCTGAACGGGCAAACACGTTTTCAGTAAAAATATAATGCATTTTAATAACCTATGGAAGTTTAGGGGGAGGAGGCGTATGCCGTTTTTTTAAAGTGTAGCTCTGTAATTGATACAGGTTTACATGTGGTAAAAATTGTTTAAACTTAGAAAGAGTCTAAATGACACCAAGTAGTAGTTAAGTACTGTCTATTTTTATAATGAGGATTTTGTTTCATGTTTACCACTCCAATTTTGATATTGATTTTGTTACGTTTTGGTGGATTTCCATACCAAACCATTCGGATTTGATTTATTAATGATAATGATGTGCTTCTTATCCATTTTACTAATTATTTTATTCTTTAAGACATTTCTAACATGTTCCCTGATATACTCTAAAGGTAACAGGCGGGGAAAAACCCCTTCAAATGTCTCACAACTAAAATAATTTCTAAAATGGATACAAAGCATCTCATCATCATAAAAAATAAAATCCAAATCATTTTGTATGTCAAATCCACCAGAATGTGACAAAAAGGATATTATAAACTTGAAACATAATCCCTATTCTAAAAATAGACAACACTTAAACACACAGGCAGGAGCAAAGGACCTTGGCTTAATTCCCCCATCCCATCTCATTTCCCCCCACCCCCATTTTGTTTGTTATATATTACATGGATTGTATATAGATTTGAAAAAAAAATTGAAAAAAAATCAAATGGGATGGGGGAACACACTAACTTTTTTGTTGTTGTTTTTTTTTTCGTTATATACAATGGATTGAACATAGATTTGAAATTATTTTTTTTTAAAAATTTGAAAAAAAAATCAGACAGAAACCAAAGTTTGTTACACCTGCTCGTGCTTAAACACTGCTTGATAATGCTGTCATGCGGACTCTTTCTAAGATGAAACAATTTCTACAAGATGTAAATCTATATATCAGATCAAATTGAAATCAAAATGAAATCACATGACTTGTTTTATATATTTTGTCACAAAATATGTGATATGTGTAATTGTAAACAGGAAATCTATTTTAGTCCAACCTGGACGTGCAGCCCAAGTTAGGAAATCCCTTTTCAAAATTTTATATTTCATGTTTAAATAGATCTTATTGATTCAAGAAGTATATATTATAGGCATGACATATTGAGGGGAAATGTTTTGAGCCAATTTTAAAGTTTTGAAAAATCTTGATATACTTCCTTTAAAGGTGGTGTGGATAATTGACAATTAAAGGTACATAGACTACCAATGCATACTTATGCCTTGTGGAATAGTCCATTCCTGTTACCAGAGCTCCAGATAAGATGCTTATCTGCGTATGTGATGCATTAAAAACATGTGGATATCCACCATATTTGTTTTATGTGCGTATCAATTACGCATAAGCAACGAGTTTCATGCTTAAATAAATTTCTATATGCGTTAATAAATTTACATTCTCTGAAAATCGATCTTTATTGCATTAATTTTTTAACTTAACGGCGTAAATAAATAGCTGAATGGTTTCAATTAAACTCGCTTCAGTGATAAATTTTACCGGTTGTCACTAAGTTGCTCGATTTTTTCTTGACGGGACACCAACTTTGGAAAGCTGAGTGATCCGGCGGGATACCTATAATTCCCAGAGCTATTTCAATATTGTAGGTATATCACTGGTTGAAATCCTATTCAACAACATATTGAGGTTATCTTTATATAATATATGCTTACTCGTCGGGTTAAATCATAAATGACTGTCATGCCATGACAATTTCATTTTGTAATTTAAAGAAAACATCTTTGAAAAAAAACATACGCTGCAACAATATTACTAATATATACTCGGTTTTAGGTTGTTGGAATATTAAGATGAAATGTGGAAATCATGAAACTTTGTTTAAAAAGACATGTTATTTTATTGTTTAAAATGTACAGATGATATACTCTGAGAAATTTTTCATTTTGAATGTCCTATTTTGTTTTGTAAGGTATCGAGACGCACATGCGCGACTTTCTAATACCAGTTTAAACATCGGCCGGTCTATGTTTCTACGGCGCCCTTTTTGGTCTTCCTGGTGCTGTTTATTTCTCTTTAACAGATGTTTAAAGGTTATGGAAAAAAGAAATTAACGTTTAGAAAATTATGTTCATTTTGAAAGCAAATTATGCTAAAAAAAGATTACATAATTTGTGAAATTTAATTAAAGATTGAAAAGTTCATGGCCATGTTCATAAAAAATGAATGTCACATACTGCATTAAATGACTTCCATAATGTGCAATGTGTATGCTAAAACTATATATTTTACTTATTCTGATTGCATTTTCGTCAGTTATGACAAACATGCCAAGAACTTGCTAATTTTGTGTACTAATAAGTCAATATAATTATGCCACAGTACAATGTCTTGTTCCTATTTTTTTACAGCAATGGTATACCATTTATTTTTTAACATCTAAACTTTCATTTAACTTTTCAGCAATGGTCTGTAATAAATCCAAAGATTGAGCAGTAAAATGACTGATATAAGATAAAAGGCAACATGGTTTGGTTGTATATCATATGTGCATTACTCATTACTATTCTGAAAAAAATCAAGAATACTCATCTACTCTGATTTTGATGAGTAATTACTCATCGGCTTAAAAATTATCTGGAGCTCTGCTGTTACACTCGGGCCAAATATTTTCTGAGAAGGGGAGCTCAACACAAGTTTGGTGTAATAATGCATGAGCTAGGTTATTCATCTGTAAAGGTCATCAATGTGAAGGTCACCCAAAATAAAGCTGCATGTTTATGAGTCGAACTATGCATTATACAGTTTTCAGTCAAGCAGTTTCTGAGAAACAGAGCTCAATGTAAAAACATTGAATTGTTGACACTTGGACACCACTGACAATGATGGAAAACTGATAAATAATAAAGTTGAAAAGGGGTACAGTTATAAGTCCAATTTCTACTTTTCAACCTGATATTCTGCCTTGAACTTATATATATATATAGCAATCCTTTAAAAGCATAAAAATTCAAGGTAAAAGCATACAAGCTTGTGCCAAGCAACATTCACATAACTTGAAGTATGCGTGTTGTAAATCGCAACTTGTACCAAAATTTTAACATAGAGTAACAAAGAAAGTATGACCTTGACCTTCAAGCTAGGAGCCCATTATGTCACATAATGCCTCAGAGTACTTATACCAAGTTCAAGCCAAATAAGTGCAAGCAATGCACAACTGAACAACTTGCATCAAAACTTTTAACACAAAGTTCCATGCATATAACGGCAAGCAATGCACAACTGAACAACTTGCATCAAAACTTTTAACACAAAGTTCCATGCATATAACTGCAAGCCATGCACAACTGAACAACTTGCATCAAAACTTTAATACATGTGACACGCAGACGTTTTGTTAAAATGTCACCTCCGCCTATGACAAAATACACTTCTGCAAACAATAAAAAATATATTATTGTTTTTCCTTATGATGGTGCAGAGAAATACAGAGTCATCCCCCACCAAACAAGCATTGTAATAATATTCTGTACAGAATTTAAATTGGAGATTTTATCAGTGAAGTAGTGATAAACAGGAACTGACAAGATGTGAACCGTCATTCACATATAAACATCTTCATTAAAATTGTAACATATTCCTTGCGTGTATTACTGTTTGCCAGAAAACTATAACGGTAATATAAACACCACATACATGTAGTATGGGTAGGTTAATGTGGTAAGATTTGTCTGATTTGTCAGTGTTAAAACTACACAAATCACTCTTATTATAATGGCAGAAGAACATAACAGACAATTTAACACTAATGAAAGACATTAATGACATTAAAAAAAACTAAACATTACTGATCGTTTCATTCATTTAAATAGTAGAGAGATACAAGCTACAGACTATAATCCAATGCACAATTAAAAAAGGCTAATTATTGCCATTGCACTCTATTTCACATTTTAGTCCTACTGCACATCGTGTTGCTATGGGCAACAAGTCGCATGCCCTAATCAGGTACCAATATGGTGCTGATGCAGTAATAAAGGAAAAGCAAGGTTTGAGATTTCCAAGCAAGCCAATGCAATATCATAGTTTTAGAAGACAAACTGAAATGTGCTTTTGATAAAGTATTAAATTTATCTAAAGTGTAAAACACAAAACATTGGAAAATGAAAAAAAGAATTATTCCAGCAGAAAATATATCTGATCCATTTCTTTTTTTCAGTGAAATATTATTAGTATTTTATCTGGTAAATGTTGAAATACAAAACTGTTAAAGTGTCAATGTCCATGAATGAATTTGACTTGATACCAGTGTGTCAATGAAACAAACATGTAATCTTTATTTTAAAATTGAAAACATTGAAATTACCTGTCATAATTTTATTATTTAACAAGTGATATTATTAAATATAATTCCATGAGAAATCTCTGTAATTTTAATGACACGGATAAGTTAAGAACAAACCTTTGCGACATTTAGAGAGTCCAGCTCCCATGGTCCAAATTGTTAAATCTATGATAACTCGAGATTTATTTGTTTCAATGTCTTGGTATCATTAGATGTTACATCCAGTTTATTGCATACCTTACAAATTAGACAGGATGCGATATTAATGTAGTAAAAGCGAGATAAGACCATCCATCACAAGTGAAGTGACAATAAATTACTAGATCGCTAGAGTAGATGGTAGTGGGCAACGTAAACTGTACACTACATACATGCACATGTTAACTACAAGGTAATCAATGCCCTAAGGCATCAGGCATGTTGATAACTTGTAAGATGCATGTGGCTAATACATAATTGTAATTATAATATTGTCTAATACAAGATTGTATAAATGACAAATCATACAATATACACAGCCTTTTTCTGGAAATTGGGAAGAAGCCCAATCTTTTGAGATTGGGAAAAAAAACAGCACGATTGTGGAGAATCTGGGAATTTATTTAAGGCTTTAGCAAACTGGAAAATAAAGTGTAACACTGTTAAGATCATGTTCTAACCAATAATTATCAAATATTACAATAACACTTCATATCCAGTTGGGTTTTTTATCCCCTCATTTGAGAATGAAACATGATTTGTTAATTGGGAAGCCAGCTGGTTCAGACCATCTGTACTTATGAGAGTTTATCATTTTATACAGGGTCTTAGTAACATGCTATTATATATACATGTTATTGTTGTTGTCGTTTCAGAAAATAAGACAGCAATAATAAACATAAATCTGATAGGCACAACCAAAGCATTGCTGGGACAATATAAAAAAATTTTTTCCAAGAACTCAAAAGCAAAAATACATCCTTGTATTGTGTTGGTCATAATCCCCTCAATTCCTTTTGAAAAATCAATTGCCCCAGGGGCATTTATTTGGATACATTTTTTATTTAAAAGTTTTACAAATAATTTTATGTTTGATAATTGTTTCATAAGCAAATACACATTATAATTACAGTAAATTTCTTTTTACAGATAACATTTCAATTTTTTTATTATTTTTATGTATCCAGGGGAATGGTTCATACACTCGCTATTAACGTCCGGGAATTTTCACTTTTTAGAGTAGCTTCAAAACATGGAAATAAATGCATAAAAAATTCACGTATATAAACATTCTTTGAAATCGAATGACATTTTCTGCATTATAGTTGTCAAACTACATCTGTTCATTATATTTTTAGATGGAGCTTACCATATAAGGGCATTTTGTAGTTTTACATATTTGTTAACATACTAAAAAACACCCCTAATATGGTAGATTCCATCTAAAAATAGAATGATTAGTTTCACAATAGCATAGCGGATTTATAAAATATCGGATTCTACGAAATAACAAATCTTCTGATGATTCAGAAGCAAATGCGTCCAGATTTCGTTTCACTAAATTCAAACACGAATACAATTCTTTGTACGCAAACTTTTTAAACATTTATTTCCAGAAAGTAACAAGTGTTATTGAAAATTACACTGATTTCTTCAAGTTATATGGTTTTCTTTCTGACTATGTCCATTGGAACATTTCATGGACATTAAATGTATAGGTGAGGCCTCTTTAATTGGGACATCACTCATGTAAAATAAAACATGGTGGAGCTAAAATGCGATTTTAACTATGAGAGACAGCCTTTTTATGAATTTAAAAACAAAAGTCAAACAATGTTTATTTATGTTTTGGTTATTTAGCAAATGTTAATTAAAACATAAATTTGAATTGAAAAGGGGGACGTAACACATGTTTTTAATGTGCAAATCCATACAAGCTCTTGTGATAAGCAGCACTGTGAATAAATTGAAAATGAACCTGACAATGTTTGCTGGAGTTATAATTATAAATTAGCCTACATTGATCAAAACATAATTTTCAGTTAAAAAGGGAGGCGTAACTCGTGTAACACTGTTAGATGATTATGATAAGAGTAGAGCCAATATCAATCTGCACTGAAGTAGGATTTCCCTAAAAGAGTTGAATCTTCAATTTACTATTTTTTACCATGTTCATTTAATATTGTGGTTAAATAGTAAACTCTTATGTTACAGGATCACTGTTATACTGGTATGTTGTATGAGGTGCAAATACTATTTTCTTTAATATAAAATTGGCAGAAACTTGGCAAGAAATCAAGAAACTTCAAGAATTGGCAGAAACTTAGCAGCTCTGTAAGTGTCAAGAATCTATGTTCATTGACCATATCCAACTGTTAATACTTTTAGTTTCATTTTGGGTGTTCATGGTTAGTTTTTCCTGTAAGTGGACAGTGAGCCCGAATCATTTTATTTTGGTGCTCATATCCAAGAACCTCTTATCTCCCGAATCAGGTCTATCTACCTCCAATAAAAAAAGCAGTGAAATCCATGCTATTGAACACTTACTAAACTGTGACATCATTCAAACTTTCCCTGAAGTAACTGACCAATCAACATGCTCAAACTCACGTAACAGGAGAGCTGGGTCTTTCTACAGACTAGTACTCCTTCAAAACCCAAATGATTACTTTATGGATGATACCCTGTCCCAGAGCTACATTACCACTGGTGACAGGTTAAAACCTTTTCTTTATTATTATCAATCCGGTCAAGCAAATGAACTCGATACTTGAATATGATATATACAAATAATGGGCTACATTGAGATGATGGTAATATATGATGGTAAATGGTAACAATGATTGGGTGAATAATCAGAAGTATTTATTGCAGTGTTTACGACAGCCCCCTGGTGACAAGAGGTGATAATACTATGGCCCATAACAAGAAACATCTCCATAACATTTGTTTCTCCCCGTACTTTGTATTTTTTCAATATAAAATGAAATTAAAAGCTATGTACTACGAAATGAGTTATTTAAATTGAATTAATTTCTGAACACAACTTTACCTAACATGCTCAACTAAAATGATGCAAAACATATTCAGTCAATGTAAATTTATTAACATTTTATTTTGAATACCAGTAGTATCAATTATCTATTTAGACTACAAACTTGATCTAGATTATAAAACTTTGTTCCATGTTCAATTCAAGCCACTTTAAAATACAGACTTGGAATTTCATTATGGTATATCAATTACTAATAAAAACAGATGAAATTATTGAAATAAATTTTTCACTTTTGTCTTAGACACCATCCAACTATTATATTCATAATATGACGCGTGTTGACAACCCAAATTTCATATTTGCATCATGCAGACATTTTTAAAATTTTTAAAAATGTTGTTAAAGGGATGCATGATAATGTCGAATTATACGTATATGCACAGATTCAATCTTTACATCTATCATCACATAACCAGGAAGATGTCTGAAACTCTGTATTAAAGAAAGTATTAACATTTTTTACAAAACTATATGACCGGATACAAAATATGGCGCCTTTCATCCAAGAGTTATGCCCCTTTCCAAAATAGAAACAAAAGTAAGGGTCTGCACAGAGTCCGGAGTATTTTTATTTGCATAATGTAGATACATGTTTATCATTTTCTGAAATACAGTTCAGTCAAAATTTATTAAAATTGACCATGTCCCTTTAAACAAATGTTTACCAAAACTGGTGTGTGTCATCAAACCATGAAAACAAAAGTTAACCTGATGATTTATGTGTACTATTTTTAAACATACCTTTGTCAAAATGTTTAAATCTGCAGCTATGCTTCCTTCCACTTCTGTGAGGTTTCAGAAACTTTGTGGATAGTGTCCTTAAGAAGGGAGATGAACCGAGTCTCACAGACTGGTGCTGTACAGACAGATATATTGCAACCATTGTTGCACGGTGGCACGTGAATGTTAGAGCCATCACGGAACATCAACACTGAACATCAGCAGCAACAACAGTGAACAACAACAGTGAACATCAACACCAGAACAGCATGCACCAACTGTGAACAGCAGTAGTAGACAGAAACATTTTCTGGCATACGTGAGAAATACTGGTACCTATTTTTTACTTGTTAGTATCTTATTCATCTACATCTACTGGTTCTTTGATCTGTTAAAGTTTAAAGGCTTGTGGTAAGTATTTGAAGCTGAAATCAAAGAGAAAAACAGGAATTAGAAGAAAATAAAACGTATATATAAATACCAAATTGTATATATGAATACAATATTGTTTGGGATGCTTGTTTCTCCCAAATATGTATCATTCAACCTATTTGGATTTTGGCAATACATTTTTTGAAAAAAAAAATTTTACTTCCCTTTTCAAATTCAGTTAAATATTTCTTTAAATAACATGATTTTTATTGTTGCATTACAAAATTTTTGATGGGAACATTTTTTTAAAAAAATGCACACATCAATTGTAAATCTTACCCTATCCACTACATATGCATTTGAGGGTTTAAGACATATCCAGGGTTTGATGATAGAGAGGATTGTATAGTTTTTTCTGGTTCACGATTTTTTTTATATAAATGATTGGCTGTTATATATAGTTAGTAATCATCAGGCAAAGGAGCCTCAAGGAAAATTATTATATATATTGACTGTTATTCTGATTTTTATATTATTACATCTATGCTTAGAAACGGCCTTAGCAATGGCTTTCGAACTTCAATCATTACTGCTTTCATCGTAGCTCCACCCAAAATTACACATTTATGTCAGTCAAATGATGTTTAACACTAACCCAGTTAGTTTTCATTAAAGGGTACCGCATGTCAAAATATAAATGGCCATTTATCGTTAAACAGACATGTAACTAACACAAAAATCAACAAATTTTAATTGAACGAAATTTATCAAGTGAGAAAAACGATATTAAATATCATGATTTCAAGCGTTTCCTATATGACATGGGCGCCGCCATTTTAAAGCTCTTTTATGTTGGAGGTTTTCGGTGACGTCATAGCTGCACTTCCGTTCTAGTCCTCGCGAAAATTTTATTGTGTCGTTAGTGACTGCTCTCTACTGATACTCTTTTGTATATACACTAATTCACGTAAACAGTTGATAGATAGATATACAGTACATTAGTGAACATCGAAGGAAGACAATTAAACGCGAACACTATTCTAAATTGAAGGACTTAACACATAAACATTGTTTTCTTCAGCGAAATAAATGGGTGGAGTAATGCGATATGTTTTGTGGGCAGCGTTGTTTTTAGTTTTCCTAATATGTGATTTCACATTGCCTCAGTGCCAAGCTTCTGGTGACATCACGCGCAAAACGCCTTTATACTTTGGGGTAGGATTTAAGATTGCAGAATGAGGCGTACCAATGCCTTGGCGTACTACTACCCAAGCATACAATTTCTGATGATTTCAGTACGAAGATGACCATATGCGACATACATAATATAGACTTAGTGTATATTATCCAGTGGGAAGCTCTTAAAAATGTGCTTATAACATGTAGCTCAACTGATTTCTAAAATTTAATTTGTAATTTTATATACTCTTCCAAAATATTGCGAAATTGATATAGCAAACTTTCACAATCTTATAATTGCAGGCTGTTTAAACAGGTGTGATAATCCAATTAACAATAAAAACAAGAGGTTAACGTCAAAACATAAGGTGTGAAAACGACATGGTATCTAAAAGTTATTATAAAAATACAAATTAAGGCCAATTAATTGTGACAGGCCCGATTAGCTCAGTCAGTTACGTGTCTAACTATCAATCCAGGTGTCTCGAGTTCGAATCCCCACCCGGCGACAGTCTCTGTGAAGATTGACATACAACATTGTGTCTCAATATCATTTGTCTCTCACTGCTGATTCGAGTGGGAAAATTATCAGTTACTTGCGGTTGTTGGGTGTGCTCGAGTACTGGTTAACTTTTTAGGAAACAGCGGTTAGGTTAACTGAACATCTGAACAGTAAGCCGCAGATGGCAAAAAATGATGCTAAATATTCAGTCAACCATTAATTGTTCATAAACTCATTTTATGAATTTTATAATCAATGGGCAATTTAGTTCATTGATATATGGCTTTTTCACAGTCAACTAGGTCATTATTCTTGAATATACATTTGAACTACCTCTACTTCGTAATGAAAAAAGATAAAGTAAAACCGTTGTTCCTTTATTTATTCATAAATACATGAAAAGTTTTTTTTACTGTTAAAATAGTGTTCTGGTATACAATTTATGAAAAATATTCATAAAATCATATAACATAATTTTTTTACTTGTAAGTTTGCATTGATATTGAAACCTTAATTAACTGAAAATGTTTAAATTAGTAATAAGGCATAATACTTTGTGATATAACATCCTGTCATAAACCCTGGGGTGATTACGCTTATTAGGGTACAATATGCACACTGTGGCAGGGTATTTCTCATTACCACATGGTGTGATTGTGGTGTTGTTGAATTATGAAAACTCAGCAGGGTGCCTGTAGTTGGACAGTAACATACACTTTGTGCAATATGCCTGTAGACATTGTATTCGATATGACACTCCTTATAAGGAACAACATTCATACATGTTCAGGGAACTGGTTGAATAGATAATCATCATATATCAAATTGGGTAGTAACACCATTTGAATAACCAAATGACAGTGCCAGTTACGTAAACCAACACAATAAAATTAACTCATTCATGCTTCGTCTAAATTTACTAAAAAGGGTATGAAATAAAATTTTATCAGCCATTTCTCAGTACGCAACAATGGCAACGCACCAGCTAAACACGATAAGAAAAGAGGTATAATATTATTTCTTATTCTCTCTTAGACAGGTAAATATATGTAACAAAAAATTTCCCCGTAAATTCCATTCCTGGTCTAAATAGTGTTGTTTTTGTTTGTTTTGATAATGTATTGACTGAGCAAACAGTATATACCCTGATAGTACAGCATGAATGTGCTGGCTCGCCTAGATCTACATCAATATTGACGGCAATAATTACTTTTTTTATCAAGCTAAGGGTAATTTTACTATTTTGAAAAATTCAATCATCAATGCCAGGCTACATGATAAGATGTCAGAGTCGTGATTGATGGGTTTCGGGTTTGATCTCTGGTCATGATCGTTGTTTAACAGTTATCATCTTTTTGGGTGAAACTTCATAAGACATTGCTGTGTTTCTCTGTATTATTTCTGTGATACATTCTAAATTTTCTAAATTTCCAATAGTATGGTCATTGCATCTGCAGCACATATTTTCGTCAGACGAAAGCATCATTACACAGTTTTCGCAGCTGCAAAAATCTTTCACATGTGTGAACAACTGTGCCGTCTCACTATTTCTCTCGTTTTCTAATTCATTTAACTCTGCTTCCGAAAATTCTGGTTCAAAGTTGTAGGCCACAAGTCTTTCTCCGTTACTAAAATCCATTTTATTATTATTTTATAGTACTTTTGCCGGTGACTATAATTGCACGTTTCTGTATCTGCTGTAGCGTATAAATCAATTATGTTTTAAACCGGAAGTGCAGTTATGACGTCACGCCGGTATCCAATATGGCGACTTCCACCACAAAGTCGATGTGCGAAAATGACCGTTACAAAACGAGCTGATATATCTTTATGGACTCGAATTTATGAATAATAATACTATTAATAGAAAGCTGAACTCATAGCTATTCATATTATCCTGTTTTATACACAGGGTTGCGTTCCCCTTTAAGTAAACATTTAAGAAACCCCAGTTGATCCTTTAGGTTTCTTAATTGTTATTTTTTTAATTAATGAACACTAACTATTACCAGTGACCTATCACTGCTATTACATGTACTTAATGAACACAAACTATTACCAGTGCAGTGTTTTTTTTCGGCCATTTTTATAGCCGTTATTGGGTCATATACCCAATGGCAAATAGTATATTTTTTCCCAATTTAGTGGTAAAAATTCCCAATTGAAAGCTTCAATAATTATTAATTGAAACTTGCCATAATTCCTTGATAAAATAAACAAAGTTTTCCCCATTCTGAATTGAGTATGACATTGAATCTTCAATTAAATGGCAAGAGAGGAAAATGTACACATTTTTATGAAGTTGAACAAATATATTTAATGCAAAAGTTTTCCCAAATTTAATGAAAATGCTGCTAAAATTCCCAATTCCAAGGGTATGGGTCATCTTGCCAAAATGGTGAAAAAAAACACTGCAGTGACCTATCACTGGGACAGCAACAAATAATTATTTTTTTTGCTGTCCCAATACTTATTATTTAAAAAATAATTATTTTTTTTACTGTCCCAATACATAGGGTGAATACGGTAATTTCGGTATTTCTATGTTCCGTATAGATAGCGGTAAGCGTTCTTTTAATGTAGCATTCAATAAAATATCACAGATTTAACTACAAACAGTTACATAGCAATTAGGTATGTACACTAATTACATAAATAAATAATTCAATTACCAAACCTACGTTCGTGTTTTCATTTGTTTTCTTTAATCCATTGTTTTTTAATCTAATTGACACAAACCATAATCGTTTGTTTTCAATATAAAACTCGGTATACGGACAAAAGCCCCCCCCCCCCCCCCGGACATAAAGCCCCCCGGACATAAGCCCCCTCCAACAGGTAGGGCGGACATAAGCCCCCTCGATGTTTTTGCAAGGCGGACATAAGCCCCCTCGGCTAATCTCAAGGGGCGGACATAAGCCCCCTCGACCATTTTAGCAGGGCGGACAAAAGCCCCCTCGATCCCAAAAAATATAGGGCGGACATAAGCCCCCTTACCTCGTGTACAGAGCGGACAAAAGCCCCCCTCAATCCGTATAAAATAAAATAAACTGTTTGCCAAAATAGCGTATCAGACACAGCGTCACAGACGACACACCTAATGAACAAGTTATAATAATAATTATTATCGGTAATTTTTTCCCCATTGAAGCCTTTATTTTTGTTGAAAACAGCTTCAATTTACTTATGTGAAAATAGTCAGACAAAATTAAGAAAGAGGTTAAATAAAGACTAACAGGGAAACCTCCTATCAGACACAACGTCTCTTTTGACGACATACCTAATGCACAAGTACGAATAACAATTATTACCTTACTCTTCCACTGATCGCCGACTGCAGTTTGTAAAGCTTGTGTCTGGCAGCGAAAGGGTTAATACGTAAATTTTGCGAACAGATTGGATCCAGATCAGATCTAAGTTGTTTCACAAACGGAAACAATAAAATAAAATATGAACATTTTGTACTTCAGATAGACGGTGGCTGATCTCCGACTGCAGTTTGTAAAAATTGTGTCTGGCAGTGAAAGGGGTTTATACGTAAATTTTGCAAACAGTTTGGATCCCGATCATATGCATATGATCGTTCAAAGTTATAATTTATTAATCTTATTGTTGGGGCTTATAAACGCTTTCATCGCCAGACATAAAAAAAAATAATGGGAAAAGGCGCCGAGTAGGGTTAAGTTTAACGATAAAAACAGAGTTAAGTATGTCGTCAATAAATGACGTTGCGCATTGAGAGTTATAACGAGTACTCTCCCTTGCTTTAAACCAAATACGCTATTCTTTTTTTTAAGACATGTTTAACCATTATTGATTCGGAAATTGTTAAGAAGATAAACATTTGAGCAGACCTATGACCAAAAACAAAGGTGAAGGGGGGTTTATCAACTATATTACTCTAGGTAAGGGGGCTTTTGTCCGCCCTGCTTAAATAGTCGAGGGGGCTTTTGTCCGCCCCAAAAAATTAGACGAGGGGGCTTATGTCCGCCTTGCAAAAACATCGAGGGGGCTTATGTCCGCCCTACCGGTTTGAGGGGGCTCATGTCCGGGGGGGGGGCTTTTGTCCGGGGAGGCTTTTGTCCGCGAATCATAAAACACCCTTATCCGTAAATTGTATTGTAATTTCCTTTTATACTTTGCAAAACTTCGGTCTCGATGTAGCATGCCCACGTGCTTTGAAGTACGCCGACCAAAACTCTTTTGATGTATGCCGATACATGTGCGTCAGTTTGACACAGTTTGAGAATTAAATAAAGGGGCACTATAGTTAAGATTATAACAAAGATTTTTTTTATTGAAATAGAAATAATTAAAGGTAATTGTTTGTTTGAAACTGGGTGTGGTTAAAAAAAATAACATTTTCCAATCAGAGAACAGTTGTCTTTTTGATGATATAATTGGTTGAAATCGTGCTGCCTTTATACGCCCCGAACTTACTCGCGCTTCTTTTG
Organism: Panopea generosa; assembly: GCA_029582155.1. Lineage (NCBI taxonomy): Eukaryota > Metazoa > Mollusca > Bivalvia > Adapedonta > Hiatellidae > Panopea > Panopea generosa. The sequence goes on from CM055899.1 coordinate 32,008,714, forward strand.
ATGACTCGCGCATAAATGCACCCCAACACATATTTTAACCATTGACAAGCGAGAGATTTTCCCCAAAAAAAGAACCAACTTATTTTCATAATTTTTATCGGCACAAAAATGACCCAATTAATCATTTAAAATAAAACAAAGTATTTTGGAAAATCCCTCGCTATTCATTTATAACAATATGTTTTGACTACAAGTTTGAGTTATGCATTCACTTCGCTACATTTTACCGCAAACATAACACACGCCAGAGGGTCAATAAATTATCTATAATCTATACTGGAACTACATATACCCTAGTCATAAATAAAATACACACGGCATCATGTCAATTTCATCATACGAACATGTCACAGATACACAATAGAACAAAGTCAGACTGATTCCACAAAAATTACCGTTGCGGTATCGGTAAAGTATAATAAATAAATGTGAGCCAGTCTAAATTTTCAATCTCGATTGGTAATAAGTACTAATCTTATGGACACGAGTGATGCATTCTCTACCGGCATTTATACAATTCTATATCAAGTTATATTTGTTAAAAAAAAAAATATGCCGATAAATTTTCGTGTAATATATTTTATTATGCATAAAACATAAATACATTGCTTACAGTCTCTTTACCCAATAAATTTAAAGAATTGTATGTACATTACACGCTTATGTCTATTTCTTTTACCACCGACACAATTTAATTTTGACCTTTTGCCAATATGCTATGACGTCAACTCTGACAGTTTCTTGCATCACTTTAACGTCGCGTGTTATTTCACTTCGACGAAACGAACATGTGTTTAAAGATAAATTAATATCAGTTTGTTGTGGTGTCGTGTAAACAGTTGTCAATCATACAACAAAACAGCGTCATAAAATCGGTGTTTAGATATAAATAGGTCAGTTAATTGGGGATTGTGTAAGCAGGCTATGTACCACCTGATTGTTTAAAGGGTACCGCATGTCAGAATATAAATGGCCATTTATCGTTAAATAGACATGTAACTAACACAAAATCAACAAATTTTAATTGAACGAAATTTATCAAGTGAGAAAAACGATATTAAATATCATGATTTCAAGCGTTTCCAATATATCATGGGCGCCGCCATTTTAGGTAGAGGCTAAATATCAAGAAGGTTCCCTGTCAATGCGCATGATCAACTTGTAACATTCGGAATACTCGGATTTTTCTATTTACCGCTAAAATCCAAGATTGACAGTGAACATGAAATGTTAATGCTTTCGGTAATAATAATGTCTTTTACATGGAATTAGCGGTTGGATGTAAACGCAGGTACATGTGATAATCTTAGTTTATGTTTTGTTTAAGTCAATCATGTACATGTAAACGAGAGTTTAGTTTAAACTTATTAATTTTACTAGGCTACAATTGTGAAACTTGGTACCAGTTTACAACTTTGACAAATCACGCTGTTCCTTAGTAGAACCAGTACTAAGCATATGCGGAAAAAAGCGTCATACTCAAGGACACCACACATAGTCGTGGCGGAGGATCGAACTACACCCCCCCCCCCTCACCCCTATCGAACATAGATTCAGTGCTCTCATACTACTACCCCCCCCCCCCCCCCCCCCCCCCCACACACACACACACACACAACAAACACACCAAGTGTTTAGTATACTAATTGACTATAATAGCCTTAGTTTTAAATCGCATGTCAATAAATCAATGTATGGTCTGGTTGATAATTTAATAAAGAATATTATACTAAGGGTGTGTGTACATCCGTCCACTGCAGGGTAAATATCTTGGTTGGTAACTAAGCTCATAATTAAGGTGTTTATGCACAGCTTCTTAATTATTTTGACATCCCATTTGTTGTTTCCAAAGAAGCAAAATAAAAAATCTTTACAAGGCTTTCAAGAAATTGCAATATGTCGCACTAAGTGGGTAATGTCACACTTTCAGTCAATGGGTTAAGAGTTTGAATCATTATATAGCCAACTGTGCTGGTGAGTAACTGTTTTATGAGAGGCATCTGATCGAGCTGAGGATTAAACCTGCAACCTCAGGCATGAGTAGCCAACACTACCCATTTGACTTCCGCCCCACATTCTACCAATCTTTGAAAATGGTTTAATTGTATCCATTGTAATTTATGTTTTCAGATCCTGTCATTGTGTTTTTGTTTTTTTCTGATGAGCGCAACTATAATGGTAGTTTAATTGTTAAAATAAATTCTTATAAATAGAGTTTAAAAAGAATGACAGGAGAGTCACTGAGAATACTTTACAATTGTTTAAAAGAAATAATGTGTTATTATTTAGGGTAACCAGTGTAAGCTAAAGAATATCCATTAAAAATGAAATGAATACACTTAAATACATTAAATGGTATGTATATCATTTTAAATTCCATCAATAGCTGTGCCCGGTTAGCTCAGTCAGTAGCATGTCTGACTATCATTTCATTGTCATAGTTCAAATCACCACACAGTCACCGTCTCAGTGATTATTGATATATATTGTCATTTGTTACTGATGCTGAAGTAGGAAAGTTGTCAGTTGCTTGCAGAGATGGGGTGTGTCAAGCACTGGTACTGGTTAACCTTCCAGGAACCAAGTTGTTAGCTTAACTGATTGTCTGTTAGCCATCAGTGGCATAATAATGATGCTAAATATTCTAACAAACATTAATAACACAATTAAATATTGCTTTGGACAAAAAAATAAAGACATTACAATATCATACAAAACTTTAATATGTTAGCACACAAATAAGTTGATATCATGAAATATTCACTTGCCGTGATTGTAGGTAGCGCCAACACAGTTTGCTGTAGATCCTTTTCCAGGAATTGCACCTGTAGGTAATATAGAGTTGCATTTAAACAATACTTTTAGAGAGTAGTGTCCCTTGTTGATGGCGGACATGTTTTTTTCAAGCTGAATGAAAAAAGGTAAATAAAGTAAAATGGGCGTTGATATATCGACTTGGCGAGCCAGAGTAGGTACATTTAGTCAGCCGAAGAAGCACAGAACAGATATCTCCAAACTGTTGTTGTCACGACGCTCTGTATCTCTTGTTTTAAGACTGTCTATAGCCGTGTCATTGCTCCTGCTTGTAAGCGGAGACATAGAGGCCAACCCAAGGCCCCCGAAAAAGAATTCATCAAATACAAATGTGTCCAATGTGTCTACCCGTCAGAGAACGCTATCATTTGCTCATACCGACAGTAGAAATGATATGAGTGCGAACAGAGACGATTCACAGGGTGAGGTTATGGCTTTTTTAAGTTCTATGAAAAGCGAACTTGCCGCGCAAAATAAATGTGTTATGAATGACATATCAACACTGACCTCAAAGGTAGACATGATCTCGGACTCAATAAACGATCTAAAAATAGAAAATGACAAACTGAAGCACGAGAATAAGAAAATAAACGAGAAATTATATACGCTTACAAATAAAATAGATTCACTAGAGGGACATTCTAGAAGGAATAATCTGAGAATAAATGGCATTGCAGGCAGATACTATGAGAATTGGTCTGTATGTGAAGATAAAGTTCGTTCCTTTATTAAAAATGATTTGGAGCTTCCTGAATGCGAACATGTGGAAATTGAACGGGCACATAGACTTAAATCAAATGATTCAAACAAATGTACAATCATCGTAAAATTCACAAAATTTAAAGACCGTGAACAGATTTTACGTAAAGCCTCTGAAGCATTCGATCGTTCATCACCGTTTTTGGTCAATCAAGACTACACAGAGCGCGTAAAACGACACAGGCGTGAGCTCGGGAAAATGATGATTGAGGCAAGGAACGACGGTAAATACGCCGTAGTAAAATATGATAAACTTACTATTGAAAACAATGTGTATCGGTATGATGACGAGACGGAAAGCGTTGTTTTGATTGGTAGAGGCACAGGGACACGTTGGCGGCCACGAGAAGTCAACACTGCACGATTGGCCAGTAGTACTGGAAGGGGTGGCAGACCGAATGACGTCAGGAGAACGGCAAGCGAAGACGAGACTGAGGGTGGAAATCGGACGATGACTAGGAAGCGGGCCAAGGCACACCAAATGACAACGAATTAACATATATAAACAGTGAATATTTTATGAACATTGTAACGTGGAACATTGAAGGTTTAAATAAATATTGTGGTAATAGTGATGTAAAGAACTACTTGCATAAATTCTATATGATAGCATTAGTTGAGACTTGGAGTAATTTTACTGGAGAATTTATTGGCTTTCTAGAATCTTATACGTATTTTGATTGTGTCCGAAATAAAGCACCAAATGCTGTTAGAAATAGTGGAGGTGTAGGAGTGTTTGTTAAAGATTGTCTTATCAAACAAAATCTAGTAAAACGTATATTTAATCATTTAAATAATTGTGTAATTTTATATATTGAGTGTTCAAATTTTCAAGGTGTGAATGATATTATTATGTATTTTGCATATGTGTCACCTGAAGGCTCCAGAATTTATGATCATTTAGCTGATTCCAATGGTATTTTGCTGTTAGAGAATAACATACTTGAATTAAGATCAATATATCCAGATTGTAATATATTTTTGGCAGGAGATCTGAATTCTAGAACAAAAGATTTTCGTGACTATATACCTAACGATACTTTAAATTTTGTTTTTGGAGACACGGATTACGATGGAGATGACTTTGATATGCCAAGAAATAATATGGATTCTTTAAGATATAATAATTTTGGCAAATCTCTAGTTGAATTATGCAGCTGTAATAATATGCATATTTTAAATGATAGACTTTTTGGTGATGTAAAAGGTAATTTTACATGTATAGCTAATAATGGAGCTAGTGTAGTTGACTACAATATTGTATCAAGCGATCTTTTTACAAATATTTCTGATTTTAACGTTGAAAATCGTGACGATTCGGTACATTTTCCAATTAAATGTCAGTTGAAGTTTACTACAAAAAGGGATATTCCAAATGGTCCTGAGATCAATATACCTACTGTAAATATGAAAGAATATGTAAAATACAGATGGCAAGATAGGTACCGAGATACTTTTATAGAAAAATTCCGAGAACTTTTACGCACATCTCGTGATGATATAATGAATTATGTAAACTCTGATATAAATAAAGCAGTAATTATGCTGACAGACACATATAAATTTGCAGCTGAATCAATGCGTATTAAAAATAAACATTATAACCACAACAGTAACAAACATCCTCCATGGTGGGATGCAGATTGCCAAACACTTAAAAAAGAAAATATTCATTACTGCGAAAATTCCGAACAACAAGTTTAGAAAATGATCTTATTACGTACAAGAATGAACGAAATGCCTTCAAAAATATTTGTAAATTAAAAAAACGACAATATGAAACAAAAAAACGACAAGATTTAATAGAATCGCGTACCGATCCCTCTTCTTTTTGGAAAAAAATTAAAGAATCAAAACAGTTCTCTCATCAAAAGTATAATATATCGAATGAAGAATGGATTGACTATTTCCGTAAACTTTTATACATTGAAGACAACTCGAATATTGAACTTTGATTTACAAGATGATAATGCTTGATAAATATTGACATCACCGCAGACGTGCTAAATGACCCGATTACAGACTCAGACATTATTTCAGGAATCCGGAGATTGAAATCCGGTAAGAGTTCAGGCCCTTCTGAAATCGGAGCAGACTTTTTTAAAAATACGGAAACTGAAGTCCCATATCTAAATACAATATTTAACAAAATCTTAGATAGCGGTACCTATCCAGATGCTTGGTCAGAAAGTATTCTATGCCCAATACACAAATCCGGATTAAAAGACGACGCAAATAATTACAGAGGAATTTCGCTAATAAGCATTATGTACAAAATATTTTCTAATATTGCTACGCAAAGAATTTACAGTTGGGCTGAGCGTGAACATAAGATTGATGAGGCGCAAGCAGGCTTCAGATCTGGTTATTCTGCAATAGATAACATCTTCTCCTTACAAGCACTTGTACAGAAATATATTTCAAAGAAAGGAGGGCGTTTTTACTGTCTTTTCGTAGACTTTAGCAAAGCGTTTGACACTTTAATTCATAATAAATTATTTAATAGTATTGCGCGTAAAGGCATTCATGGTAAAATTTTATCTGTATTTAAATCTATGTATAGTAAAACTAAATGTTCCATACGTACGCCAAATGGTATTACTGATCCATTCCCATGTAATATTGGAACGAGACAGGGGGACATAAGTAGTCCTATTTTATTTTCACTTTATATCAATGACCTTTGTACATTATTTAGAGAACGCTATGGTACTGGAATATTTGTCTCTAACGATATACCTGATATCATGTATTTATTATTTGCTGATGATGTAACAAGCGTAGCTGAGACTGCGTCAAAGCTACAGATTCAACCAAATGTATTAAATGATTTTTGCATTTCTACAGGCATGAACATTAATCTTAAGAAAACTGAAATTATTGTATTTAGAAATGGTGGCAGACTTCGTTTATATGAAAATTGGTCGTACAGAGGAAATCTCATAAAAACAACGTCGTTGTATAAATTCATGGGCATTCTGTTGACACCCAAACTGTCGTGGACTTCCGCCAAAAGCAAACTTGCGACACAGGCCAAAAAAGCTATATATTCTATTCGAATTTATCAAAGGCCATTTGGACGATTTTTACATAATGAACTATTTAAATTGTTTGATTCAATGGTAAAACCTATATTATGTTATGCATCAGAGATATGGGGTTACGAATATTCAAGTGCAATTGAGTCAGTTCAGGCTGATTTTTGTAAATACTTCTTAGGTGTTAATAGTTCTGTAAATAATAGCGTAACGCTCGGCGAGTGCGGAAGGCTTCCTTTGTGCGTTACTTATCATACAAATTGCATTAAGTACTGGTGTAAAATAATACATATGCCAAATCACCGATATCCAAAACATTGTTATAGAATGCTTAAAGATTTAGATGATGTTGGAAGAAAAACTTGGGCTTCAAGTGTTAAGAAATTATTGTTTCGATATGGATTCGGGTATGTTTGGATTTCACATGAAGTGGGGGATATTAATATGTTTATTTTAGCATTTAAACAACGACTATCAGATTGCATGACCCAGTACTGGCATGGTGGTATTGCAGAATCCACACGTTGTGACACTTATAAGTACTTCAAAACTTTACTAAATCCAGAAAAGTATCTTTGTATTGAAATTCCCTTTTTACATAAAAAATCTCTTGCCCGTTTTCGATGTTCTAGTCACAAGCTCAAAATAGAAACTGGTCGTCACGAAAATATTGAAAGGCAAGACCGAAAGTGTACATATTGTTATATTCATGCGAATATAAACGTTATAGAAGACGAATATCATGTATTTTTTCTGTGTCCGAGATATGCGGATCAGAGACTACAATGTTTACAGTCTTGGTATTCCGGGGAAAATAACTTAGAAGATTTTTATCAGCTACTACAACTAAATGACACCTTCAAACTTGGGAAACTAGCTGCATATATCCATTTTATTTTGGTACGAAATGAATCACAATTATAATAGAAAAGAAATATTTCCACATAAATTGTATGCCATATTTCATTTCATATTTTGACACTACTAAATGTTTGTAAATAATGATATGTATTTTGGGCCGGAGGCCTCTATTTACGAAATAAAGGATTTGTATTGTATTGTATTGTAATTACATATATCTTCCCATATTGTACAATATGTTTTTCTTTAAAGGAACACTTTTTGTCGTTGTTTACAGAGCTGTGTCATCAGTTCTATTCAACTGCCCAGGATTCACTGAATTTGTGTGTGAATGACATTGTGTAATTATATTATTATAATCTATCAAATTTTGATGAGGCTGCAATAGCATTTCAAATGTCTGATTGATTGGACTAATTTTATTAAAATGTAACTAATGTATAAATAATTTTACAATTTCAATAATGTAATAGATCTAAACAACTTAGCTAACATTAAATTTTGTCGATTGTAGGTTGTGCCAAATCAGCATGTTGCTGTCAGTCCTGGTCTTACACCAGATAAGATCACCCAGGTAAAATAAAGTTGTATTTTAATAATCTCATTTCATACATTCACAGTTATTTTTAGTAAATAAAACAATACAAGTACCAATGGAGAAAAAATATGTTGAATAACTATTCTTTATTGAAATGCCTCAAAACAATTAATATGCACTTGCAACTTTTATACATAAATATACTGACAATTACCTCTGTAGCCTTTTGGATAATGAGTCCAAGATCAAGATAAATATGACAACAGTCCATGGTGTTGCATTATGACAAATAATCAGACTCAGTTTAAAAAATTGATTCATAGTCTTGTTTTGTCATTTAATCGTTATAAATTATTTATAAAATGAAAATCAACCATAGGTTAAAAGTTCCTGAAGCATTTATGTAACATAAATAATGCAAAGGCAATAGCACCAAAGCTATTTTTAACATATTTCAGGCTATATATGGCTTATCCAGTTTTATTGGTGGTAGAAGACCTCATAATGAATCCGAGTAGAAGCACTGTCCTTCCAGGCATAGTACCACCATTGCAAAAAGGAAGTACTTCCGTGGGGTAGTCGCATAACGGCGGTTTTAAATAATCCTCATTTCTTCTTCTTTAAAAATGCATTTTCCTTATTTTAATGCTCATTTTTTTATTTGAATGGCATTATTGATGTATTTTGAACACTTTGACAGCATTGTCATGTTTGAATTGTGAATTTAGAAAAAAAAATTGATGCTTGGAAATTGTGGTATGAATACATGATTTCGGAAGTCTACTTTCACTTTGTCACCAGTGTACACACTGAGCAGAAAAAAAATCTCTGATATGACACATGACCCCTACTTTTCTCATCATATTTTGATAGCGCGGAGGTTGACAAACAGTAAAATGTAGGTTTCACTTCTTTCATTTGGGTCTCTCTATGAATGACAAGCCTTCAAACTTTTATTATTTACTATAGAATAAAGAACAAAAATCAGTGGTGGGATGACACCTCCACAAGTAACTGGCAAACTTCCTCTATTGAAGTTTTTGGAGCAAGTTGATCTTGAACCTATGACCTTAGCTTTGAGAGGTCAATGATCTTGAGACAGCGCCTTAGACCAATAGGTCATGGAGAAACCCTTAAGAAGGTTTAAAGAAGCAAATATTTGCATATATTACAGGTAGTGCCAACTGACCATGTACTGGTAGTTAGCCCTGATCAGGCACTGTCTGAAGTCAGGTATAATTAAAACAATATATTTCTTATAATCTTTTTTTCTCTGTTTTTATCTTCTGTTGCATTGATATAAGAATAGCATCATACAAAACTGTGTGTCTTTCAAGTATTGGATCAAGTCTAGGTCATACAGTTTAAAGTTCAAATTAGCACAGTGTCTGCTGACTGTACCAAATGATCTAAATCCCTGAAATGAATTTGATACTTGATACAAATATTTACCTCATTGATACAGCATGTGTTACTAGACTTGCAGTCAGTAATGATTGATGTAAAGGTTTTAATTGAAAATCAATGATCAAATGTCTGTTTAACAACAACAAAATTTACAAAAATATTAGTGGGTTACCTTATTTGCACCAAAGTTTTTACTTGTGATTTCAGGTAGCACCAACTCAGCAACTAGTTGAATTTAGTCCTAATCAGGCACATGAAGATATTATTCAGGTATAATTTAAATATATATTTAGTAAATTAAGTTGACGTTTGTGTGACATGGTAAGTTAAACTCAACTGACACCTGTATATGAAGAGTGTATGTGTGTCAAGGTAAGTTTTACTCACCTGGCACCTGTTAATGAAGAGTGTATATGTGTCAAGGTAAGTTTCACTCACCTGGTACCCGTGTATGAAGAGTGTATATGTGTCAAGGTAAGTTTCACTCACCTGACACCTGTGTATGTGTGTCACAGTAAGATTCACTCACCTGGTACCTGTTTATGAAGAGTGTATGTGTGCCAAGGTAAGTTTCACTCACCTTGTACCTTTTTATGAAGAGTGTATGTGTGTCAAGGTAAGTTTCACTCACCTGACACCTGTGTATGAAGAGTATATATGTGTCGAGGTAAGTTTCACTCACCTGACACCTGTGTACGAAGAGTGTATGTATGTCAAGGTAAGTTTTACTAACCTGACACCTGTGTATGAAGAGTGTATGTGTGTCAAGGTAAGCTTTACTAACCTGGCACCTGTGTATGAAGAGTGTATGTGTGTCAAGGTAAGTTTTACTAACCTGACACCTGTGTATGAAGAGTGTATGTGTGTCAAGGTAAGTTTCATTAACCTGACACCTGTGTATGAAGAGTGTATGTGTACCAAGGTAAGTTTCGCTCACCTGACAACTGTGTTTGTGTGTCCAGGTAAGTTTCACTCACCTGACACCTGTGTATGTGTGTCAAGGTAAGTTTTACTCACCTGGTACCTGTTTATGAAGAGTGTATGTTTGTCAAGTTAAGTTTCACTCACCTGACACCTGTGTATGTGTGTCACAGTAAGTTAAACTCACCTGATACCTATTGATTTTGATTAAAGAAAAGAACTGAGTGTACTCCAATATTTTGATCATTGATGTTATTGTATTTCTCTTTCAAGACTGATGGTTCCGGTTTACACAACCAGATAGCTCCAGATGCCTTTGATCAGGTATAACAACAAAAGAAAGATAATACAAATACTAGTAATACTGAAATATTCAAATAGTAATTAATAGTTATTGAAGTATATTTTACTAAAGAATACTTTTATAATTTATTATATTGGAAATTAAATATTTTCTGCACATTAAAATTGATATTGATTTGTGAAATACTATACTAACTTCGGTGATATATTTTTTCACAAATACAAGCATGTGTCTGTGAACATACTATTTTGTAGTTAATTGTAATGGTAGAAAACAACTTTTGTTTCAGATGAACAGTTTCAGCATGCAATGTGTAGACACATGTTGTAGAGCTCTTGTACCTCTTGATGTATTTAATCAGGATGAATATATTCGTAATTTTGGTTTAATTAGGCGGCATGTGTATGGAGATGACAATTGTATTTTTAGAGCTGTTAGTTTCGGATTATTTGGTCATGAAAGTAGTTATTCTGAGTTACGGCAAATTGCAGTGTCTTATATTAGGAAACATGAAGATGATTTCAATGATTTCTTTATCCAAGGATCAATGAGTGACGATTTAAACGGGTTATCTTTAGATGGTATATATGCTGGATTTGAGTGTATAGTCGCTTTAAGTAGGCATTTCAGGCGTAATATTTTTGTTACACAAGGTGTTAATGATAATAAAGTTGTTAATACTATCACTTTTGATGAACAAAACAGTTACATATCAACAGCTCCTATTCATATTTTGTATACAACAAGTGTAGGAGGTCATTATGATATTGCAATTGATGATGTCACTGGATCCACATTTCCTTACCAGAATGTAGCAAATGAATTACTTAATTGTGGTAATACTTCTGTTGTAGATGATTTAAAAAGTACTTCTTTCAACGAGAGTGTAATAACTTCAGATCCATCAGTAGCATTTGATAACATTGGTAGTAGCAGTCTGCAGTAGCTTTACTGGTCACGTTTAAATAAACCCACCATTAGGTAAAGATTCTTGTCTTGTTGGAACTGTTTTGAGTCATTGCAATATGTATTTCTCTTCAAAGAAAAGTTTGAAAAGACATAGTCGTAAATGCCGTTCTAGTCCATTAGACAAAAAGGAAAAACCATTGACTTCAATTCCTTGCAGTGTACCATCTTGTTCTGAAAAGTTTAGGACAGTGTATAAAATGGCTGAACACCTTAAGACTATTCATGGAACTGAAATGGCAATACAAACATTTAATTTTAAAACTGAACAGGAATTTATGTGTTGGAAATCCAATGAGGAATGTACAAATAATGTGTTTTTTAAGTGCTTAGCTATGAAAAAGGTCTGTGGTAAAGTATACAAGAACTTTATATGTTATCGTAGTGGTTCAAAACTTAGTGAAAATAGTAATAACATTAAGAATGCTGTTTTAAGTAATAAACGTGCATGTAAAGGCTCAGCAAAAATAGGTAAGATCTGCCCATCAAGAATGAATGTAATAGTGCAAAGTTCTGGGATTGTTTCTGTGAAGTACATACAGACTCATTTTCATGCAACTGGTTTAAATCAAACTCGTTTCCTTCCTATCCCAGAATCTGTAAGGAATCAGATTAGGTCACGTTTATCCATGATACAAAATATTAGTAGTCAACATCAGTGCATTTAAGAGTTCAAAGTCTGCAGTCACTCCCCAATAATCCTGTGCTGTTATATAAGCAGCAACACACACAATCTAATTCTATCCAACTTAGGAAAGAAGATTTCATGTTGGTTCTGATGACAAAAGAACAGGCTATAGAATTTAAACATTATGCACCTGGTGTTATATGTATAGATTCTACTCATGGCACAATAAACATAATAGAAAAAATCTCATCAAACAAGAAAAATAGAAAAACAACTCAGTTTCAAGGCAACACAGAAGAAAAAAGGAGTTTATGTGTGTCGGGGTAAGATTCCCTCTCCTTGTACCAATGTATAAGAGTGTATGTGTGTCAGGGTAAGATTCCCTCTCCTCATACCAATGTATTAGAAGTGTATGTGTGTCAAGGTAAGATTCTCTCTCCTCAAACCCATGTATGAGGAGTGTATGTGTGTCAAGGTAAGTTTCTCTCTCCTCAAACCGTCTTGTTCAAGTTTCCTTAATGGCGACGATTTAATTTTTACAAAATTGATATTTAAAAGCAAACATTTTTAAAGCTTGAATTACTGTAAAACATGAATTTGAACTATCATAATTAATGTACAGTGTAAGTTTAATGCAGTTCCAAAATGCATCCTTATAGTACAATGAAGTACATCTGTCTTTAAGATGGAAGATGTTGATTCAATCCCAACTAAGGATATCTGTTGGAGGCTTCATACTACCTATTGTATATCAGTTTTGAATTTATGAAATGAGGATAGTGAAAAATGCTTATATTAGTAAATAAGTTTGTGTTTATTTCAGGAATGGTAGCATAATTTTGAGTTTGATCCAGTGATGAAAAACAGGCTAGATTAATGTCTGAAGTCCGAACAAGACTAGAGAATGTTTTTCATCTTTCAATGAAAACTCAAAATTGTATAATTTATAATATAGTTTCAAATTATTTAAGATGAAAGAATAACTATGATAATGTTTTTTTTTTATATTAAATATATCTAGCTACCAATTTAATATCATTGTTTGAATAGTGACTTTGTTCCAAGTCCTGTTGAATAAGCACAGTTGTGCACATCTTTATGGCTACCTAGGCTACAGTAAGCATCCCATGAAATGTAATGTCCTACAAGCTAAAAGCAAAGCAACATCATGGTGCCAATGAAATGCAAACTGGTACTTTAAGCACTACCCAAATTCAATTGATTTTCATAAAGAAACGAAATGCAGTTTCTATTGTTTCAACATTGCACCTCATTAACACATAACGCACGATTTTCTATATATCAGATGTCCACTCTCTTCGCTAAATGACCATAAAATATGTTACTAATTCTATTTTTGGCCTGCTGTACGTAAACCTTTGACAGTGTCATATATCAAAATTTCAAACTAATTAGTATCTCAAAATCTTAAATAACTAAATGCTTGTACTTATAGCATGCCATACACACCATTATTATTTTAGGTTTAAGTTTTACATTATTAAAAAAAATAGAATACAATAATTAATAATTGAAGTGAAGTGACTGACAATAACACACTATATATATATAGTTGACATACAGACTGAATGATTGTATGCAAGTATTTCAATATTCTTTATTTTCATTTCAATTTGCCTTACAGAATGGAAACTAAATAGAGTTTAAAAAGTTTATAAGTTGAACTTTGCTTAATGATTGTCTTATTTGTATAAATAAGCCATATTTCATACCAAATATTTTAACCAAAGTCCACATCATTGCACAATTGAAAGCCTTTATTATATATCATTATGAAAAAGTAATGGAAGTCTATCAATTTGTCCAAGGTCAGACTTGAACTGACATCTCACTCCTTGGAGGAGTTTGTACTTTCTTGTACTACAAAGACTTTCTCCCTGATAGACTTCCTGTGTAAAGCTAAGAAAGTATTACCTCTTTTCTGTATTTACAATTTCTACAATAAAAAACACACTTAATATTGATACACAGAAGTTACAGAACAATATTTAATGTTTTAAACCACTCTTTGATATGTATAAATAGAAACAATCACTGTCATTTTTTCTCGAAGAGTAAACGTTTGTTGAGACTGCAGTATACTGTTATAGATCTGTTTGTGGGTGGGGTGCAATTAATGCGGTGCATTATTTTGATGTTTTTGCTTTTAAACTCTTATAATGGCAGTTCCATATACATGTTTGTATGTGTGTAAGGGAAGGGGGGGGGGTAACAATTTTTGTAATGAAGGTATATAAGTTATCGATTACATTGTTATACTCATAAAAAACCTAAAAATAACAAACACCCACTGGTAAAACCAAATTTTAAAGTCACATAATTATGATATTTACAGAACTCTGATCGAAAAACACCTATCAATCAGTGTCTAAATGTTATTTCTCCTTCACAATGTAGAAAAATATAATGTATATTCGTCAAGAGAATATAATTTTTCCTTCACAATGCAGAAAAATGTAATATAAACAGATGTTCAATACTCTCCAAAAATGGAGGTTTTGGTTTTTCATATTCGCAAGAGAGATATTGCGAATATGTAAAAATATTGATCATGCGCAGTGACAGGGGAACCTTCTTGATAAAGGTAGAGGCTAAATATCAAGAAGGTTCCCTGTCAATGCGCATGATCAACTTGTAACATTCGGAATACTCGGATTTTTCTATTTACCGCTAAAATCCAAGATTGACAGTGAACATGAAATGTTAATGCTTTCGGTAATAATAATGTCTTTTACATGGAATTAGTGGTAGGATGTAAACGCAGGTACATGTGATAATCTTAGTTTATGTTTTGTTTAAGTCAATCATGTACATGAAAACTAGAGTTTAGTTCAAACTTATTAATTTTACTAGGCTACAATTGTGAAACTTTGGTACCAGTTTACAACTTTGACAAATCACGCTCTTCTTTGGTAGAACCAGTACTAAGCATATGCGGGAAAAGCGTCTTACTGAAGGACACCACACATAGTCGTGGCGGAGGATCGAACTCAAGCACCCCCCCCCCACCTCACATAGATTCAATGCTCTCATACTACTAACCCCCCCCCCCTCCCCCTCTCCCCCCACACACACAACAAACACACCAAGTGTTTAATATACTAATTGACTATAATAGCTTTAGTTTTAAATTGCATGTCAATAAATCAATGTATGGTCTGGTTGATAATTTAATAAAGAATATTATACTAAGGGTGTGTGTACATCCGTCCACTGCAGGGTAAATATCTTGGTTGGTAACTAAGCTCATGAATCAGGTGTTTATGCACAGCTTTTTAATTATTTTTAAATCCGATTTGTTGTCTCCAAAGAAGCAAAATAAAAAATCTTTACAAGGCTTTCAAGAAATTGCAATATGTCGCACTAAGTGGGTAATGTGTCACACTTTCAGTTAAGGGGTAAAGAGTTTGAATCATTATATAGCCAACTGTGCTGGTGAGTAACTGTTTTATGAGAGGCATCTGATCAAGCTGGGGTTTAAACCCGCAACCTCAGGCATGAGAAGCAAACACTATCCATTTGACTTCCGCCCCACATTCTACCAATCTTTGAAAATGGTTTAATTGTATCCATTGTAATTTATGTTTTCAGATCCTGTCATTGTGTTGTTGTTTTTTTCTGATGAGCACAACTATAATGGTAGTTTAATTGTTAAAATAAATTCTTATAAATAGAGTTTAAAAAGAATGACAGGAGAGTCACTGAGAATACTTTACAATTGTTTAAAAGAAAGAATGTGTTATTATTTAGGGTAACCATTGTAAGATAAAGAATATCCATTAAAAATGAAATGAATACACTTAAATACATTAAATGGTATGTATATCATTTTAGATTCCATCAATAGCTGTGCCCGGTTAGCTCAGTCAGTAGCATGTCTGACTATCATTTCATTGTCATAGTTCAAATCACCACACAGTCACCGTCTCAGTGATGATTGATATATATTGTCATTTGTTACTGATGCTGAAGTAGGAAAGTTGTCAGTTGCTTGCAGAGATGGGATGTGTCAAGCACTGGTACTGGTTAACCTTCAAGGAACCAAGTTGTTAGCTTAACTGATTGTCTGTTAGCCATCAGTGGCATAATAATGATGCTAAATATTCAAACAAACATTAATAACACAATTAAATATTGCTTTGGACAAAAAAAAATAAAGACATTACAATATCATACAAAACTTTAATATGTTAGCACACAAATAAGTTGATATCATGAAATATTCACTTGCCGTGATTGTAGGTAGTGCCAACACAGTTTGCTGTAGATCCTTTTCCAGGAATTGCACATGTAGGTAATACAGAGTTGCATTTAAACAATACAATTACATATATCTTCCCACAGTCTACAATATGTTTTTCTTTAAAGGAACACTTTTTGTCGTTGTTTACAGAGCTGTGTCATCAGTTCTATTCAATTGCCCAGGATTCACTGAATTTGTGTGTGAATGACATTGTGTAATTATATTATTATAATCTATCAAATTTTGATGAGGCTGCAATAGCATTTCAAATGTCTGATTGATTGGACTAATTTTATTAAAATGTAACTAATGTATAAATATTTTTTACAATTTCAATAATGTAATAGATCTATACAACTTAGCTAACATTAAACTTTGTCGATTGTAGGTAGTGCCAAATCAGCATGTTGCTGTCAGTCCTGGTCTTACACCAGATAGGATCACCCAGGTAAAATAAAGTTGTATTTTAATAATCTCATTTCATACATTCACAGTTATTTTTAGTAAATAAAACAATACAAGTACCAATGGAGAAAAAAATATGTTGAATAACTATTCTTTATTGAAATGCCTCAAAACAATTAATATGCACTTGCAACTTTTATACATAAATATATTGACAATTACCTCTGTAGCCTTTTGGATAATGAGTCCAAGATCAAGATAAATATGACAACAGTCCATGGTGTTGCATTATGACAAATAATCAGACTCAGTTTAAAAAATTGATTCATAGTCTTGTTTTGTCATTTAATCGTTATAAATTATTTATAGAATGAAAATCAACCATAGGTTAAAAGTTCCTAAAGCATTAATGTAACATAAATAATGCAAAGGCAATAGCACCAAAGCTATTTTGAACACATTTCAGGCTATTTATAGCTTATCCAGTTTTATTGGTGGTAGAAGACCTCATAATGAATCCGAGTATAAGCGCTGTTCTTCCACAAGTAACTGGCAAACTTCCTCTATTGAAGTTTTTGGAGCAAGTGGATCTCGAACCTATGACCTTAGCTGTGAGAGGTCAATGATCTTGAAACAGCGCCTTAGACCACTAGGTCATGGAGAAACCCTTATATAGGTTTAAAGAAGCAAATATTTGCATATATTACAGGTAGTGCCAACTGACTATGTACTGGTAGTTAGCCCTGATCAGGCACTATCTGAAGTCATCCAGGTATAATTAAAACAATATATTTCTTATAATCTTTTTTTATTGATAGTGCTTTGATTATCTTCTGTTTTATGATATAAGAATAGCATCATACAAAACTGTGTGTCCTTTCAAGTATTAGATCAAGTCTAGGTCATACAGTTTAAAGTTCAAATTAGCACAGTGTCTGCTGACTGCTCCAAATGATCTTAATCCCTGAAACGAATTTGATATAGCTTGATACAAATATTCACCTCATTGATACAGCATGTGTTACTAGACTTGCAGTCAGTAATGATTGATGTCAAGGTTTTAATTGAAAATCAATGATCAAATGTCTGTTTAACAACACCGAAATTTACAAAAATATTAGTGGGTTATCTTATTTGCACCTAAGTTTTTACTTGTGATTTCAGGTAGCACCAACTTAGCAACTAGTTGAATTTAGTCTTAATCAGGCACATGAAGATATTATCCAGGTATAATTTAAATATATATTTAGTAAATTTAGTTGATGTTTGTGTGCCATGGTAAGTTCAACTCAACTGACACCTGTATATGAAGAGTGTATGTGTGTCAAGGTAAGTTTTACTCACCTGGCACCTGTTTATGAAATGTGTATATGTGTCAAGGTAAGTTTCACTCACCTGGTACCCATGTATGAAGAGTGTATATGTTTCACTCACCTGACACCTGTGTATGTGTGTCACAGTAAGTTTCACTCACCTGGTACCTGTTTATGAAGAGTGTATGTGTGTCAAGGTATGTTTAACTCACCTGACACCTGTGTATGAAGAGTGTATGTGTGTCAAGGTAAGTTTTACTAACCTGACACCTGTGTACGAAGAGTGTATGTGTGTCAAGGTAAGTTTTACTAACCTGGCACCTGTGTATGAAGAGTTTATGTGTGTCAAGGTCAGTTTTACTAACCTGACACCTGTGTATGAAGAGTGTATGTGTGCCAAGGTAAGTTTCACTCACCTGTCAACTGTGTATGTGTGTCAAGGTAAGCTTTACTAACCTGACACCTGTGTATGAAGAGTGTATGTGTGTCATGGTAAGCTTTACTAACCTGACACCTGTGTATGAAGAGTGTATGTGTGTCAAGGTAAGTTTCATTAACCTGACACCTGTGTATGAAGAGTGTATGTGTACCAAGATAAGTTTCACTCACCTGACAACTGTGTTTGTGTGTCCAGGTAAGTTTCACTCACCTGACACCTGTGTATGTGTGTCAAGGTAAGTTTTACTCACCTGGTACCTGTTTATGAAGAGTGTATGTTTGTCAAGTTAAGTTTCACTCACCTGACACCTGTGTATGTGTGTCACAGTAAGTTAAACTCACTTGATACCGATTGATTTTGATTAAAGGAAAGAACTGAGTGTACTCCAAATGTTTTGATCATTAATATTAATGTATTTATCTTTCAAGACTGATGGTTCTGGTTTACACAACCAGATAGCTCCAGATGCCTTTGATTAGGTATAACAACAAAAGAAAGATAATACAAATACTAGTAATACTGAAATATTCAAATAGTAATTAATAGTTATTGAAGTATATTTTACTAAAGAATACTTTTATAATTTATTAAGTATTGGAAATTAAATATTTTCTGCACATCAAAATTGATATTGATTTGTAAAATACTATACTAACTTCGGTGATATATTTTTTCACAAATACAAGCATGTGTCTGTGAACATACTATTTTGTAGTTAATTGTAATGGTAGAAAACAACTTTTGTTTCAGATGAACAGTTTCAGCATGCAATGTGTAGACATATGTAGTAGAGCTCTTGTACCTCTTGATGTATTTAATCAGGATGAATATATTCGTAATTTTGGTTTAATTAGGCGGCATGTGTATGGAGATGGCAATTGTATTTTTAGAGCTGTTAGTTTCGGATTATTTGGTCATGAAAGTAGTTATTCCGAGTTACGGCAAATTGCAGTGTCTTATATTACGGAACATGAAGATGATTTCAATGATTTCTTTATCCAAGGATCAATGAGTGACGATTTAAACGGGTTATCTTTAGATGGTGTATATGCTGGATTTGAGTGTATAGTCGCTTTAAGTAGGCATTTCAGGCGTAATATTTTTGTTGCACAAGGTGTTAATGATAATAATGTTGTTAATACTATCACTTTTGATGAACAAAACAGTTACATATCAACAGCTCCTATTCATATTTTGTATACAACAAGTGTAAGAAGTTCTTTATGATATTGCAATTGATGATGTCACTGGATCCACATTTCCTTACCAGAATGTAGCAAATGAATTACTTAATTGTGGTAATACTTCTGTTGTAGATGATTTAAAAATTACTTCTTTCAACGAGAGTGTAATAACTTCAGATCCATCAGTAGCATTTGATAACATTGGTAGTAGCAGTCTGCAGTAGCTTTACTGATCATGTTTACATAAACCCACCATTAGGTAAAGATTCTTGTCTTGTTGGAACTGTTTGTAGTCATTGCAATATGTATTTCTCTTCAAAGAAAAGTTTGAAAAGACATAGTCGTAAATGCCGTTCTAGTCCATTAGACAAAAAGGAAAAACCATTGACTTCAATTCCTTGCAGTGTACCATCTTGTTCTGAAAAGTTTAGGACAGTAGATAAAATGGCTGAACACCTTAAGACTTTTCATGGAACTGAAATGGCAATACAAACATTTAATTTTAAAACTGAACAGGAATTAATGTGTTGGAAATCCAATGAGGAATGTACAAATAATGTGTGTTTAAAGTGCTAAGCAACGAAAAAGGTCTGTGGTAAAGTATACAAGAACTTTATATGTTAACGTAGTGGTTCAAAACTTAGTGAAAATAGTAATAACATTAAGAATGCTGTTTTAAGTAATAAACGTGCACGTAAAGGCTGAGCAAAAATAGGTAAGATCTGCCCATCAAGAATGAATGTAATAGTGCAAAGTTCTGGGGTTGTTTCTGTGAAGTACATACAGACTCATTTTCACGCAACTGGTTTAAATCAAACTCGTTTCCTTCCTATCCCAGAATCTGTAAGGAATCATATTAAGTCACGTTTATCCATGGTACAAAATATTAGTTGTCAACATCAGTGCATTTAAGAGTTCAAATTCTGCAGTCACTCCCCAATAATCCTGTGCTGTTATATAAGCAGCAACACACACAATCTAATTCTATCCGACTTAGGAAAGAAGATTTCATGTTGGTTCTGATGACCGAAGAACAGGCTATAGAATTTAAACATTATGCCCCTGATGTTATATGTATAGATTCTACTCATGGCACAATAAACACAATAGAAAAACTTACGCCTAAGTAAAAAATCTCATCAAACAAGAAAATAGAAAAACAACTCAGTTTCAAGGCAACACAGAAGAAAAAAGGAGTTTATGTGTGTCGGGGTAAGATTCCCTCTCCTCGTACCAATGTATAAGAGTGTATGTGTGTCAGGGTAAGATTCCCTCTCCTCATACCAATGTATGAGAAGTGTATGTGTGTCAAGGTAAGATTGTCTCTCCTCAAACCCATATATGAGGAGTGTATGTGTGTCAAGTTAAGTTTCTCTCTCCTCATACCTATGTACAAGGAATATATGTGTGTCAAGGTAAGTTTCCCTCTCCTCATATCAATATATGATGAGTGTATGTGTGTCAAAGTTAGTCTCCCTCTCATCATACCTATGTATGAGGAGTGTATATGTGTTGGGGTAAGGTGCTCTCTCCTCATACCGATGTACAAGGAGTGTATGTGTGTCAAGGTAAGTTTACTTCTCTTACCTATGTACCTCTTCATGCCTGTATGTGTATGTGTGTCGCTGTAAAAAGAGTGTAAAATTATTGAAAAAAGTTTTCCAATTGTCGGTTTATTCAAGTTTGCTTAATGGCGACGATTTAATTTTTACAAAATTGATACTTAAAAGCAAACATTTCTAAAGCTTGAATTACTGTAAGACTTAAAAATAAAACAGGAATTTGAACTATCATAATTAATGTACAGTGTAAGTTTAATGCAGCTTCAAAATACATCCTTATAGTACAATGAAGTACATCTGTCTTTAAGATGGAAGATGTTGGTTCAATCCCAACTAAGGATATCTGTTGGAGGCTTCATACTACGTATTGTAAATCAGTTTTGAATTTATGAAATGAGGATAGTGAAAAATGCTTATATTAGTAAATAAGTTTGTGTTTATTTCAAGAATGGTAGCATAATTTTGAGTTTGATCCAGTGATGAAAAACAGGCTAGATTAATGTCTGAAGTCCGAACAAGACTAGAGAATGTTTTTCATCTTTCAATGAAAACTCAAAATTGTATAATTTACAATATATTTTCAAATTATTTAAGATGAAAGAATAACTATGATGATGTTTGTTTTTATATTTAAAAAAAAACAGAAATATCTAGCTACCAATTTAATGTCATTGTTTGAATAGTGACTTTGTTCCAAGTCCTGTTGAATAAGCACAGTTGTGCACATCTTTATGGCTACCTAGGCTACAGTAAGCATCCCATGAAATGTAATGTCCTACAAGCTAAAAGCAAAGCAACTTCATGGTGCCAATGAAATGCAAACTGGTACTTTTAGCACTACCCAAATTCAATTGATTTTCATAGAGAAATGAAATGCAGTTTCTATTGTTTCAACATTGCACATCATTAACACATAACGCACGTTTTTCTATATATCAGATGTCCACTCTCTTTGCTAAATGACCATAAAATATGTTACTAATTCTATTTTTGGCCTGCTGTACGTGAACCTTTGACAGTGTCATATATCAAAAGTTCAAACTAATTAGTATTTTCAAATCTTAAATAACTAAATGCTTGTACTTATAGCATGCCATACACACCATTATTTTAGGTTTAAGTTTTACATTATTAAAAAAATAGAATACAATAATTAATAATTGAAGTGACTGACAATAACACACTATATATATAGTTGACATACAGACTGAATGATTGTATGCAAGTATTTCAATATTCTTTATTTTCATTTCAATTTGCCTTACTGAATGGAAACTAAATAGGGTTTAAAAAGTTTATCAGTTAAACTTTGCTGAATGATTGTCTTATTTGTATAAATAAGCCATATTTCATACCAAATATTTTAACCAAAGTCCACATCATTGCACAATTGTAAGCCGTTATTATATATCATTATGAAAAAGTAATGGAAGTCTATCAATTTGTCCAAGGTCAGACTTGAACCGACATCTCACTCCTTGGAGGAGTTTGTACTTTTTTGTACTACAAAGACTTTCTCCCTGATAGACTTCCTGTGCAAAGCTAAGAAAGTATTACTTCTTTTCTGTATTTACAATTTCTACAATAAAAACACACTTAATATTGATACACAGAAGTTAAAAAACAATATTTAATATTTTAAACCACTCTTTAATAAGTATAAATACAAACAATCACTGTCATTTTTTCTCAAAGAGTCAACGTTTGTTGAGACTGCAGTATACTGTTATAGATCTGTTTGTGGGTGGGGTGCATTTTAATGCGGTGTATTATTTTAATGTTTTTGCTTTTAAATTCTTATAATGGCAGTTCCATATACATGTTTGTATGTGTGTAAGGGCGGGGGGGGGGGGGGGGGGTAACAATTTTTGATATGAAGGTACATAAGTTATCGATTACATTGTTATACTCATAAAAACCTAAAAATAACAAACTCCCACTGGTAAAACCAAATTTTAAAGTCACATTATGATATTTACAGAACTCTGATCGAAAACACCTACCAATCAATGTCTAAATGTTATTTATGTTTCACAATGTAGAAAAATATATTGTATATTCGTCAAGACAATATCATTTTTCCTTCACAATGCAGAAAAATGTAATATAAACAGATAAACGTCAAGAAGGTTCAATACTCTCCAAAATTGGAGGTTTTGTTTTTTCATATTCGCAGGAGAGATATTGCGAATGGTAGAGGCTAAATATCAAGAAGGTTCCCTGTCAATGCGCATGATCAACTTGTAACATTCGGAATACTCGGATTTTTCTATTTACCGCTAAAATCCAAGATTGTCAGTAAATGCTTTCGGTAATAATAATGTCTTTTACAAGGAATTAGGGGTTGGATGTAAACGCAGGTACATGTGATAATCTTAGTTTATGTTTTGTTTAAGTTAATCATGTACATGTAAACGAGCGTTTAGTTTAAACTTATTAATTTTACTAGGCTACAATTGTGAAACTTGGTACCAGTTTACAACTTTGACAAATCACGCTCTTCTTTGGTAGAACCAGTGCTAAGCATATGCGGAAAAAGCGTCTTACTCAAGGACACCACACATAGTCGTGGCGGAGGATCGAACTCCAGCACCCCACCACCAACCCCTATCGAACATAGATTCAGTGCTCTCATACTACTACCCCCCCCCCCCCCCCCCCCCCACACACACACACACCAAACACACCAAGTGTTTAGTATACTAATTGACTATAATATCCTTAGTTTTAAATTGCATGTCAATAAATCAATGTATGGTCTGGTTGATAATTTAATAAAGAATATTATACTAAGGGTGTGTGTACATCCGTCCACTGCAGGGTTAATATCTTGGTTGGTAACTAAGCTCATGAATCAGGTGTTAATGCACAGCTTTTTAATTATTTTGACATCCTATTTGTTGTCTCCAAAGAAGCAAAATAAAAAATCTTTACAAGGCTTTCAAGAAATTGCAATATGTCGCACTAAGTGGGTAATGTGTCACACTTTCAGTCAATGGGTAAAGAGTTTAAATCATTATATAGCCAACTGTGCTGGTGAGTAACTGTTTTATGAGAGGCATCTGATCAAGCTGTGATTAAACACGCAACATCAGGCATGAGCAGCCAACACTCTATCCATTTGACCTCCGCCCCACATTCTACCAATCTTTGAAAATGGTTTAATTGTATCCATTGTAATTTATGTTTTCAGATCCTGTCATTGTGTTTTGTTTTTTTTTCTGATGAGCACAACTATAATGGTAGTTTAATTGTTAAAATACATTCTTATAAATAGAGTTTAAAAAGAATGACAAAAGAGTCACTGAGAATACTTTACAATTGTTTGAAAGAAATAATGTGTTATTATTTAGGGTAACCATTGTAATTTAAAGAATATCCATTAAAAATGAAATGAATACACTTAAATACATTAAATGGTATGTATATCATTTTAAATTCCATCAATAGCTGTGCCCGGTTAGCTCAGTCAGTAGCATGTCTGACTATCATTTCATTGTCATAGTTCAAATCACCACACAGTCACCGTCTCAGTGATGATTGATATATATTGTCATTTGTTACTGATGCTAGCTTAACTGTTGTTAGCTTAACTGATCGTCTGTTAGCCATCAGTGGCATAATAATTATGCTAAATATTCAAACAAACATTAATAACACAATTAAATATTGCTTTGGACAAAAAAAATAAAGACATTACAATATCATACAAAACTTTAATATGTTAGCACACAAATAAGTTGATATCATGAAATATTCACTTGCCGTGATTGTAGGTAGCGCCAACACAGTTTGCTGTAGATCCTTTTCCAGGAATTGCACCTGTAGGTAATATAGAGTTGCATTTAAACAATACAATTACATATATCTTCCCACATTGTACAATATGTTTTTCTTTAAAGGAACACTTTTTGTCGTTGTTTACAAAGCTGTGTCATCTGTCCTATTCAATTGCCCAGGATTCACTGAATTTGTGTGTGAATGACATTTTGTAATTATATTATTATAATCTATCAAATTTTGATGAGGCTGCAATAGCATTTCAAATGTCTGATTGATTGGGCTAATTTTAATAAAATGTAACTTATGTATAAATAATTTTACAATTTCAATAATGTAATAGATCTATAGAACTTAGCTAACATTAAATTTTGTTGATTGTAGGTAGTGCCAAATCAGCATGTTGCTGTCAGTCCTGGTCTTACACCAGATAGGATCACCCAGGTAAAATAAAGTTGTATTTTAATAATCTCATTTCATACATTCACAGTTATTTTTGGTAAATAAAACAATCCAAGTACCAATGGAGAAAAAAATATGTTGACTAACTATTCTTTATTGAAATGCCTCAAAACAATTAATATGCACTTGCAACTTTTATACATAAATATACTGACAATTACCTCTGTAGCCTTTTGGATAATGAGTCCAAGATCAAGATAAATATGACAACAGTCCATGGTGTTGCATTATGACAAAAAATCAGACTCAGTTTAAAAAATTGATTCATAATCTTGTTTTGTCATTTAATCGTTATAAATTATTTATAGAATGAAAATCAATCATAGGTTAAAAGTTCCTGAAGCATTTATGTAACATAAATAATGCAAAGGCAATAGCACCAAAGCTATTTTTAACACATTTCAGGCTATATATGGCTTATCCAGTTTTATTGGTGGTAGAAGACCTCATAATGAATCCGAGTAGAAGCACTGTCCTTCCACAAGTAATTGGCAAACTTCCTCTATTGAAGTTTTTGGAGCAAGTGGATCTCGAACCTATGACCTTAGCTGTGAGAGGTCAATGATCTTGAGACAGCGCCTTAGACCACTAGGTCATGGAGAAACCCTTATGTAGGTTTAAAGAAGCAAATATTTGCATATATTACAGGTAGTGCCAACTGACTATGTACTGGTAGTTAGCCCTGATCAGGCACTGTCTGAAGTCATCCAGGTATAATTAAAACAATATATTTCTTATAATCTTTTTTTCTCTGTTTTTATCTTCTGTTGCATTGATATAAGAATAGCATCATACAAAACTGTGTGTCCTTTCAAGTATTAGATCAAGTCTAGGTCATACAGTTTAAAGTTCAAATTGGCACAGTGTCTGCTGACTGCTCCAAATGATCTAAATCCCTGAAACAAATTTAATATAGCTTGATACAAATATTCACCTCATTGATACAGCATGTGTTACTAGACTTGCAGTCAGTAATGATTAATGTAAAGGTTTAAATTGAAAATCAATGATCAAATGTCTGTATAACAACACCAAAATTTACAAAAATATTAGTGGGTTATCTTATTTGCACCTAAGTTTTTACTTGTGATTTCAGGTAGCACCAACTCAGCAACTAGTTGAATTTAGTCCTTATCAGGCACATGAAGATATTATCAAGGTATAATTTAAATATATATTTAGTAAATTAAGTTGATGTTTATGTGCCATGGTAAGTTAAACTCAACTGACACCTGTATATGAAGAGTGTATGTGTGTCAAGGTAAGTTTTACTCACCTGGCACCTGTTTATGAAGAGTGTATATGTGTCAAGGTAAGTTTTACTCACCTGGTACCTGTGTATGAAGAGTGTATATGTGTCAAGGTAAGTTTCACTCACCTGACACTTGTGTATGTGTGTCACAGTAAGATTCACTCACCTGGTACCTGTTTATGAAGAGTGTATGTGTGCCAAGGTAAGTTTCACTCACCTGGTACCTTTTTATGAAGAGTGTATGTGTGCCAAGGTAAGTTTCACTCACCTGACACCTGTGTATGTGTGTCACAGTAAGTGTCACTCACCTGGTACCTGTTTATGAAGAGTGTATGTGTGTCAAGGTAAGTTTCACTCACCTGACACCTGTGTATGAAGAGTTTATGTGTGTCAAGGTAAGTTTTACTAACCTGACACCTGTGTATGGAGAGTGTATGTGTGTCAAGGTAAGTTTTACTAACCTGGCACCTGTGTATGAAGAGTATATGTGTGTCAAGGTAAGTTTTACTAACCTGACACCTGTGTACAAAGAGTGTATGTGTGCCAAGGTAAGTTTCACTCACCTGTTAACTGTGTATGTGTGTCAAGGTAAGCTTTACTAACCTTCAAGGTAAGCTTTACTAGCCTGACACCTGTGTATGAAGAGTGTATGTGTGTCAAGGTAAGTTTTACTAACCTGACACCTGTGTATGAAGAGTGTATGTGTGTCAAGGTAAGTTTCACTCACATGGTACCTTTTTATGAAGAGTGTATGTGTGTCAAGGTAAGTTTCACTCACCTGACACCTGTGTATGTGTGTCACAGTAAGTTTCACTCACCTGGTACCTGTTTATGAAGAGTGTATGTGTGTCAAGGTAAGTTTCACTCACCTGACACCTGTGTATGAAGAGTGTATGTGTGTCAAGGTAAGTTTTACTAACCTGACACCTGTGTATGGAGAGTGTATGTATGTCAAGGTAAGTTTTACTAACCTGGCACCTGTGTATGAAGAGTATATGTGTGTCAAGGTAAGTTTTACAAACCTGACACCTGTGTATGAAGAGTGTTTGTGTGCCAAGGTAATTTTCACTCACCTGTTAACTGTGTATGTGTGTCAAGGTAAGCTTTACTAACCTTCAATGTAAGCTTTACTAACCTGACACCTGTGTATGAAGAGTGTATGTGTGTCAAGGTAAGCTTTACTAACCTGACACCTGTGTATGAAGAGTGTATGTGTGTCAAGGTAAGCTTAACTAACCTGACACCTGTGTATGAAGGGTGTATGTGTGTCAAGGTAAGTTTTACTAACCTGACACCTGTGTATGAAGAGTGTATGTGTGCCAAGGTAAGTTTCACTCACCTGTTAACTGTGTATGTGTGTCAAGGTAAGCTTTACTAACCTTCAAGGTAAGCTTTACTAACCTGACACCTGTGTATGAAGAGTGTATGTGTGTCAAGGTAAGCTTTACTAACCTGACACCTGTGTATGAAGAGTGTATGTGTGTCAAGGTAAGCTTAACTAACCTGACACCTGTGTATGAAGAGTGTATGTGTGTCAAGGTAAGTTTTACTAACCTGACACCTGTGTATGAAGAGTGTATGTGTGTCAAGGTAAGTTTCACTCACCTGACACCTGTGTATGAAGAGTGTATGTGTACCAAGGTAAGTTTCACTCACCTGACACCTGTGTATGAAGAATGTATGTGTGTCAAGGTAAGTTTCACTCACCTGACACCTGTGTATGAAGAGTGTATGTGAGTCAAGGTAAGTTTCACTCACCTGACACCTGTGTATGAAGAGTGTATGTGTACCAAGGTAAGTTTCACTCACCTGACAACTGTGTATGTGTGTCCAGGTAAGTTTCACTCACCTGACACCTGTGTATGTGTGTCAAGGTAAGTTTTACTCACCTGGTAACTGTTTATGAAGAGTGAATGTTTGTCAAGTTAAGTTTCACTCACCTGACACCTGTGTATGTGTGTCACAGTAAGTTAAACTCACCTGATACCGATTGATTTTGAGTAAAGGAAAGAACTGAGTGTACTCCAAATATTTTGATCATTGATATTAATGTATTTCTCTTTCAAGACTGATGGTTCCGGTTTACACAGCCAGATAGCTCCAGATGCCTTTGATCAGGTATAACAACAAAAGAAAGATAATACAAATACTAGTAATACTGAAATATTCAAATAGTAATTAATAGTTATTGAAGTATATTTTACTAAAGAATACTTTTATAATTAAGTATTGGAAATTAAATATTTTCTGCACATCAAAATTGATATTGATTTGTGAAATACTATACTAACTTCGGTGATATATTTTTTCACAAATACAAGCATGTGTCTGTGAACATACTATTTTGTAGTCAATGGTAATGGTAGAAAACAACTTTTGTTTCAGATTAACAGTTTCAGCATGCAATGTGTAGACACATGTAGTAGAGCTCTTGTACCTCTTGATGTATTTAATCATGATGAATATATTCGTAATTTTGGTTTAATTAGGCGGCATGTGTATGGAGATGGCAATTGTATTTTTAGAGCTATTAGTTTCGGGTTATTTGGTCATGAAAGTAGTTATTCCGAGTTACGGCAAATTGCAGTGACTTGTATTAAGGAACATGAAGATGATTTCAATGATTTCTTTATCCAAGGATCAATGAGTTACGATTTAAACGGGTTATCTTTAGATGGTGTATATGCTGGATTTGAGTGTATAGTCGCTTTAAGTAGGCATTTCAGGTGTAATATTTTTGTTACACAAGGTGTTAATGATAATAATGTTGTTAATACTATCACTTCTGATGAACAAAACAGTTACATATCAACAGCTCCTATTCATATTTTGTATACAACCAGTGTAGGAGGTCATTATGATATTGCAATTGATGATGTCACTGGATCTACATTTCCTTACCAGAATGTAGCAAATGAATTACTTAATTGTGGTAATACTTCTGTTGTAGATGATTTAAAAATTACTTCTTTCAACGAGAGTGTAATAACTTCAGATCCATCAGTAGCATTTGATAACATTGGTAGTAGCAGTCTGCAGTAGCTTTACTAATCACGTTTACATAAACCCACCATAAGGTAAAGACTGTTGTCTTGTTGGAACTGTTTGTAGTCATTGCAATATGTATTTCTCTTCAAAGAAAAGTTTGAAAAGACATAGTCGTAAATGCCGTTCTAGTCCATTAGACAAAAAGGAAAAACCATTGACTTCAATTCCTTGCAGTGTACCATCTTGTTCTGAAAAGTTTAGAACAGTAGATAAAATGGCTGAACACTTTAAGACTATTCATGGAGCTGAAATGGCAATACAAACATTTAATTTTAAAACTGAACAGGAATTTATGTGTTGGAAATCCAATGAGGAATGTACAAATAATGTGTTTTTTAAGTGCTTAGCTACGAAAAAGGTCTGTGGTAAAGTATACAAGAACTTTATATCTTATCGTGGTGGTTAAAAACTTAGTGAAAATAGTAATAACATTAAGAATGCTGTTTTAAGTAATAAACGTGCACGTAAAGGCTCAGCAACAATAGGCAAGATCTGCCTATCAAGAATGAATGTAATAGTGCAAAGTTCTGAGGTTATTTCTGTGAAGTACATACAGACTCATTTTCATGCAACTGGTTTAAATCAAACTCGTTTCCTTCCTATCCCAGAATCTGTAAGGAATCAGATTAAGTCACGTTTATCCATGGTACAAAATATTAGTAGTCAACATCAGTGCATTTAAGAGTTCAAAGTCTGCAGTCACTCCCCAATAATCCTGTGCTGTTATATAAGCAGCAACACACACAATCTAATTCTATCCAACTTAGGAAAGAAGATTTCATGTTGGTTCTGAGGATCAAAGAACAGGCTATAGAATTTAAACATTATGCCCCTGATGTTATATGTATAGATTCTACTCATGGCACAATAAACACAATAGAAAAACTTACTCCTAAGTAAAAAATCTCATCAAACAAGAAAATAGAAAAACAACTCAGTTTCAAGGCAACACAGAAGAAAAAAGGAGTTTATGTGTATCGGGGTAAGATTCCCTCTCCTCGTACCAATGTATAAGAGTGTATGTGTGTCAGGGTAAGATTCCCTCTCCTCATACCAATGTATGAGAAGTGTATGTGTGTCAAGGTAAGATTCTCTCTCCTCAAACCCATGTATGAGGAGTGTATGTGTGTCAAGTTAAGTTTCTCTCTCCTCATACCTATGTACAAGGAATATATGTGTGTCAAGGTAAGTTTCCCTCTCATCATACCAATATATGATGAGTGTATGTGTGTCAAAGTAAGTCTCCCTCTCCTTGTACCTATGTATGAGGAGTGTATGTGTGTTGAGGTAAGATTCTCTCTCTTCATACCTATGTACAAGGAGTGTATGTGTGTCAAGGTAAGTTTACTTCTCTTACCTATGTACCTCTTCATACCTGTATGTGTATGTGTGTCGCTGTAAAAAGAGTGTAAAATTATTGAAAAAAAGTTTTCCAATTGTCGGTTTATTCAAGTTTGCTTAATGGCGACGATTTAATTTCACAAAATTGATAATTAAAAGCAAACATTTTTAAAGCTTGAATTACTGTAAGACTTAAAAATAAAACAGGAATTTGAACTATCATAACTAATGTACAGTGTAAGTTTAATGCAGCTTCAAAATGCATCCTTATAGTACAATGAAGTACATCTGTCTTTAAGATGGAAGATGTTGGTTCAATCCCAACTAAGGATATCTGTTGGAGGCTTCATACTACGTATTGTACATCAGTTTTGAATTTATGAAATGAGGATAGTGAAAAATGCTTATATTAGTAAATAAGTTTGTGTTTATTTCAGGAATGGTAGCATAATTTTGAGTTTGATCCAGTGATGAAAAACAGGCTAGATTAATGTCTGAAGTCCGAACTAGACTAGAGAATGTTTTCCATCTTTTAATGAAAACTCAAAATTGTATAATTTACAATATATTTTCAAATTATTTAAGATGAAAGAATAACTATGATGATGTTTTTTTTATATTAAAGTATCTAGCAACCAATTTAATGGCATTGTTTGAATAGTGACTTTGTTCCAAGCCCTGTTGAATAAGCACAGTTGTGCACATCTTTATGGCTACCTAGGCTACAGTAAGCATCCCATGAAATGTAATGTCCTACAAGCTAAAAGCAAAGCAACATCATGGTGCCAATGAAATGCAAACTGGTACTTTAAGCACTACCCAAATTCAATTGATTTTTATAAAGAAACGAAATGCAGTTTCTATTGTTTCAACATTGCACATCATTAACACATACTGCACGATTTTCTATACATCAGATGTCCACTCTCTTTGCTAAATGACCATAAAATATGTTACTAATTATATTTTTGGCCTGCTGTACGTGAACATTTGACAGTGTTATATATCAAAAGTTCAAACTAACTAGTATCTCCAAATCTTAAATAACTAAATGCTTATACTTATAGCATGCCATACACACCAGTATTATTTTGGGTTTAAGTTTTACATTATTAAAAAAATAGAATACAATAATTAATAATTGAAGTGAAGTGACTGACAATAACACACTATATATATAGTTGACATACAGACTGAATTATTGTATGCAAGTATTTCAATATTCTTTATTTTCATTTCAATTTGCATTACTGAATGGAAACTAAATAGAGTTTAAAAAGTTTATAAGTTAAACTTTGCTTAATGATTGTCTTATTTGTATAAATAAGCCATATTTCATACCAAATATTTTAACCAAAGTCCACATCATTGCACAATTGAAAGCCTTTATTATATATCATTATGAAAAAGTAACGGAAGTCTATCAATTTGTCCAAGGTCAGACTTGAACTGACATCTCACTCCTTGGAGGAGTTTGTACTTTCTTGTACTACAAAGACTTTCTCACTGATAGACTTCCTGTGTAAAGATAAGAAAGTATTACCTCTTTTCTGTATTTACAATTTCTACAATAAAAACCACGATTAATATTGATACACAGAAGTTACAGAACAATATTTAATGTTTTAAACCACTCTTTAATAAGTATAAATAGAAACAATCACTGTCATTTTTTTCTCGAAGAGTAAACGTTTGTTAAGACTGCAGTATACTGTTATAGATCTGTGTGTGGGTGGGGTGCATTTTAATGCCGTGTATTATTTTGATGTTTTTGCTTTTAAACTCTTATAATGGCAGTTCCATATACATGTTTGTATGTGTTTGTGTGTAAGGGAGGATGGGGTAACATTTTTTGTAATGAAGGTATATAAGTTATCGTTTTACATTGTTATACTCATAAAAACCTAAAAATAACAAACTCCCACTGGTAAAACCAAATTTTAAAGTCACATTATTATGATATTTACAGAATTCTGATCGAAAAACACCTACCAATCAATGTCTAAATGTTATTTCTCCTTCACAATATAGAAAAATATACTGTATATTCGTCAAGAGAATATTATTTTTCCTTCACAATGCAGAAAAATGTAATATAAACAGATAAACGTCAAGAAGGTTCAATACTCTCCAAAAATGGAGGTTTGAGTTTTTCATATTCGCAGGAGAGATATTGCGAATATGAAAAAATATTGATCATGCGCAGTGACAGTGGAACCTTCTTGACAAATAGCCTCTTCCCTTGATAAATAGCCTCTTCCGCCATTTTAAAGCTCTTTTATGTTGGAGGTTTTCGGTGACGTCATAGCTGCACTTCCGTTCTAGTTCTCGCGAAAAATTTATTGTGTCGTTAAAAAATATCGACCTGGTTGTCAAACACGATTTACCACCAGGGTATAATACAATTATCGAGGTACAGTTGTGAACAACTGCCCATTGTTTTAATAATCTTGTCACTATGTACAAACATTAATTATCGCAAGGGTTATCAATAACTTCGGTTGTGAATAACTGTGCATTGTTTTAATAAACATCGATACTCGTCACTACGTCCAAACAATAATTATCACTGATGTTAAAGACGCCGATTCGGTTACTTTAAAGGGGTCTAAAAAAACAATGTGCCCTAATGTGAATTATAATTGTTTGTAATTGTAATTATTGAGATTCCAAATAATTCGAAAATGTATATAAACTAAGCCTTGAATCGGACATGGTGTCACTTTTTCATATTTCACGATGGATACATGTCCGTGTGTAATTTGCACCAAAGAGTGTCAAAATGATACCATACAATGCTCTAACTGTCTTAGTTGGGTGCATGCAAAATGCGCAAAAATAGTTGATAGTGACTTAAAATCATGGTCAATTAAATCTTTGAAATATTTGTGTAAGTGCTGTGCATTCAGTGGAATGGATTACAATTCAAGAGCTGCCCTGGCAAGGTAAGACAAATTATTCATTATTTAACGTGTATAATGTTAATATTTTTTATATCATTAATACAACCATTAATGTTTTATACCAAATTATTATCATTTTTTAATTTGACGATTATTATAATTAAGTGTATTAATATTTTTATTATTATTATATACTAAACGATACGATATTTGGTCATATTTTTTTTTTCAACGTGTATATACGATTATTATTTATAAACAATTTCTTATTATTTGATTATTAATATTTTTATCAGTATTATTATTGTCAACGATTATAATTAATCAAAGATCATTATAAGTATTATAAATAAAGATATATCTAAATCTATATCCACAAAAAAGAATAATAACTTTAATACAGATTTAATTTAAAAAATGTTAAAGATACAAAGTATATAGGGAAATTTTTTATTCATATATATTTCAATGTTTTCTACTAATCTAATCTGTATTTTCAACAAACATTTAACAAATACAATTAAACTTTATTCATATCAATTACATACTATAATTAATGTTATAATAATTGGAATAAACATATACTTAATCGGGTTAGCTGCCCGCATGTCACGCTAACTGGATTATCACACCTCCCGTGGATAGTCGCACGTCGGTGTATCTTGTACACAGGTATAACGCGTGCCGCCTCTATGAAGCTACTGTGTCGGTAGCAGGTAACAATAGACATAGACATCATGAATAATGACATTCAAAATTAAGTGGAACTATTTAAAAACTGTATATATAAATTAATAAAACAGTAGTTTACTCTTGTTAATAGTTCTTTAAATCGACAAATTTAGAACATTTCCTCTTTTAAAAGCATTAAAACGATATACAGCAATACTGATAATATTTTTCTCATCTTTCAAGCTTAATACTATTTAATACATGTTTAGCGACTTATTTCTTGACCAATTAGTTTTGAAGAAAGTTTGTCTAAACTTTTCATACTCATTACATTCAAAGAAGAAGTGAAACTCATCTTTGACTACAGAAATATTATGTTTCATATATATAGGACAGAATCTTAGATTTAAAATGTTTATAATGCAGAGATTTAGGAGAATCGTACCCGTCTATTAACAGTGATGATTATGAAGAGTCACCCCTGCGGCTACATGTTAAAATTTAAAATGCTGTTTCTGAAATATGTTATTATTATTATAATTATTATCATTATTATCATCATTATTATTATTATTATTACCTGAATTTATTCCATTCACATTATTCGGTCTCGTCCTACCATAGTTAAAAAACCCCACTTCACTGCTGTTTCTTAAATATGTTATTATTATTATCATCATTATAATTATTATTATTATTATCATCATTATAATTATTATTATTATTATCATCATTATTATTATTATTATTATTACTACATGAATTTATTCCATTCACATTATTCGGTCTCGTCCTAACATAGTTAAAAAAAACACTTCACTGCTGTTTCTTAAATATGTTATTATTATAATTATTATTATTATTGTTATTGTTGTTTTTATTATTATTATTATTATTATCATCATTATTATTATTATTATTACTACATGAATTTATTCCATTCACATTATTCGGTCTCGTCCTAACATAGTTAAAAAAAACACTTCACTGCTGTTTCTTAAATATGTTATTATTACTATTATTATAATTATTATTATTATTGTTGTTGTTGTTGTTGTTGTTGTTGTAATTATTATTATTATTATTATTATTATTACCTGAATTTATTCCATTCACATTATTCGGTCTCGTCCTACCATAGTTAAAAAAAACACTTCACTGCTGTTTCTTAAATTTGTTATTATTATTATCATTATTATTATTATTATTATTATTATTATTATTATTATTATTACTACTACATGAATTTATTCCACTCAAATTATTTGGTCTCGTCCTACCATAGTTAACAAGAACACTTCACTTTCAGGTTGCAGACAGCCCTCATCGGTAAGAAACATGCAACGCTCATGACTGTTGCTAAAACAGAGAAGAAATTGTTGGAAGCACATCATGTCGATGTACCTGAGGGTGATATGCCTAGTTTTACTGAAATAGATCAGGTATCTGTAACAATACTTAAACAGTATCACCCAGCTATGGCCATTAATAACACACCTGTCAAAACTGTAGGTGATGGCAACTGTCTTTACAGAGCTGTGTCGAGTGCGCTGAGTGGATCACAAAGATATCATGAACTATTAAGATTGAAAACTGCGTTGGAGTTAATTTTAAATTGTAATTTGTACAATACAAATATCAAACTGAATGATGTTGGTGACAATAGAATCGTCACTGGTGATTACCAGAGTACAGTTCATGACGCGGTATTCATCAATTCATTCTCCGGGCTCGTGCACATGTACGCATTAAGCGCTGCAATTGAAAAAAACAATTCGGTCGTATTACCCGCCACAAATTAATCCGGAATATTCTCCGGAACCTCATACACGGCGGGTAATCGGTCGCGCAGTTAACAACCACTTTCCCGAAATATGTGTGATGTGGACATGTGTGACAACACCAGTATCTGTGACTGAGTTCACACCAAATCATTTTGTACCGCTGGTAGCGAAGAACAGTCTTCAGCCTGCGGTACTGGATATAAGTAATACTGTATATGACGATGTTTCATCAGTTGATACATCATCAGTTTCAATGACTGCCATTGACTGTACATCATCAGTCAACTTAGCAATGGCAGTCATTGAAACTGATGATGTACAGTCTAAAACAAAACTTTCTGTTTCAAACACAAATGATATATCATCACTGTCAATGACTGCCGGTTCTGGTTCTTTCTCTGATGACTGTGGGGTTTGGGATACTTCAAGCGGGACCTCTCCAAAAACACTCTATTTTCGGGATATGGGGGGGGGGGGGGGGGGGGACTTTCGGTAATTTTTTTCAAAGATGGGGAATACTGCACCAAAAAGCGCATCCAACGGAAAATAGTGTATGTGCCTATGAATCCGCAACCAGAGAAATACCAGGTCGTGGCTATTCATAGGTATTATACAACATTGAAGTTGGATGCTTCATACAAAAAACGAGTTTCGTGGTTAGGTGATGGGGGTTTGGTAAGTAAATTTGCAGTTGTTGAGTATTTAGGAAAGTTCCCCGGTCTAGCACCACATGGCAATTCAAAAAAAATCGGACCGTCAGACTACCTCCGCACACCTGACTATGTTATGACTGACGTTCAGGACATGGTCACAAAAGACAAACCAAAACAAGTTTATGAAAAACTTCAACACAAATATGACGAGGTTACTCGACCCACTCGTCTGCAACAGATAAGAGACACAAAGAAATACATGACAAGTAAAGAAAAAACATATTCTGGACCTAAAAAAAACATTGCAGACCAAATAAACATTTTAGAAAACAGGGTGTCTGACAATGACAAGTTCGTAAGGTCAATTGTTAGGACTAATGGCAAGACACCCTGTATAATTCTGTACACGGAAGAACAAATTACGGACCTAAAAAAACTCTGCTGCAAAGGTCATACAATATTAGGAGTTGACATGACGTTCAACTTGTGTGACATGCACGTGACTGTTACTTGTTACAAACAACTGACAGTGACAAGAACACAAACAGGTCAATCGCCAATATTTTTTGGACCACTATACATTCATGACAACAGCGACTTTGAATCTTACTGCCATTTCTTCTATCATTTGAAAATGAAGGTCATAGACACACCTCTGGACAAATTGGTAATAGGCAGTGACGACGAACGTGCTCTAGTGAAAGCAATCACAACTGCATTCCCTGAGGCAACGCATGAACTGTGTACCAGACATCTGCGACAGAATGCTAAACAGAAACTGACTGATGACGTGGTCAACATAACGGACAGAAATGACATTCTGAACAAAATATTTGCAGACGGTGGCATTTTAGACGCGGACGACAGTATCTGTTTTGAAGAAAAGTGTGACCAACTTGTATCTCACTGTGAAGGTATCTCTGACAATTTTGTTAAATACTTTCAAGACAAACTTCGACCTCTGTTAAAAACTAAAGTCAATGAGCCGGCTAGAAATGACTTAATTGAAAACAATTGGACGAACAACAACTGTGAATCTGTCAACCACATACTTAAACAGACAGTTGACTGGAAGTCAAAACCTGTAACAGACTTGGTAGAATCCCTGTATTACCTGGTCGAAGGACAATACATGAACCTTAGAAGCGCTTTGCTTAGAACGGGTGAATTTCGTTTGGCGGAATCTCATGCCAAATTCGAAGTCACAAAGACAGAATGGATAACGATGACAAATGAACAAAAAAACAGACTCTATACACGATACCGAAATCATGTAATAGAAAAAACAGGTTATCTGACATCGACCGACGGAAAGTCGACTATCGTTGCCTCAAGAACACACGGTAAGAAACCAAATCAACAAAAACGTAAGGTCAATGAAAGGACGATGACAGAAAAACGAACAAAAATTGAAAATTAATTTGTATTTTTGTTATCAAATAATTAAACAATGCTTGTGATACACACGCCGAGAATCCTCTTGTTGGGAGCTCCAGCTACTGGGGTGGTAGTGCATGACAGGTACCCTGTTTAAGTTGTGTTCTTGAAACAAATGTACAAATTAATTATTCAAGTGCGGGGGTGTCTGGTCAGGTTTTTGTAAATAAAACTGTTCTATGTATAAATATGTATATTTGTCTTTATTTATAAACATTATGCTTGTGATACACACGCCGAAAATCCTCTTGTTGGGAGCTCCAGTTACTGGGGTGGTAGTGTATTGCAGGTATATTTTTATAATATTTTCAACGAAATTGAATTTTATAGACAATAATGTTATTCTGAATTGACATATATTTAAATTTCGCATTTTCATACCTTATACTTTACATATGTGTTTTTTGTGTATTCATGCGTGATTTATCTTTTACTTATCATAACTTTTACAACGTACTTTCATTTTAACATCTATGCATCTATACATGTGATATATATTTTTATAACATTTTCAATGCATTTAAATTTTATATGTTTATATTTCACACCAACAACCTGATACTTTTTACATCAAGGTCCCTATATGCAATAATGTTATTCTGAATTTACATATATTTATATTTCGCATTTTTGTACCTAATACTTTACATATGTGATTTTTGTGTATCCATGCGTGATTTATCTTTTACTTATCATAACTTTTACAACGTATTTTCATTTTAACATCTATGCATCTATACATGTGATATATATTTTTATAACATTTTCAATGCATTTAAATTTTATATGTTTATATTTCACACCAACAACCTGATACTTTTTACATCAAGGTCCCTATATGCATTGTTATTCTGAATTTACATATATTTATATTTCGCATTTTCTTACCTAATACTTTACATATGTGATTTCTAGTCATGCGTGATTTATCTTTTACTTATCATAACTTTTACAACGTACTTTCAATTTAACATCTATGCATCTATACATGTGATATATATTTTTATAACATTGTCACTGAATTTAAGTTTTATATGTTTATATTTCACACCAACAAACCTGATACTTTTTACATCAAGGTCCCTATATGCAATAATGTTATTCTGAATTTACATATATTTATATTTCTCATTTAAATACTTGTTACCTTTACAATAAATGTTACTACCGCAATACTGCTTTTTGTTATTTTCTTTTGTACATTTACTATATGACATTATCTTGTTTGTTTGTATTAAAAATAAAAGATGTTGATATTTACTAAATTATTGTTTTTATTATCACTAATTTGTATAAATTATTGATGCCTGTCCAAAACCAATTAAAAAGAATACACACAACAATAATCTATAAAATATATTTACAGCCATTGGTAATTATCACACGTGCCAGATTTCATGGTCACCGCATACGAATAAATGCCGACATGAGAAACCGAAAAACACCTACTAAATTGTCAAAAATAGAGTTAACGTATAGTAATTGGTATGAAACATTTACATTTTTAATATTTTAATACGTTTAATAGTGTTTTCCGGTGTTTTTGGGGTGTTTTCCGTGTTTTTGGGGTTTTTCCGGGGTGTTTTCCGTGTTTGGGGGTGTTTTCCGGTGTTTTAGGTGTTTTCCGGTGTTTCTACGCACCCTTTAGTGACTGCTCTCTACTGATTCTCTTTTGTATATACACTAATTCACGTAATCAATTGATAGATAGATATACAGTACAGTAGTGAACATCGAAGGAAGACAATTAAACGCGAAAACTATTCTGAATTGAAGGACTTAACCATAAACATTGTTTTCTTCAGCGGAATAAGTGAGTGGAGTAATGTGATATGTTTTGTGGGCAGTGTTGTTTTTAGTTTTCCTAATATGTGATTTCACATTGCCTGAGTGTCAAGCTTCTGGTGACATCACGCGCAAAACGCCTTTATACTTTTGGGTAGGACTTAAAGGGGAACGCAACCCTGTGTATAAAACAGGATAATATGAATAGCTATGAGTTCAGCTTTCTATTAATAGTATTTTTATGCATAAATTCGAGTCAATAAAGATAAATCAGCTCGTTTTGTAACGGTCATTTTCGCACATCGACTTTGTGGTGGAAGTCGCCATATTGGATACCTGCGTGACGTCATAACTGCACTTCCGGTTTAAAATATAATTGATTTATACGCTACAGCAGATATAGAAACGTGCAATTATAGTCACCGGCAAAAGTACTCGCAAGAATGATAAAATGGATTTTAGTAACGGAGAAGTACTTGTGGCCTACAACTTTGAACCAGAATTTTCGGAAGCAGAGTTAAATGAATTAGAAAACGAGAGAAATAGTTAGACGGCACAGTTGTTCACATATGTGAAAGATTTTTGCAGCTGCAAAAACTGTGTAAGGATGCTTTCGTCCGACGAAAATACGTGCTGCAGATGCAATGACCATACTAATGGAAATTTAGAAGATTTAGAATGTATCACAGAAAAAATACAGAGAAACACATAAATGTCTTATGAAGTTTTCACCCAAAAAGATGATAACTGTTCAACAGTCACACCAATCATGAACCAGAGATCAAACCCGAAACTTATCAATCACGACTCTGACTCTTATCATGTAGCCTGACATTGATGATTGAATTTTTCAAAATAGTAAAATTACCCTTAGTTTGATAAAAAAAAAATATTATTGGCGTCAGTGATGATGAAGATCCAGACGAGCCTGCACATTCATGCTGTACTATCAGGGTATATACTGTTTGCTACTCAGTCAATACATTATCAAAAAACAAAAACACTATTTAGACCAGGAACGGAATTTAAGGGAAAATATTTGTTACATATATTTACCTGTCTAAGAGGGAATAAGAAATAATATTATATCTCTTTTCTTATCGTGTTTAACTGGTGCGGCCATTGTTGCGTACTGAGAAATGGCTGATAAAATTTTGATTTCATACCCATTTTAGTCAATTTATATGAAGCATGAATGAGTTGGGGTTTTTTTTGTGTTGTTTTACATAACTGGCACTGTCTTTTGGTTATTCAAATGGTGTTACTACCCAATTTGATATTTGATGATTATCTATTCTACCAGTTCCCTGAACATGTATGAATGTTGTTCCTTATAGGGAGTGTCATATGGAATATAATGTCTACAGGCATATTGCACAAAGTGTATGTTACTGTCCAGCTACTGGCACCCTGCTGAGCTTTCATAATTCACCAACACCACATTCACACCATGTGGTAATGAGAAATACCCTGCCAAAGTGTGCATATTGTACCCTAATAAGCGTAATCACCCCAGGTTTAATGACCCCAGGGTTTATGACAGGATGTTATATCACATAGTATTATGCCTTATTACCGATTAAAACATTTTCAGTTAATTAGGGTTTCAATATCAATGCAAACTTACAAGTAATAAAATTATGTTATATGATTTTATGAATATTTTTCATAAATTGTATACCAGAACACTTTTTTTAACAGTAAAAAAAAACTTTTCATGAATTCTTGAATAAATAAAGGAACAAAGGTTTTACTTTATCTTTTTTCATTACGAAGTAGAGGTAGTTCAAATGTCTATTCACGAATAATGACCTTGTTGACTGTGAAAAAGCCATATATCAATAAACTAAATTGCCTATTAATTATAAAATTAATAAAATGATTTTATGACCAATTAAATGTTGACTGAATATTAAGCATCATTTTTTGCCATCGAGGGCTTACTGTACAGATGTTCAGTTAACCTAACCACTGTTTTCTGAAAAGTTAACCAGTACTCGAGCACACCCAACAACCGCAAGTAACTGATAATTTTCCCACTCGAATCAGCAGTGAGAGACAAATGATATTGAGACACAATGTTGTATGTCAATCATTACAGAGACTGTCGCCGGGTGGGGATTCAAACTCGAGACACCTGGATTGATTGTTAGACACGTAACTGACTGAGCTAATCGGGCCTGTCACAATTAATTAGCCTTAATTTGTATTTTAATAATAACTTTTAGATACCATGTCGTTTTCACACCTTATGTTTTGGCATTAACCTCTTGTTTTTATTGTACATTGGTTTATCACACCTGTTCAAACAGCCTGCAATTATAAGATTGTGAAAGTTTGCTATATCAATTTCGCAATATTTTGGAAGAGTATATAAAATTACAAATTAAATTTCAGAAATCAGTTGAGCTATATGTTATTAGCACATTTTTAAGAGCTTCCCACTGGATAATATACACTTAGTCTATATGTATGTCGCATATGGTCATCTTCGTACTGAAATCATCAGAAATTGCAGCTTGGATAGTAGTACGTAAAGGCATTGGTACGCTTCATTCTGCAATCTTAAGTCCTACCCCAAAGTATAAAGGCGTTTTGCGCGTGATGTCACCAGAAGCTTGACACTGAGGCATTGTGAAATCACATATTAGGAAAACTAAACACAACGCTGTCCACAAAACATATCGCATTACTCCACCCACTTATTCCGCTGGAGAAAACAATGTTTAATGGGTTAAGTCCTTCAATTCAGAATCGTTTTCGCGTTTAATTGTCTACCTTCGATGTTCACTAATGCACTGTATATCTGTATATAAACTGATTACGTATATTAGTGTATATACATAAGAGTTTCAGTAGAGAGCAGTCACTAACGACACAATACAATTTGCGCGATAACTAGAACGGAAGTGCAGTTATGACGTCACCGAATACCTCCATCACAAAAGAGCTACAAAATGGCGGCGCCCATAGCATTTAGGAAACGCTTGAAATCATGATATTTAATGTCATTTTTCTCATTTGATAAATTTCGTACAATTAAAATTTGTTGATTTTTGTGTTATTTACATGTCTATTTAACGATAAATAGCCATTTATATTCTGACGTGCGGTACCCTTTAAGATTGCAGAATGAAGCGTACCAATGCCTTGGCGTACTACTACCCCAGGATACAATTTCTGATGATTTCAGTACGAAAATGACCATATGCGACATACATATAAACTTAGTGTATATTATCCAGTGGGAAGCTCTTAAAAATGTGCTTATAACATATAGCTCAGCTGATTTCTGAAATTTAATTTGTAATTTTATATACTCTTCCAAAATATTGCGAAATTGATATAGCAAACTTTCACAATCTTATAATTGCAGGCTGTTTAAACAGGTGTGATAATCCAATTAACAATAAAAACAAGAGGTTAATGCCAAAACATAAGGTGTGAAAACGACATGGTATCTAAAAGTTATTATTAAAATACAAATTAAGGCCAATTAATTGTGACAGGCCCGATTAGCTCAGTCAGTTACGTTTCTAACTATCAATCCAGGTGTCTCGAGTTGGAATCCCCACCCGGCGACAGTCTCTGTGATGACTGACATACAACATTGTGTCTCAATATCATTTGTCTCTCACTGCTGATTCGAGTGGAAAAAATTTCAGTTACTTGCGGTTGTTGGGTGTGCTCGAGTTCTGGTTAATTTTTGTAGGAAACAGTGGTTACTAACCAGGCTTACTGAACATCTGTACAGTAAACCCTAGATGGCAAAAAATGATGCTAAATATTCAGTCAACCATTAATTATTCATAAACTCATTTTATTAATTTTATAATCAATAGGCAAATTAGTTTATTGATATATGGCTTTTTCACAGTCAACTAGGTCATTATTCTTGAATAGACATTTGAACTACCTCTACTTCATAATGAAAAAAGATAAAGTAAAACCTTTGTTTTCATTTATTCATTAATACATGAAAAGTTTTTTTTACTGTTAAAATAGTGTTCTGGTATACAATTTATGAAAAATATTCATAAAATCATATAACATAATTTTTTTACTTGTAAGTTTGCATTGATATTGAAACCCTAATTAACTGAAAATGTTTAAATTAGTAATAAGGCATAATACTATGTGATATAACATCCTGTCATTAACCCTG
Organism: Panopea generosa; assembly: GCA_029582155.1. NCBI lineage: Eukaryota > Metazoa > Mollusca > Bivalvia > Adapedonta > Hiatellidae > Panopea > Panopea generosa. The sequence goes on from CM055899.1 coordinate 32,053,399, forward strand.
GGGTCATTAAACCTGGGGTGATTACGCTTATTAGGGTACAATATGCACAATGTGGCAGGGTATTTCTCATTACCACGTAGTATGAATGTGATGTTGGTGAATTATGAAAGCTCAGCAGGGTGCCAGTAGCTGGACAGTAACATACACTTTGTGCAATATGCCTGTAGACATTATATTCCATATGACACTCCCTATAAGGAGACACATTCATATATGTTCAGAGAACTGGTAGAATAGATAATCATCATATATCAAATTGGGTAGTAACACCATTTGAATAACCAAAAGACAGTAACAGTTATGTAAAACAACACAAAAAAAACTCATTCATGCTTCATCTAAATTTACTAAAAAGGATATGAAATCAAAATTTTATCAGCAACAATGGCCGCACCAGCTAAACACGATAAGAAAAGAGATATAATATTATTTCTTATTCTCTCTTAGACAGGTAAATATATGTAACAAAACATTTTCCCTTAAATTCCATTCCTGGTCTAATTAGTGTTGTTGTTGTTTTTTTGATAATGTATTGACTGAGTAGCAAACAGGATATACCCTGATAGTACAGCATGAATGTGCAGGCTGGCCTGGATCTACATCAACACTGACGGCAATAATTACTTTTTTTATCAAGCTAAGGGTAATTGTACTATTTTGAAAAATCAATCATCAATGTCAGGCTACATGATAAGATGTCAGAGTCGTGATTGATGGGTTTCGGGTTTGATCTCTGGTTTCATTGGTGTGACTATTTAACAGTTATCATCTTTTTGGGTGAAAACTTCATAAGACATTGCTGTGACATCTCTGTATTATTTCTGTGATACATTCTAAATCTTCTAAATTTCCAATAGTGTGGTCATTGCATCTGCAGCACGTATTTTCGTCAGACGAAAGCATCATTACACAGTTTTCGCAGCTGCAAAAATCTTTCACATGTGTGAACAACTGTGCCGTCTCACTATTTCTCTCGTCTTCTAATTCATTTAACTCTGCTTCTGAAAATTCTGGTTCAAAGTTGTAGGCCACAAGTCATTCTCCGTTACTAAAATCCATTTTATTATTCTTGCGAGTACTATAATTGCCGGTGACTATAATTGCACGTTTCTATATCTGCTGTAGCGTATAAATCAATTATGTTTTAAACCGGAAGTGCAGTTATGACGTCACGCAGGTATCCAATATGGCGACTTCCACCACAAAGTCGATGTGCGAAAATGACCGTTACAAAACGAGCTGATATATCTTCATGGACTCGAATTTATGCATAATAATACTATTAATAGAAAGCTGAACTCATAGCTATTCATATTATCCTGTTTTATACACAGGGTTGCGTTCCCCTTTAATCACACGTTTACAAGCAAAGGAACGATGCCCGAGGCAATGTTTTTTTTCCATGTATAATTCGGGATTAAAACTTATAACAAAGGAATTATTTAGTTACAGGCATGGCAAATTATAGACTTTAAATAATAAAGAGAGCAATAACTATTTTACCTAATCTTTAATTATTATCAGAAATAGAAAATTACGATGTACAGGCAATGTTTTTCATGGATATTTTGGGATTAAAATTGATAAAACTTCGCATGTTTCGGAGATAACAATGTCCAAAAAAAATTAAAAATATAGGTGTCCCAAAACTTAGGGACGAAAAATTATCAGATTTTTTAAAAAATTCTAATGTGTCCCAATTCTTATTATCAAAAAAATCATTATTTTCCTGAAAAATAAGGGTGTCCCAAAACATAGTGTGTCCCAATACATAGGGTACATAATTTATTGAGGGAATCCAAAAATGAGCAAGAATGTTCATCATGCAAATGGTTCCCTATAAATGGTATATTTATAGATGCTGGTCTTCATAATGCAGATTAAGTAAGATTAACTAGATCTAGTTTACCTCATTTAGTCAATGAATTTATTTTGGGCCAAACAGAACTTGATGCATTTTTGCAGCTTGTGTGACAAGAAGAATTATTATATTTCACAATTAAAGTAAGAAGACAACAGATTTGTATTAACCTGTTAAATAATAAGGCAATTTATATATTAATGTATAGATAAAAATGGAATTATATAGTCATGTATATAAATTATATATGTACTATCTGCTTTTCCCTTAATTTTTTATATGTGTGACTCAATTTTACAATTGAATCCACTGAGCATGTTAAAGAAACAAAACTCATAAGATAATGATAGCTCCAAGATTTTAAAGCATCCTTCCCTTCTCCCTGGGATGGCTCTATATGATATACATGTTCACCTAGTAACAAGTTGCTATGCAAACATTTGAATTCAAAGTCCATCCAGAGTTATAAAATTCAAAGCTTATCCAGGGTTATAATTCATGTAAAATGTTTCTACTCAAGTTAAACAATCTATACTGCCATAAAAAATCATGTAGTAGAAGTTTTTCGCTTGAGAGATTTGCTGATAATTACTCATTCTTATTTTTCAATGACTTTACTTTTAAGGAAAAATAAGTTTTTTTCTTGACAATTAACTAGAAGTGTCAATGTATGTTTTTTTCTGTTACAGAAAACCTAATTCGCAAACTCCAAAATTGGATCTTCAATCTGTCATAATGGGAAGTATTGGGAAAAACTGATGTGACAACCATACATCTCAACAATCAGACATTGAAAAGAATCAGGGCAATTCCTACCCACAAAAAGTGCAGAAAGCATCTGATCCTTCTGAAAAAAAGTCTAATTCAGCAGAAAAGAAACAAAAACAGTCCAATTCAGTAGGCATGGAGCCATTCGAAATGACAGAAGTTGGAAGTCATGGACAAGCACTAGTTACCAGTAAATGTGCCATAAACCCTGACAAAGCAGGTATGATTGATAATATACGGTGCTGCAGAACACTTCATGAAAAATTTTGTTTCAAACTTTGTGTGTTTTTACTTGTTTTTGGTCTTGATGCCGCAGACTTGATCAGTGATTGGTTACTGTTTAATGATGTGGCCGCCACAGAAGAAGGGCTGGTCTACGGCCCACTGGAGGATTCGTTAAAATATTCTCTGCTGGCATTTTCCATCATAGGAACACTGACATTTGCTTTTGAAATAACAAACCTATGGTCGGAAATCTTCAGAAATAATCCCTGGATGGACACGGACTTGTTATCAGCCATCACTGTCTGGATTGAAGATGTCCCCCAGATCACCATCAATATTTTAATTGTCGTCTGCAGGGAGGAGGCCATCAGTTACTTTCAGCTTGTTAAAGCGTCTGTCATTATTTTCGGCACCGTTATACGAGTAGTGGTGTCTTCAGTGCACTATTGTAATAAACGTGCCCGCTTTGACCTTAAATGTGCTAGTGAAAACGCTGAATCATGCCGTCATGTGGTTTATCGAGTCTTCATTATGGTTGGCCTGTTATTAACACTATGTGGCGCTATAAGTGTCTTCATGTTTACCCAATCAGAAAGAAATCCAGATGGGAGTATTAACTTCAAAATCCCACACTCCGTTGTTCAAGGTGAATATGACGATGAAAAATACTTCCATAACGTGAGCGTGTACTTCAGTCACGAGTTATTTGATTATGACACCAACCCAGCGTCGACAGCAGATATCAATTTGATACGAATGGCACAAATATACGACATCAGAAGTGAAAACGTTGATGGGACTGTGAAAATACAGTATGACAATCTGAACGGAGATTCAAAAGTAGCAATATGGCTGAGTGATCCAGGTGGTACAACCATCATAAGAGAATGTTTCCAGATAAAAAGAAGCACCAAGACAGTGGATTTGTGGAACACGGGTTCTGCTTGCAGTTCCTTCATCACCGGTGCAACCTCCGAAATAATGATCAAATTTCACTACGTAAAAGCTAAAGTTCCAGGTCTAGTGTTCGGAGATATCAAATACAACAAGTGCAACAATCCCACTATAAATATAGAGGACAACATTAATAAAAGAGTAGAGAACCCTAAACACGCTGCCATGCACTACTTCCGCACTAACGATGATGTGAGCGAGGCAAACCATATCTTACATACAACAACAACCAGATTTTATAAATCTAGCGATCTGAAGGACATTACATCAGTGTGGAAGACCGGGTTTGGTTCCTGTAAAAGTAGTGGTAGTCTAGCTCCCCATCTAGATGGAAGTATCACTTGTACTTGAACTACAGAAGAACTGTGATAACGTTTAAGTATTTGTATGTTAACATATATACAATGTACTGTGATAATGTAAATGTGTACATGAGCTTTAAAACGCTTTTATTTTATCAGATTAAAAGATTAATTTTTTAGATTTAGAATTTATCTAAAATATTTTTGTCCACTAACTGAAGTCATTAAAGTTAAGAAAAACAATCCAAATTACAATTTTGGTCATCCATTTTCAGACCAAACAATGATACAATGACTTGTGTATTATATACATGAACATTTGACACATAGTTAATGATAGGTGAAACAGGTAGCAGAATTATGTATATGCACAAGTTTTATGTTTACATTAACTGCGAATAAAAACAAATGTTTAAACTGGACCATTAACAAGATTAGATAAAACTGTTCTAATGACCTTTTTATGATAGTGCTGTATGATCAAAATCAGTGTAGTAATGTTAAGGTATAATTAATGTAAGCTACAGACTTCTACACTTAGTAAGGGGAAGTTTAAAGCCTCAGAATGACTGCAATACATTTAGATGTATAGTTGTGTATATGAACTGTAATACATTTAGATGTATAGTTATGTACATGAACTGTAATACATTCAGATGTATAATTGTGTACATGAACTGTAATATATTTAGTTGTATAGTTCTGTACATGAACTGTAATATATTTAGATGTATAGTTGTGTACATGAACTGTAATACATTTATATGTATAGTAGTTTACATGAACTGTAATACATTCATTCAGATGTGTAGTTGTGTATATGAACTGAAAAACGTTTAGATGTATAGTTGTGTACATGAACTGTTATACATTTAGATGTATAGTTGTGTACATGAACTGTAATACATTTAGATGTGTAGTTGTGTACATGAACTGTAATACATTCAGATGTATATTTGTGCACAGGAACTGTAATACATTCAGATGTGTAGTTGTGTACATGAACTGTAATACATTTAGATGTATAGTTGTGTAAAGGAACTGAAAAAAGTTTAGATGTATAGTTGTGTACATGAACTGTAATACTTTTAGATGTATAGTTGTGTAGATGAACTGTAATACATTCAGATGTGTAGTTGTGTACATGAACTGTAATTCATTCAGATGTGTAGTTGTGTACATGAACTGTAATACATTTAGATGTATAGTTGTGTATATGAATTGAAAAACGTTTAGATGTATAGTTGTGTACATGAACTGTAATACGTTTAGATGTATAGTTTTGTACATGAACTGTAATACATTCAGATGTGTAGTTGTGTACATGAACTGTAATACATTCAGATGTATATTTGTGCACAGGAACTGTAATACATTCAGATGTATATTTGTGCACAGGAACTGTAATACATTTAGATGTGTAGTTGTGTACATGATCTGTAATACATTTAGATGTATAGTTGTGTATATGAACTGAAAAACGTTTAGATGTATAGTTGTGTACATGAACTGAAAAACGTTTAGATGTATAGTTGTGTACATGAACTGTAATACGTTTAGATGTATAGTTGTGTATATGAAATGTAATACATTTAGATGTGTAGTTGTGTACATTAACTGTAATACATTCAGATGTATATTTGTGCACAGGAACTGTAATACATTCAGATGTGTAGTTGTGTACATGAACTGTAATACATTTAGATGTATAGTTGTGTTCATGAACTGTAATACATCGAGATGTATAGTTGTGCACATGAACTGTAATACATTCAGATGTATAGCTGTGTACATGAACTGCAATACATTCAGATGTGTAGTTGTGTATATGAACTGTAATACATTCAGATGTATAGTGGTGGTTGTGTACATGAACTGTAATACATTCATATGTATAGTTGTGGTTGTGTACATGAACTGTAATACATTCAGAAGTATAGTGGTGGCTGTGTGCAAGAACTGCAATACATTCAGATGTATAGTTGTTGTTGTGTACAAGTACTGTAATATATGCGGATGTATAGTGGTGGTTGTGAGCAAAAACTGTTATACACTCAGATGTATAGTTGTGGTTGTTTACAAGAACTGTCACACATACAGATGTTTAGTGGTGGTTGTGCACAAAAACTGTAATACAGTCAGATGTATAGTTGTGAACATGAATTGAAATATATTCAGTTGTATAGTTGTTGTTGTGTTCATGAACTGTAATTCTACCTCCGATGGCTAGAACACCGAGTCGAACTAGAAATTAGGTCCAGCCAACATACTTAAATGTATTTTGACATTCTTCGTTCGAACTATTTTGTTCAGTCCCGTCGGGTTCGATCCATCGAAGTTCTACTGTATTCATCTTTATATGCTTGGAATAAGTTCTATCATTCCGATACAACTCAAGAAATTAATATATGATTTGCACTTGCTGTCGAAGATCTGCCAAATATAATGTTTTTCAACCATTTACAAGAGTTATGCACTTTTTTTCAACACAAGACTTAACATATGCTATGGTAATGTAACTTTACATTATAAGTATATATGCTTTTCAGAAATAGTTTTAAGTGAAAATTAAAGCGTGTCCCTTTAAAGTATTTTAGTAAGCTAATAAATGTGAATAGCTGATATATTATGCAGAAGTTTTACAAATCGTTTTGCTTTTATTAGTAACACCGCAATTATCTAAAGCTTTATATTCCTTCTAGTTTTTCATGTTTAATAAAGTAAACACTAAAACATTAACAAACTATTTGTTAAAGATCATGTCATGTTTGTACGTTGTTGAAACACGCGATATGTTTTAAAACAGATATTTAACAATACAATGTGCAAAGTCACTCATATCAATATCAAGACTTCCCTAACTGCAGTAAAGTACAAGGTTATTGTGACATACACAGAAACGCTTTGCATAACAATACAATGTGCAAAATCATTCATATCAATATCAACGCTTCCTTACCTGCAGTAAAGTACAAGGTTATGGTTGTCTGTACTTGTAAACAAGTCAATTATGTTATTGTAGAGATTTGCATTTTTAGCCAGTTAGTCACTTACGGATGTTGTCATAATCATTTGAATAAGTGACTTACGAAAGGTGATTATACAGTAGAACTTCGTTGGCTCGAACACGGATGGTTAGAACACCATATATAGTTCGAACCACTTATCTTGTCCCGAACAAAATCCTATTTCGATGTATATGCATATACATATTTGGTATGATGTTAAACAATGAAACAATGCTTGGCTCGAACAACCCTTAGCTCGAACTATTGTGTGCTCGGGTTCGAGCCATCAAAGTTCTACTGTATATTAAAATAATCAATAAACAATCAATTTACCTTTAGGGAGCTCCTCCTTTACTTTTTGAATCTGTATTTGTATCAAGGAGTTTGAGGGAAGCGGAAGCCCCCCTCCCCCCACCCACTCTTAACACACATGCACACACGCATGCATGCCGCACGCACGCACGCACATCCCGGGGAAATTTCAAACGTCAGTCAGATGCTGCATTCTAAAATGTTCGTGTGAAAATTGAATTCTGAGATGATAATCCTTATGGTGATAAATAGTCTTATGTTATTTTGTATTACCATTTTCCTTATACTGATCCAGGTTTGGTGGAAAAAAGCAAGCTATAGATCTACATAGCACAAGTTGTTTTTGAGAAAATGCAATGACATATTATACCAACTTTTTCATAAAAACTTGCTTAGATTTGTGTTTATGTACTGCACTAAAGAGGTTATGTACACTCAACAGGTGTCATTGTACAAAGAATGACAGCTAGTATTACGAATACTTTTATAAAACTCTGACAATATCTTTTGAATAAATGTAATAGATATGCACACGAACTGCACAAATTGCATAGAGAGCGTATCTTTATAGTATATATTTATGCAGACGTTAATATATTTTTATATTTTTATATCCAAAACACAAAATATCTGAATGTCTCGTACTTATATGATTTTAAATAACTTTTATAACGATTTTGTTGCTGAGTATTCTCTTACAATTCATTCATTCATTCCAAAATTAAATGAGCATCCCATTATCCTGTCTGTCTGTCTGTCTGTCTGTCTGTCTGCCTACTCACACACTCTCTCTCTCTCTCTCATTATCGTGTCTGTCTGTCTGTCTGTCTGTCTGTCTGTCTGTCTGTCTCACACTCTCTCTCTCTCTCTCTCTCTCTCTCTCTCTCTCTCTCTCTCTCTCTCTCTCTCTCTGAATCACCTATCTTTCTTTCTCTGTCGTCTATCATTATGTTTTCTAATAATCTTCCATTCTTCCATACCATAACTTTATCATGTTGTTGATATTTCCATTTATCGTCGCCACCGTTTTCTCTATTGGCGACGCCTCCAGAAGAGTATTAGTAATTTTTAGAGTTTTAGATGATAGTGCAGAGATACCTTTTTGTAGTGTCCCTGAATCCTTCACATGCCTGGTGAAAGCACCGATACATGGGATATCTATTTTTTTTAAAGTTCATTCGAAAGACTTATAAGTATTTTTAGATGTAGGAGCGGGGGATCGAACCTGCGGCTCCTGGGTTTGAAGTCACTTTATCCTTATTTTCATTTTCTCCTATTATGTTCTCTCCCTATACACCTTTGTGTTCAAAACCTTACTACACAAACACACCAGTACCAGTGTCTATTACTTAATCAACACCGTGAAAAACACACGTTGGTAACTTCATTACACCAAGAAAAATATTATTTAAACTTATTTAAACATATGCGGATAAAAGGTCTTGTTCAAAGACATTACACATAGCCGTGGCGGGGTATCGAACCCATGTCTCCCCAATCGGCCCGATGCTCTATGGACCAAGCACTCCTCGAATCAGGCGCTTCAGGAAAATGTTGGTAACCTATTTACAAAAGGCAAACTTATATTTTGTGTTAACCAAAACTTCGATCACCAACAACGTGAGATCCACACGTTTAGTACCTAAACTACACGAGACAATCACCAACTGTATGATATGCACATGCATCAATGACATGAGAATCACACGTTTGGTACCTTTTTTTACATAAGACAAGCGCTACCTGCATGATAAGCACATATTTGGTACTTAAATAAAACAAGACAAGAACCAACTACTTGAGAACCACACATTTGGTACCTAAATTACACAATAAAATCACCAACGGAATGAGAACCACACGTTTGGTACCTACAATATATAAGACAAACACAAACTGCATGCTAAGCACACGTTTGGTCCCTATTATACAATAAAAGCATAAACGGAATGAGAAACAAACGTTAAGTTGGTAAATTAAAAACGACAAGCACCAACTGCATGATAAGCACACGTTTGGTACCTAAATAACACAAAGCATCAAGGCCATGAGAATAATACTTTTGGTACCTTAATTACATAAGACAAGCGCTACTTACATGATAAGCACGTGTTTGGTACCTAAGTTACACAGTAGAAGCACCAATGAAATAAAAAACAAACGTTTGGTACCTAAAATAGACAAGACAAGCACCAACGGCGTCAGGTCCACACGTTTGGTACCGAAATTACACAAGGCAATCACTAACTGCATGATAAGCACACGTTTGGTACCTAAATAACACAAGGCAAGCTTTAACTGCATGATAAGCACACGTTTGATACCTAAATAACACAAGGCAAGCACTAACTGCATGATAAGCACACGTTTGGCGCCTAAATAACACAAGGCAAGCACTAACTGCATGATAAGCACACGTTTGATGCCTAAATAACACAAAGCAAGTACTAACTGCATGATTTAAGCACACGTTTGATGCCTAAATTGCACACGACAAGCCTTACCTGCATGATAAGCGCGTGTATGGAAATTAAAATACACAAGACAGTCAACAACCGCATAAGAGAACCACACATTTGATATCTAAAATACCCAAGACAGGCACCAACGGCATAATGTGCACACGCTTGGTACCTGTATTACACAAGACAAGCACTAACTTAATGGTATGCACACGATTGGTACCTATTGATGGCGCCCCCCCCCCCCCCCCCCCCCCCCCCCCCCCTTACCGCTCATGTCTATGTTCCTACTATGTGTTTGGGAAAGCGAGTTCTATACAGGACCCCACAATTGATGCACCACATAATCGCTATATTTCCACTTACGTTGTCGTATGTACCAAACATCCACAAGTCGGTCTCAGAAGGATATAGCATATTATAGGCTAGGTATTTTAGCCCAAATAAAGACATGACCTCAAACAAATTCCTTCACAAGAGATAACTACTGCATGTTTATCTGACATTATTGGAGCATTACAGGAAAAAAGTCCTAAGAAATATTTTGATGGGAAATGCGTTTTTGGGACAAAAACTACTTTTTCGTAATTTTATTCACGAATTTTAGGAATACATTTAACAAAAAAGATTTTTTTTTATTTTTAAATTTATTTCAATGCAAATATTTTAGTATGTACTCATAGATAATAAAATAACATTGTTTTTCATTTTAAATTTCCTGCAAATGTGATTTTTGGGGTAAAACATGTTTTTTTAATGATTTCAGCCGATATTAGGAATTGCAGTTTATAAGAAAGCATTAATATTTTTTTAAGAATTCCAATCATGTTATACATCAAGATATCATTCACTTATTACGTTATTGTACTTGTGTTGTTATTATATATTTTGAAACAAGTCATTTACCCTTTCCCTCATAAAGACACTTTCTGACGCCTATGTAGCAGACGGCTTTTCGAAAACATAGTGATAAAAGAAGAAACTGCGCAAAACGTGAGATTTCTCCTTTTGCCACAATGTTTTCAAATTTTAGTCATACGTTATCCATTCAATTAAAGATTTAATATGTTTTGACAAAATATGTTCAAAGTTGTCAATAAAGATACATTTATATAAATAAGACTAGTTACACATGACATAGTAAACCGTTTTCAGTAAACACAAATGATGACTTATTTATAAGTTATATTACAAATTGTAATACAAAAACAATTTTGCAACATGATTTTTCTAAAGCATATCACTCAAGAGAGTGTATGATAATACATTTTCAAACAAAATAAACATAACATATTTTTTATAGATAACACATTACAACCTTAGAATCATTGTTAATATAACCATATATTATCAAACTGCTGTGCGTACAGGATAAATATTTAAATATGTTACTAGGAATGCAATAAATAACAAAAAAATACATTAAATAAAATTTGATAAGCCTGTAACAAGATGAAATGATATAAGCTGACTAGTACTTAAATTTAAAAAAATGTTAACATTTATAACATATCTACATGGCTTTAAACCCCAAACAATCAATCTAATTCTTCAATGAAAGACTGAACGTTACTGCAGCTTGTTCCTTTACAATCACCACAACACCCTGTACATATCAGACCATGCTTCCGGCAACTGCATCTTTTAGTATCACAACTGTGCTTACAGTTACACCTGACGACTTTCAATAATCGCTCAGGAGCTGCACACAGAGCACACTTAATAGGTATCAATGAATCGTCTTGTTTTCTCCAACCCCAAACCAGTGGATCTAAATCATTGCCGAGCCATGTTTGAATTTGCAAATATGTCCTGAAGCTATGGTATTGTGCAGCCGCCTTTGTTGGTGGAAGAGTTTCGACCTGTACAAATACCTTACTAGTGTTAACTTTTTGCACAAATTTTCTAAACCTAAGAGCATCCAATTCCTCATTTAATTTGCCGTTATATACACATTTTAAAGCATTTTCCCCAGCTATCTTAACATCAGAAGGTGAAGAGATTTAGTCGAGTTACGAGGCATATATATGCATATATATATGAAAGCACGCTATGGGTTATATGTTTACTAGTATCTATATAGTAACTTATTATGGAGCGTTTGACAAAAACCAGGAACCAGATTTGAAATTTTGACCTCATAACTAACCAGTTTGTCTTTATATATAATTTTCAACATGGATTTTAATTTATTTTTAGATCATCAATTTTTGACGTTCAAATTTATAGCAGCAAAATCGCCTTTTTTTTCGACCTCAGTTGAGTTATATTAAATATATAGAATGGAAACATATATCACCACGTACACATTTGACGGTATAGATTTACAAATGCAAAACTGGAGATATTAAAATTGACTGGAGTTGTAGCACAAAATATATGATTGCCAGACTGAAGATGATTCATGGAAAAACATAATCTGGAGTTCGAAGTTAAAACATAATGTATCTCTGGAGCTGAAACGTTGAAATTCTTGCTTGAGGAGTTGGACAAGTTAAGAGTTCAGATGACTCATTTGAATTGTATATTTGTGTTTTTTCAAGAATTTAACTATTTTTTAAATAAACAATAATTCATTCATTATTGGTGATTGTTTGCACATTATTAAAAGGTATTTTAAAGCGGTACATTCTTCTTTTTATATGAAATAATGGGGATAGATATTGAGCAGTGGAGCTGTAAAATTGGTAGTTGTTATGGGACGCATGTGTCGATCAATAGTCTATCAAAAAGTCAAACATCAGAATATGAAGGTTTGTTTGTCAAGCTTTCATATAGGTTGTTCATGTTGATAACTTTTATGTTGATTTTATGTGGAGATGTAGAAAGGAATCCTGGACCACCACGTTACCAGTTTACAAAATTCCCTGTAAATGGCAATTTTCACCAGGGTCATCGAATATTCAGTCAATTTTACAGGGAAGACAGTGTGTACCATGTTGTTTAACATTTTTTGCAAATGCGTTATTAAAACCGTTTGATAGCTAATATTGGAAAGTATTGATATGTCTCTGTTTTGTATGCAGGAGATTATTTATATAGATACACAAAAGAAATATCAAATACACCACATTCTTTCTAAATCTCAATGAATTGCTTTCTTACTTAACATTTCAGAAATCAAACTAAGTTTTCCAATTTCCGAACCTACATTTTCGAATTAACACAAGCAGCGAGCCTTCCCTCAGGCCTTTCTGATCTTTGATTTTAATATTGCAGCCATGTACACTATTCCTTTTGTGACATTTTGCCACCAACAATCTGCATTATTTGTAGATTAATCTGTAAAGGTGTACGTTTATTCTTTTATTATGATATTATCATTGTACATACATATAGCAAGACATCACTTTTCATAACAAGAGGCCCATGGGTCTTAATGGTTACCTGATTATCCTTGATGACATATAGCTATATGAACTTATTTTCCATATTTTGTCTTTCGGAAAGCAGCAAAAATCCAAACAAGGATTTTGAACATCTCACGATCTGCATCAACAAATGACATCATGTATTCTTATACAGATTTAGTCAAGTAGTACCTACCGCAAGGGTCAAACCATGACACCTGAGGACATGAAATTCACATTTTTTATGACGGACTCCTAGGCCTCATTAACTATGCTTGCAATTTGTTTTCTAGTGCTTCCTATATTAAAAAAAATTAAAGTTTGTTTTAATTTTGTAAATTTGACAGTTTTGGACCAAGGTTACAGAGGGAGTGGGACAATAAAAAATTACACCAAAAACCATTCAAAAACTATTCAGTCATCAGAAATGATGGTTTTTGTCTGTTTCTCTTATAAAGATTTAATAAAGTAGCCCCACTCCCAACTGGGGGACATGAAAGTCACAATTTTCATAAAGAATGTCAATAATCATACGCGGGAGGGGGGAGGGTGTTGGGGTGGTGGTGGAAAGTAGGGGATCATGAAGTTCACACAGGTATTAACCGTTGTGTTAGCAACATCATATCACATAAAAAAACTTTCGCAGTCATAAGAAATAACGTTTTTTGTCAATTTCTCTTATATAGATTTAGTAACGTGGGCCTCATCCCAGTCCCAAACGGCGAGGTTTAGAAGCATAAAGATAATAATTTTGATAAAGGACCCCTAGTCGTCAATAATCATGCTCACAATTTTCTTCTGAGTGCTTCCTATAATAAGACGATTTTTGAAATTTACCTTGAATTCGACTGTTTTGGCCCTGCCCCCAAGACCTCATGAGGTGGGGACCATGAACTTCACATAGGTATTAACCGTCATATCAGCAGCAACAAATCACACCAAAAAGCATTCGCACAAGTCTTATCGAGGTATAAAAGCTGTATACAATTCATTACGACTGAGTTTATGGTTCTTGAGAAGGATTCGAAAATGTGAATTGTTTAGATGCTCTAAAATATTTTAAGCCTAACCCCCAGGGCTAAACCATGAGACCCAGGGACATTCAATTCTTATAAAGGTATCATATACGTCCATAATCATGCTCACCATTTGTTTCCCAGTGCTTCCTTTAGTAAGATTTTCAAAGTTTACCTTGAATTTGACATATTTGGCCCCGCCCCCTAAGGCCCCTGTGGAGTGAGGACCATGCAATTTACAATTTTGATTCACCCTTTGGTACCAAAGCTGCATACAACATTTTATAACGATTGAACTTATGTTTTTGAGAAGTCGACAGATAAAGGCGATCACAAAAGGTTCCTTGAGACAAAATCTCAGGTGACCTTAAAATACAATGTGATTCAGTTTAAATTATAAGAGACTACATTAAAAATATATAACTATTTACATACCTATTAACATCTACATTTACTATAAAATGCCAAATGATGTAAAACCTTCCATTTAACTTAACTTTCCACAAAAATGCTGTTAAGAATGTTTTCAATCATGAAAAAAAACAACACGTTTATATACAGGGTTACCTGGGTATGATTGAACATACATTAGTGTTTGCGCAAACTGTATTGCAAATACATTTTGTTTATGTGGAACATATAAGCTATGAAGTTATGGGTTCATTTGCAACATAAAAATGTTAAAACTTGAGCACAATCGGAGTCATTAATCGCTATCTTACTGTTGAAATTTGTAACAGGAGCCATATAAGCATGTATGTGGTCTATATATATAAGGAAATATGTAAATCCTGTGGGACATCAGCATTCATGTACGATACTAGCTTATAAGGGCTATATATATCCGTTATATATAGAAAATGTGGGCCCTTAAAGAAACCCCACACAAAGGTGTCATTGAAAGACCCCACAAAATACCATATGTCTTTATATATATATATATATATATATATATATATATATATATATATAGTAAAGGTAAAGTATAATATGATATATCATAGGTGAGAGAAAACAAATGCCAGCTACCATACATTTTTAGCGATGTTATTGTATAATTATTCTTATTTATAGTTATATCATTCATTTCAGAAAATCGAAACTTATATCCTTACTCTCTGTGTTTTTGAAGAGAAGATTAAACAAAACAGAAACTATCACTTTTTATTGCATTATTCGCACAGTGTTGCAGAGTTAATTTTGACTTTATTAAGATTCTATCTTACTTAACCAAAAAATTTCCCATTAAAAAAGTTAGACTTTATTACGCATGCCAATTTAAATCAAAATAATCATTTTTTACCCAATTCCTGTACTTTCTGTGAATAAATTAACATAATCACCAGGGTTGCATTTCACGAAAAAAAATTGATAAAAAACTGTCGTAAACGTTAAAGCAACACATCCACGTTTGAACTTTAAAAAAAAATTTTTTAATTGAGTTATGAGCACATTTCCCATAGAAACATATGATCAATTAGCTGTATATGAGCATATAAACACAATCCCGAACAAAATGATGCCCAAATTATAATGCGTGAATTACACTTTATAAAACAAGCGTGTAACTCACCCGAGTCAAAAAAAATTTGTCAAAATGACTTTCAAGGCAGGTAAAGTACACTACGCACTAAAACGTGAAGTTTTTTAATACGACTCGCATAATTCAATTTGAAGCCAAGTTGGAATCCTCGGCAATTTAAAAATAATTTATAAAGCGTTTGTCACGCTTTATAATTTGGACATCTTTTTTTATAATTCTAAAGCGTTCTGGATAGTGTTTGTTAGCACATATACAGCTCACTGACCATATAATTATGTATGGGAAATGTGCTCACAACTCAATTGAAAAACTTTTTAAAAAAGTTTAAACGTGGATGTGTTGCTTTAAGTAAGAAATATTCATAATATTTTGCCTAGTCATCCTCATGAATTTAATATTGTATTTTCAGAAAACATATCATTTTCTTAATTATTCAACCCAAAGATGGGTTTAATATCTAAAATTTTATGAACAATATACTTTACGTTTACAACCTATTTTTATCGTAAGTTTATTCGTGAAATGCAACAAATGTGATTTGTTCAAAGGGTGTTTGTTTGCATTTACACAGTCCACAATGCACTGTTGTGCTTTGAAATATTACTTTTGAATTCTGACCAAATTATGTTTCACTATGTTTATGAACATAATATATCATAATGTGTATGTTTAATGGAATTAATCAAAATAAGTGGACTTTTGTGAACTTAACATACACTTTGAATAAATAAAAACATGTGTGTTGAAGAACTTGTGGTAGAATGCACAAACTGATTAATAACACAAACGACAAATGCAATTATGTCCCTATAGCTGATATTACAGTATCAACAACACCATATTTCGTAATTATTTGATTGAACCCTGAAGCAACTGATAATGTATCCTGTTTTGCTAACGGAGCTGTTACTAAGTATTTACTTAATATATCAACCATTATCAATACATAGCTATACTTTCATTGTGTAATAGGTAATGACCCATACAAGTCTACTTGCCCACCCTGAAAAGATGAGGTTGGGGTTCAATAGCCATTTATACATGTACTCGATTTTGAATAATGTCTAGTTTGTTTACATTTCTGATATTGAAGACATGATCTAACCCAATCCGATTTTAACAATTGTATGGTGTTTAGCGTCGCTTTCAAAGAATTTTCAGTCATATCGCGACGGTGTCTACTTGAGACAGTATTCTAAGCGAAGTCACACTGGAGTATCATGCTTCAGACACATGGTATGATACCCCACCCAGTCACATTATACTGACACCGGGCCGACCAGACCTAGAACTCTCCTCTAAATGCTGAACGTCAAGCCAATTTTAACAAATCTACTCTCTAAAAAAGGTCATACTCTTTTAACCCTTTTTAAATTAATATGAAATCATGGATGGCCCGTAATAATGAGTATAGTTATTTGATGCTTATAATCACCATCTTATCAATGTATCTGGAAATACTTGCTGGTTCTGAGGTAGCAATTTGGTTCTGATACGCTTTAATAGAACAGAAGTTCATCAACTAAAATGTAATGACTAACCCTTTATAAAACTCATCTTGCCTTCTAATGAATTTTAGGCAAAACACTGTCAGATTAATAACCAATCATACTTTACAATTCGAGATTTTGCTCTGTAAATACCCAGTTTGAAATAAACTTTGAAAATAATTTATTTCTTCTATTGGATCCTCAGTAAAACTAGACTGATCAATTGAGCTTTAATGAGCATATAATATATCAGTTTTAACAGAGCAATTATCATTTTTGGAAATTACCATTTACACTTTGGTTGTTCTGTGTGAGTGAATTATTATCTCGGCGATACGTAAACGCTGTTTTCTAATTATATTTTAGCACAGCTGGTTTCCTAGTCATATACATTGGTGGTCTTCGATAAAACATCTATCTTAGTATCTCAGTCGTCTAATCATGTATAATGTTAATCTGATTATACTATGAAAAAAGGTGATTATTTTAAAAATATGTAACCAATTTTATAAAAAATTGAATCAGGTGATTTAATTGTAATAACCATTGAAATTCTAGGCCTAATTTGGAAATCCTTTGTCTTTGGCCTATTTATATCAATATCGTTATATATCGGCAATACGGACTAAGTGAATATATAGTAAAACCCATTAGGCATTTTGAATAAAAGTCTTTTGTTTTGTCAACTGACATGACGCGACCTGTCAATCAAACCAACCACCCGATAAACTATTGACCAATCAGCGTCCAGATACGAGGCTTATCAGCCGATGTTGCTATCCGCCATGACCTCCGACAAGCTCCGACAAAGCAGCAATAGTCAATGTTGTTTTGAACGTTAATTTCGCTTCTATTTTTATCGTTTATTTGACGATTTAAAATGGTGAAACGATGTCAATGGGGTCTTTGTGACTCCGACAGTAGATATCCTGAAAGACTAGCCAGGGGAGTGAAATTTATTCCATTTCCGAAACCGAAAACTAAACTGGAAAAATGCTTGAGATGGATAAAAGCGTGCGGGCGTCCTCATGATCAGCTGAATACAAACAAAATTAATGGAAATTACCACATGTTTGTTTGTACAAAGGTACGAATATAATCGAAGTTGCGTAGCCGCTTTGTCAATCTATTTTAAACACAAAACGTCATATCCTTGGCCGGGTTTTTCCTGTTTTGCACCAATAGCTTTATTCGTTTTATTTTTGTTCAGAGGTCGAATCGCCATATTTGGTATTGGTAAATAACGACTTCTCGTTGACACTGATTATATATAGGAAGGTTACAAAATAATTCTGATTTATTAGAAAGTGTACACACCTTATTATGAAATAATGGGCCTCAATGGTGTGTATCTTGCAAAAAAAGTCAAAACAATAATCATAAAGTGCTAAGTACTGTCAGACAAATCATAAAGATATCAATTAATGCGCATCTTGACAGTAGTCTAAAATAATAGACGTGTTATACGGGATCATCCAATCCCTAAGGATTTGCCATATCAAAAATCGTAAAAAAAATCTGTCAACGTACAATTATTTGGACTAATCTTGACAGGTGCTGTACCTGGTATAGATCGGACTCATGGAACGAAAATAAGGCAGTCATGATGAATATCATTAAAACATACACTTAGTTTTTTTTATAAGAATTAAAGAGTTAATTTACCCCGCTTTACAAGAACAGTGTGCATCAGTGACTTGGTGAAGCCCGATCGAAATATGAATAATATGCGGCTTCTCATTCTTTCGCTGCGACCGGTACGTTGTCGCCTTTACAGTACATTCTGCATCATTTTTTTCCACAAACACATTCACTGATGCAAAGTAGCTCTCATTTGCATACTTTCTGCCTTGAATTCGTTGCCTAAGAGTTGGAAGATATGGTAAAAAGCTTTCGCCAAAATCATTCGGTAAACAATGTAAACTTCGTGAGGTCGCCATTTTGGTTTATGCGTGTCGGAGGTCATCTGGTTGCGTGGTCACGTGACGAGTGGGTGGAGCTACTCTGGGAATCGCGTCGTGTCAATTCTTACATTTTGAAAAATCCTGATACACTTCCGTTTAACAGTGTTATGTTAAAAATGTAGTGTATTATGGTATATTTGTTCGAAATAGCAGTGTAAATGAATAAAAGTGCAAATAGATTAACTCTTTCACATATTTTTTATTTAATATGCAAAAATTGATATTTTATTTCATGTGTGTGTGTGTGTGTGTGTGTGTGTGTGTGTGTGTGGATGAAAATCCTACAAACTAAATGTTTAATGCAGTACCAGCGGTATAGAATATTATAGATTTCTTTATGGATGAAAAATTGTTCCACACTGAATGTTAAATATAGCGTTGTTGTTAATCGGGTTAGTTGTTAGTTGTTGATTGCACTTTGATTGTTAAACAAGTTCTTACAACTTAGATAAATCACGCTCGAATTCGTCCATAACAGAATCAGTTCTAAGCACATGTAAAGATAGTGTCTTCCTTAAGGACACCACACATACATGTAGCCTGTGAGAGGGATCGAACCTATGACCCTCCGATCAGGGTTTGAAGTTCTTCCATTGCACCACACGTTCCACAAAAAGATGGAATATATATCATATCAATTTCAAAAGAATATATTGATAAATAAGTGTTATGAATTTCAAATACAATAATGAAGAGCACAGTTTTACAAACTTACCATGGAAGTTTGAATTGACATATAACTGACCTCTTGAATATTGCTGTTTTACTTTAGACATGCAATAATGTAATGTGATTACCAGTAGTGGGGTCGGGCATAATAATCTAACTGTATGATTCAGGAAAAGTTCAAAGGTTAGTACAGTTAGTTTAGTTTATACTGATTTATTTTAGCTTGATTACGATGAAAGCTCTGAGTTTATATGAACCGTTTTCGAGTCCGCTTCATGGGTAGCACCAGTACTGAGTGTTGTTTTATGAGAGGCATCGGGCCGAGCTGGGGATCGAACCCGCAACCTCTGGCGTGAGCGGCCAACATTATATCCATTAGACTACCACCCCGCTGATGCAATTAATACACTTGCATCAGTCCAATTACTAGACTGATAAACAATATATTTAAATAATGATTAATAATAAGTTGAAACATGTGTTGTATGGAATATACAATTCATAATGACTGTGGCAAGTGTAAACATTTGTCTTTCTTGAAACATAAAATATACCCGATTATTTATATGTTCTTTTGCCTTAAATACAAATAGGGTGTGTTATGCTGTGCATACAGAAATGTTTATGATAGAGAAAGCTTAATAGTATAACTGATGTAAAGATAATCAACCCAGCCAATTAAATGAACTGTGCTGATAGCAAATAGGATGTTCAAGCATTCAGTGGCGGGAGGGAGTAAATGTTAGGTAGCCAATGAGGCCTCCAAACATATTATATAATGAAACGGTGAAATGAAGGTCAGTATATTCAATGAGTCAGTGCATAAATAGTATCCGCAGAATAAGAGAAAGTGAAACTACTTGAACAACAATATGGCAGATAATGTTATAGAATATTTGCTAATGGCAGCCTCTTCAAATGTATTAAACATTTTACATTGTAGGGGAATATCATATTGATATTAATACTATTCAGGAGCCAAGTGGGGAATATATTTACGGTGAGATTTTGCGAAGAATGTTCTTGTAGTTGATAGAACCCATCGTCTTCAGGCTATAAGGTGAACAAAGGAAATAGCTTGAAGCTATGTTGTTAACAGTGTCCTTTGTGATATTTACACACAACTGACAAGAGACGAAGCTTTAATGCTTGGCGCAAACAACAATATGCACAATAAAAATGTTAATGTCATGACTAAAGGTATGCCTATTTAGATGGATATTGATTGAGCCTACCAACGAAAACCAGCCTATTGCGATATCAAACAATGATCTGACACGGCTGTATACCATGTTTGGGGTAAAAACAGTAAGTAATAATATACATACATTATTTAAACATATTTAACCTAGATTTAATAAAACATAATACTTTTTCAACATTACTATAAGCATAGCCAGTATATTGTGGAAACTATTATTTTTAATTTTTGAAAACTTTTACCAACTAAATGAAATCAATAAAATTTAAATTTAATAAAATATCTGTACTCTTTGTTACATGTATTATAATAGATAGTAATTTCACTATATATAATTTATTTATAGTTCCCCATGAAAATTATGCAACAGAAGAAGTTACGCAACTATGTGAATAAACTAGTGAAGGTAAACATATTTCTTACTAATACGAAATTAATGAGAATAAAGAATAAATCTTATCTGTGTAAACAGGAAAATACTTTGAAATAAAATATAACGTAATTCAACATAAATAGAACTTAATATTCATACTATACATTACAGACTAAATACAGCACCATGAGTATGACTCCCCTCCCAGTTTGATACTATATCATTGCAAGAAGGTCACAATGAGTATAAATCGCCCACCTGTAATGCAGTATACCATACTAAAGAAGGCGGATACTACTTCAGACATTAACAAGATTACATTATAGATATATAATTACTGTATTTTGCAAAATTCAAATAGTACAAATAAGGATGATTGAAGTGTCGTAACACGGCTATTGATCGTCCAATTTGAACAGTACAAAACTTTCTCCATAGTATCATGAAATAATGCTGCACACAAAGGCAAATAAAGCAAAATTTTATGATCAAGAGCCACAATACATACATAGCTCTCCGAATTGACTTGTTCAAACCTTGTCCGAGGTGTTATGGTATACAACTACAATGGAAATGAAACATATTCAGGTGATGGGGAACGCATTTGATTTTGTTGTGATTCGTAACCTAAACATTATTCATCATATTTGGCCAGTTAAAGTGTTTTTTCCCTGAGATATTATATTTATATATATTCACATACTTTTTAACAATTTAAGGTCTTTATATGACTCTGACATAAAATATCCGATTAAGTATGTTCAATACGTTTCCTTGATATTGTAATTATAATTCCTTTGCAAGTTTAAAATGCGAGGGCTAGAGTGCACATAACCAAATGTTAACAGACAGAACAATGCGATCTGAATGGCTCACTTGAGCTTTGTATAATACAGAAACAGTTATACGATACTAAACGTCCATATGGTGTTATGCATTTATACCGCTGTTAACCTAACATTCACATTACTTTTTTCAGAGTTTACTTTAAAAGAATATCCATCTTTTGTCGATATGGACGAGTGGATATTAGTGCGTCCCCCAACAGACACAGACGGTGAAGAGTGGATAGGGGAAGTAACTTAGACCAAAAAGAAGATGATTAATTTTAAATGGGTATTCAATAGAGAGGGGGTTATATGTTGACAGGTAATGGTGTAATGACCAAAAGGTGGAAAGTGCAAAGTACCAGATATAATGGCATCATTTAATTATTCTAATAAAAATGTTATGCCAAAAGAACTAACATTAAGATTAAATAGAATATGGCTTTATTAAATGATTTTACAAAGAGAATCGTAATTTTGAAGTATATACACGTTGTCTATCCCGTTTCTACTATTGATAAAGGGATTGGGCTAGCTAAATGCTAGTCATAAGCTCATTTTTCCAAAGAACCAAATGGATTTTACAAACGCTTTTCACAAGTCCATTTCAATATATATATATGACTTTTAATACTCTGAGACTCGTGTGATGTACCCAACGTAATGTTAAATCAGTATTGGATAATATTATAGCAATGTTCTAATTGATGATGTTATATAAACAAGCACTTAACATAGTTCATAATGAATACTTATCCCTCTTCACATTTGCAGTTATTTTGTTCAAATGACCTGGCTATAAACGTTTGTAATTTTATTGATAGACAAGGAACTGTTTGAATATGATTTAAACTATGTTGTATTTTGTTATATCCAATAGTACAAATAATATATCTGAATGTAATGCATTACATGTCTTCTAACTATAGTATGAAATAAAATTGTTATATATTACATTGTTTATTTCGTACATTATTCCTTGAAAAATTACATTCTTTCTTTAAATCTGCTATTCTATACATGTATAAATTTTGATTGCAAAGCAGACTGCACTTAAAAGTACCTAATCCTCCAAAGACTTTGTACTATTTCAAATTTCAACCACCAATATGGTGGTCCATTTATTCAACCTGTTATAGGTGTATGAGGGCCGGGATGTAATATAAAAGAAGTATATATGTTTAAGTTGTAACAGAGTAAAACATGTTTTCATTTCATTTATCATTCAAATAAACTATTGTTTTTTCTTTTTTTCCCCCTTTTTTCTTATGTGTAGTGTTATCTAAAACAATATTTCTGAAGTTATAATTTGTTTATTCACATAATTTAGATATGTATAATACTAAAGCATAAGACAAAATAAATATTTTGTATCGGTTGTTTCCAGATTACATTCTTTTCTTATACATATATGGAGAGACAAAGAGTTTTTTATTTGTTTTATTTATACATGGTATCTATGTATCGTACATGTATGATACATGACACAAAGATTTTTGCAAAATGTGTTTCATTGCAAGACAGATTAACATACAAGGAAAACTCGGCATTATTGTGATTTTGACAAAATCTATTTGAGTTCCAATCAAGTGTATATATGTTGTTTTAAATATATTCTTTTTTCATCTTTTTCCTACTTCAAAGTTTAATTAATTATTGTGTATGAGATATAAACTGAGAGTATGAGCATAAATCAAATATATTAAAATAATATTCTATTTGCACGTAACAGTAACTCTGGTCATTATGGCATTAGTTGTAAATTTTAGCAAATAGATAGATATCAAAATAAATAGATAGTATCAAAACAAAAACCTCCAAATCAATTTATATTATCTGTTGATATCATTTGAAACCAATATTGTTTCAATATGATCTATTCATTAGAAACTACTTTATATTCATTCAAATCAAACAGCTTTATTTTATCCAAGCATTGTGTATTTGGATTTTTTGTTTGATTTATATTATCATATTACAGGGAAAGTATCCTAATAAAACTGGCGAAAAAACAACTAAAATATTACTAATTTTGTGCTAGTATAGTATTTGTTCATATTTTCTTTTATATATTAAAAAGTCGTAGTACATTTTTGCTGCATTCCGTCCCTTGTTAACCTACTGAAACAGCTTGAGAAAAAAATCAAATTAAAGGGCCCACAAAATTATCTTACAGATAAATGTGATCCTAATGACTGAATTCAGCCAAGCATATTTTACAGAATATCGATATGAAATGTATAAAAGACTTTCCGTAGTTTTCCTGTTGTATTTTGAGATGCCTAAAACTGACTGAATTCAGCCAGCAAGCAAAATGGTTTCCTTCAAAAGCAGAAATTGCAAACTGACTTCTAAATATAAAGCCAGTGAAGAGCTGGAATGGCAAATATCGATTTTATATGCAGCATTTGTAATTCGTGTTAACTCAACTAAAGTTTGACTGAATTCAGCCAATCACTTCATTAGGATTAACTTTTATTTGATAATGCCCATTTCACTTTTAAATGATACAAGTTCAATTAATTATCCAGCAAAAATATTGAGTGAAACCTAAAACCACATGTAAATGACTGAATTCAGCCAGATTGAAAGCATATAATCTACAAACAAGCATGCTGGCTTGAACTTCTTATTGTATTAATATAAAACGACCATGCCGATCATTTAAATGGTACTCAATGAACATCGCGAAAACAGAAGTTACAAATATCAATAGTTTTGACCTTTTCAGAAAAGGGTCAATTTGAATCAGAACGTGTTTTGTATAGTTGTTGTTGTGTTCATGAACTGTAATAAAATAATAAGTTACATAGTTGTTGTTGTTGTGTACATGAACTGTGATATAATCAGAAGTATGGCTGTTATAATATGTATCTGAACTCTGATCAAATAAAATCGTTTTTGTTGCTACATGAACACAAACTGACAGATATTAAAGTAAATATTTATTATGTGTCTATGAACTGTATGATCGGTTATAATGAAAGTTTAAAAATGTTTTTATTTTATTTATCTGTTATTAGATTTAAAACAATTATTATACTGAGTTTTGCGTTTTATGTGAAGACAAAAATGACATGTATTTGCACAAAAAAGAGAAATATTGATGGTGGTCGAACTGATGATTTATTGCTGACTGTACTGATCAGGTCAACACAGTATATGTACAGGAGTTGTTCTGATGTACATGAGTGCTTGTGTACATGAGTTGTTCTGATGTACAGTAGTTGTTTCTGATCTAAATGAGTGCTTTTGTACATGAGTGTTTTGATGTATATGAGTGCTTGTGTACATGAGTTGTTCTGAAGTACATGAGTGCTTATGTACATGAGTTGTTCTGATGTTCATGAGTGCTTGTGTACATGAGTTGTTCTGATGTACATGAGTGCTTATCTACATGAGTTGTTCTGATGTACATGGGCTGTTCTGATGTACATGAGTGCTTGTGTACATGAGTTGTTCTGATGTACAAAAGTGTTTGTGTACATGGGTTGTTATGATGTTCATGAGTGTTTGTGTACATGAGTTGTTCTGATGTACATTAGTTATCTGATGTACATGAGTTGTGCTTGTGTACATGAGTTGTTGTGATTGTAATAAGTGTTTGTGTAAATGGAGGTTCTGATGTACATGAGTGCTTGTCTACATGAGTTGTTCTGATGTACATGAGTTGTTCTGATGTACATGAGTGCTTGTCTACATGAGTTGTTCTGATGTTCAAGAGTGCATGTGTACATATGGGTTGTTCTGATGAACAGGGGTGCTTGTGTACATTGGTTGTTCTGATGTACATGAGTGCTTGTGTACATGGGTTGTTCTAATGTACATGAGTGCTTGTGTACATTGGTAGTTCAGATGTTCAGGAGTGCTTGTGTACATGAGTCGTTCTGATGTACAAGAGTGCTAGTGAAATGGACTGTTCTGATGTACATGAGTGCATGTGTACATGGGTTGTTCTAATGTACATAAGTGCTTGTGTACATGAGTTGTTCTAATGTACATGAGTGCTTGTGTACATTGGTAGTTCTGATGTTCAGGAGTGCTTGTGTACATGAGTCGTTCTGATGTACAAGAGTGCTAGTGTACTGGGCTGTTCTAGTGTACCAGAGTGCGTGTGTGTATATGAGTTGTTCTGATGTATATGACTGCGTGTGTACATGGGCTGTTCTGATGTATATGAGTGCTTGTGTACATGGGTTGTTCTGATGTACATGAGTGCTTGTGTACAAGGGCTGTTCTTATGTATATGAGTGCTTGTGTACATGGGTTGGTCTGATGTACAAGAGTGCTTGTGTACATGGGCTGTTCTGATGTACAGGAGTACTTGTGTACATGGGCTGTTCTGATGTACATGAGTGTTCGTCAACATGGGTTGTTTTGATGTAGATACGTGCACATGAGTTGTTCTGATGTACAGGAGTGTCTGTGTACATGAGTTGTTCTGATGTACATGAATGTTCGTCAACATGGGTTGTTTTGATGTAGATACGTGCACATGAGTTGTTCTGATGTACAGGAGTGTCTGTGTACATGAGTTGTTCTGATGTACATTTGTACTTGTGTACATGAGTTGTTCTGATGTACATGAGTGTCTGTGTACATGAGTTGTTCTGATGTACAGGAGTACTTGTGTACATGGGCTGTTCTGATGTACATGAGTGCTTGTGTACATGAGTTGGTCTGATGTACATGGGTGCTTGTGTACATGAGTTGTTCTGATGTACAGGAGTACTTGTGTACATGAGTTGTTCTGATGTACATGAGTGTCTGTGTACATGAGTTGTTCTGATGTACATGGGTGCTTGTGTACATGAGTTGTTCTGATGTACATGAGTGTCTGTGTACATGAGTTGTTCTGATGTACAGGAGTGCTTGTGTACATGGGTTCTGATATACACCAAAGTTGGTGGACATTACTTGTAACTCTAATGTACAATAAATTCTGATGTACATGAACTCTGGCATAGATAAGTTCTGATGTATATGAACTTTAAGTAAATTGATTCTGATGTACGTTATGCCTAAGGTACATGAAGTCTGAGTGTAAATGTGAAAGCATGTGTTATGTTAATTATATACATTTAAATTTCTTCCATGAAACAGTAAAATCATGGAGAACAGTCTAAAAAGTGTAAAAATAAAATAAAATAATTTGTTACTATTTAGTGATGTTAATGATTAACTATTTATATGCAATTTGTTAAATTATGCTTAAAAGTAAAATGGTCACTTCACTAAAGGGCCTGTCACACCTAATCGATTTCAGGCGCCGGAGCTATACAGGAGCACAAATCTGGCGATTTTCGGGGATTGGTACTAGTATGGTAGCACACCAGTACCACATCGCTAAAGAATGGTAGTACGTCGTCAGGACATCGTCAGAACATAGGCGAAAAATTTAGCAACGGCAGGTGACAGTAGAATTTTTTGAAAATGCTCAAAAATTTCCGCCGTTGCGCTGCCGGAGTGAGCAACAAGACTACAACGGCAGTACTCCGGTATGGCTGCATTAATGTCGGTAGAGCACCAGTAGCTCCTCGTATTGGATCGGCGGCTTTCTCGCCGGAGCTCCGCCGATTTTCTCGCTGTTGTTAATTTTTTGCTCTGGTTTAGTCCCGACTAGGTACATCAGTAGGTAGTGTGTGACATGTCCTTAAACTACATGATTGCATTCAATTACTCCCAAATAGCCAATCATGAGGATGTTGCCTTGGTAACTAACAATGGAAATTAACTTCCGAAGTGTTGCAATAAGAGCAGATATTAACATCAAAACACGTTGTCTTATGAGTCAGATATTATTTTTTTTAATTGAAAGTTTCAGTGAAAAATGAAAATGCTAATTCAAACAAAGAAACAAAACATTATGTATTATTGGTTATTCAATGTTCACAACTAAGATATAACTTATTAATCTGGCCATTTGGAGAAAGTGATATTGTGGATATAAATACTTCTGTGTCAATTTGATAGAGATCCAATGCATTATGTGATTGAAAAAGAGCACACAAAGCCAAATGATGAATCTTTGTGCATGGTTTGATGAAGATCCAACAAACAAGAGCTGTCCTCTGACAGCGCGCTTGACTTTTAGAAGCTTATCACAAAACAATAGCTATCAAATGACAGTGAGCTGGACAATATTATGATCATTGTCTCAAAAATTCAATGCACAGTATGAGTGGTTATTGAGATAAAAATATTTTACGAAAACCAGGCTCAGTTAGCTCAGTCTGTAGCACTTACTTACTCTCAATCCCTGCCGAGCCACAGTCACCATGACCAATATGCAACATTATGTCTAACTGCAATTTGTCTTCACAGCTGATTCAAGTGGGAAAGTTGTCAGTTACTTACAAAGATGGGGTGTGCTCAAGTACTGGTTAAACTTTCAGGATCCCAGGAAAGCATGGTAAGTTTAACTCATCACAGATCTGTCAGCAATCATGGTATTTAATACTGAACACACCTCATTTTTATTTATATTCTTCTATTATTTTCTGAGATGAGTGTTCTAAAACATTCTAATCAAAATTTCTAAGCATGAAAGGGCAATAACTAAGACAGTTATCCCACCTCTGTCTTTAATTGTACTGGAAACAGTTATGATGTTGTATTGATGTAAGACATGTAGTTACTGATATAGGAGCTTGTTATAAAACTTGAACCAAATTTTCTAAGAAAAAAAGAGACCATAATGCTACCTGAAATTAAAATTGAGTTATCCCATTTGAACCCTTGAGACCCCTGATACTCGAAAGTGAAAACAAATACATTTCATTCTCAATATAGTGCGGTCTGATAAAACATGGAACTCTTTATAGCATGTTTTCTTATGGCTCCAAAATTTAAATTTCAACCAGATTCATAAAAACAAGAGATGTGGAAATTCCCCGAAAACCATGTTTTTCAAACATTTTAGCTATTCTGTAACTATAACTCTATTTCATTCCAGAATTTTATGTACATTTAAGCAGAAAATAAAAAAGCATACAATTCAAATTTTGTTTTTTATTTGTAAAACATTGATGCAATAGTTTTGTTAAAAAAGCATGAAATAAAGTTTTTCTCTTGTTTCTGTGCTATTCACTGGTTGTTTTGGCTAAAATATTACTTCCGTAATTCACATTATGAAAGATATAATGTGATTATACTCGGAAACAAACATGCATATTCATAAAATAATACATCAATATTTTCACATTTTGCATTGAGGCTTAAGTGGTGGTATTGTTTCCAGTGCCCACCGATAGGAGGTAAGTCACACATGCTCAACTGATAGCAACAATTTCTTAAACACGATGTTTGATTCTACAAATATATTACAAAATGCATCAAACATTATGAGAAATTCAGCTGTGTTGTAGAAATTTTAGAACAGACCTGTACATTTCTCTAATAAATCATTTGTATTTTTTAAAATATTTTTTGCCTCATGGCTATCAACTGAGCAAGGGCACTGCAAACCATTTTCAAGATAAAAATGTGCATGTTAATGGAGTTTCATTTTAATATAATATCAATACATCAATCCAAACTTTTTTAGAATCTTCATCACAATAACAAAAGAAAAAGATTATTTTTACTTTACCGCTAGAAAAATTGTATAAGTTTGGTTGCGCAAACAATCAGTTTTAGCATTTTTGACTAATTAAAGGGCCATAACTCTAAAGATAATGGTCATAATTCGCTGGTTATTGAACTTGGCCCAGATTTTACAGAGATACACACTTTGTGTAAGTTGGCTTCAGTTCAGATAAAGAATACTCTAGTTATTGAGTGGAAACGGTAAATTTTAGCATTTTTGACTAATTAAAGGGCCATAACTCTAAAGATAATAGTCTAAATTGGCTGGTTATTGAACTTGGCCTAGATTTTATAGAGATTCACACTTTGTGTAAGTTTGCTTCAGTTCTGATAAAGAATATTCTAGTTATTGAGCGGAAACGGGCAATTTTAGCATTTTTGACTAATTAAAGGGCCACGACTCTGAAGATAATGGTCCGTATTGGCTGATTATCGAACTTGACCTAGATTTTATAAAGATGCACACTTTGTGTAAGTTTGCTTTAGTTCTGATAAAAGGTAATCTAGTTATTGAGCGGAAATGGTAAATTTTAGCATTTTTGACTAATTAAAGGGCTATAACTCTAAAGATAATAGTCTAAATTGGCTGATTATTGAATATGGCCTAGATTTTATAGAGATTCACACTTTGTGTAAGTTTGCTTCAGTTCTGGTAAAGAATACTCTAGTAATTGAGAGGAAATGGGCAATTTAAGCATTTTTGACAAATTAAAGGGCCATAACTCTGTAGATAATAATCCATATTGGCTGGTTATCGAACTTGGTCTAAATTTTATAGAGGTACACACTTTGTGTAAGTTTGGTTCAGTTCTGATGAAAAATACTCTAGTTATTGAATGGAAACGGAAAACTTGCCGCCGCCCATTTTCAACTTTGAAAAACCTGGTTAAAAATGTGTTATAACAAATGATGAATTGACTGAGCAACCTTATGTTTTTACCAGTTTTGCTAGCCTGTTATGTTTTTTTTAATTGTGACCACATCTTAATTAGTGCATTAATTTACCTAATTGATCTAGACTGATGTGATGATTACTACTTATGGTTATACAACATCACTTTTAATTGATTTACGCCGCCAAAGAATAGTCTGTCTTGTTTAGTATAGTGTTGCCAATGGGGGATTGGCGACGCTGAAAGAAAGACGTTTGCTTAAAGTTGATGATGTCTCATTCCACATTTTGGACATTCCATAACTGCATATTTATACCGTGGTTCTGTCTATATTGCGATCCTACTCTTTGGCTCCCGGGAACTGCATTGTATCGGAACCACAGTGTACAATTTTTCATTGATGTATGGGTAGTAGTTACTAAGATATGAGTTTGCTATAAAAAATAATCTAAGTACTAAGGGACCATAACTCTGCCTTTTTACTCCCACTTTTCTCCTTGAGTCCCTTCCATGAAAACACAAGTGAAGCTTCAATGATGTACATGTGTGACTAGTTGTTACTGAGATAAGATTTGTCTAAAATTAAACTGACATGCAGGTACAGTGAAGATGGCTAACAGTTAATAAGATATGAGCTTGTCAAAACAACTTTTAACAAAAAAAACAATATCAATACTGACACCAGGGAGGGTACAATATCAATACTGACACCAGGGAGAGTACAATACTGACACCAGGGAGAGTACAATACTGCCACCAGGGAGAGTACAATATCAATACTGACACCAGGGAGAGTACAATACTGACACCAGGGAGAGTACAATACTGACACCAGGGAGAGTACAATATCAATACTGACACCAGGGAGAGTACAATACTGACACCAGGGAGAGTACAATACTGACACCAGGGAGAGCACAATACTGACACCAGAGAGAACAATACTGACACCAGGGAGAGTACAATATCAATACTGACACCAGGGAGAGTACAATACTGACACCAGGGAGAGTACAATAATGACACCAGGGAAAGTACAATATCAATACTGACACCAGGGAGAGTACAATACTGACACCAGGGAGAGCACAATACTGACACCAGGGAGAGCACAATACTGACACCAGGGAGAGTACAATATCAATACTGACACCAGGGAGAGTACAATACTGACACCAGGGAGAGTACAATATCAATACTGACACCAGGGAGAGAACAATATCAATACTGACATCAGGGACAGTACAATACTGACACAAGGAAGAGTACAATATCAATACTGACACCAGGGAGAGTACAATACTAACACCAGGGAGAGTACAATATCAATACTGACACAATGGAAAGTACAATATTAATACTGACACCAGGAAGAGTACAATACTGACACCAGGGAGAGTATAATACTGACACCAGGGAGAGTACAATACTGACACCAGGGAGAGTACAATACTGACACCAGGGAGAGCACAATACTGACATCAGGGAGAGCACATTACTGACACCAGGGAGAGTACAATACTGACACCAGGGACAGCACAATATTGACACCAGAAAGAGTACAATACTGACACCAGGGAGAGTACAATACTGACACTAGGGACAGTACAATACTGACATCAGGGAGAGTACAATATCAATACTGACACCAAGGAGAGTACAATACTGACACCAGGTAGAGTACAATATCAATACTGACACCAAGGAGAGTACAATACTGACACCAGGTAGAGTACATTACAAATGACAGCTACTGGACAAAAGATGGAAAATGAACAATCAGTGTGATGAAAATCCCAAGTGAACTTTTGTAATACTTTCAACATTTAATATAGCGCAAAAATAAAAATTATAGAACCATTGAAATTAACTGTCAAAATTCATATTGATAGTGAATACTGTTACATAGCAGCAGCGCTAGAAAATATGCAAATAATGGCCACCTGGAGCAGTCCAATGACGTCACTGACATCAGGTATTTGTACAATGTCTGCCCAGTTACATCTACATGAACTTCAGTTTCAACTTATTGGATCATTGCGCATTTCAAGGAAGAGTGATATAGAGATGTGTATTATAAATGGTTGAAAGACATGTATGAAGTACACCCAACAATCTGGTGGGTACATCGACAAGATTGGATTTGGCCAGTTAAATGTCTGAGTGTCATGCAAATATTTGACGTCACTGATGTCATTAGACTGTTGCTACATAACCAATTTCAATATAAATATGAAACTGGGAAAATATATAGAGGAAATATTACTTTTTATGGCATTGAAGGTAGTTTTTACTTAATATGTGCTTTATTTAACCCTTTACTTCATATAAACGCATTTGGACACCTCTAATATTGAAAGCATTAATTCACCACATATCAGCAATGGGTGAATTATGTTTATATTAACTGACAGAGGGGAAAACAGTGTAGGAAGTGTTCAGATTGCTCGTTACGAGCAATCTGAACTCTTCCTGCACTGTTTTCAAAGGCATTCTGTGATTGGTGCGGGAAAATGCGTATCTATGGAGTAAAGGGTTAATATTAAAAATATTTAAGTATTATATAATTAAGTTAACATGATTTTTTTTTTAACACACCTCCTATAGTTCATCTTGAGCTTTGCCATAAGGTGGATTCCAATTAGGCAACGTATAAGCAAGGGGAGAGAACTTCTCTAAAGAAAGTCAAAATGCTTATATTCATCATTATTGTAACAACAATAATATTCTTACATTAATATAATTTAAATACCTACTTGATAAATTGTGATCTCTGTAAACTATGTCTGCATTCCGTGGATCAAAGGCCCCCATCCTCATTACGTAGTCTGTACTTAATGCTAAAATATTCACCCAGTGACCATGACCTTGTAATGTTCGACACAACATACCCTGAAATAACAGTAAATTTGCCTCATCATCCCAACAGGCGGTATATACACACGAATTCCTTCTGCATGTCTCTTATTTTTTCACATTGCTCACTATATATACAATAAAGTAACTGCTGAATATACCCATACATGACTTGAAGTTATGTCATCTGTAGTTCTCATTAACTGGTAATAAACATGCTGAGGTCTGGCAGTTAGTGCAAAGTGCATAAAGAATAGCCCGCTAGGAAAGGACCTTATTAATATTACAAAAAAATACATCTTGTCCAGTGGGGTGGTGGTATATACTCAGTACATATTATACCCAGTGGGGTGGTGGTATATACTCAGTACATATTGTACCCAGTGGGGTGGTGGTATATACTAAGTACATATTGTACCCAGTGGGGTGGTGGTATATACTCAGTACATATTGTACCCAGTGGGGCGGTGGTATATACTCAGTACATATTGTACCCAGTGGGGCGGTGGTATATACTCAGTACATATTATACCCAGTGGGGCGGTGGTATATACTCAGTACATATTATACCCAGTGGGGCGGTGGTATATACTCAGTACATATTATACCCAGTGGGGCGGTGGTACATACTCAGTACATATTATACCCAGTAGGGCGGTGGTACATACTCAGTACATATTATACCCAGTGGGGTGGTGGTACATACTCAGTACATATTATACCCAGTGGGGCGGTGGTACATACTCAGTACATATTATACCCAGTGGGGTGGTGGTACATACTCAGTACATATTATACCCAGTGGGGTGGTGGTACATACTCAGTACATATTATACCCAGTGGGGTGGTGGTACATACTCAGTACATATTATACCCAGTGGGGTGGTGGTATATACTCAGTACATATTGTACCCAGTGGGGTCGTGGTACATACTCAGTACATATTATACCCAGTGGGGTGGTGGTATATACTCAGTACATATTATACCCAGTAGGGTCATGGTACATACTCAGTACATATTGTACCCAGTGGAGCGGTGGTATATACTCAGTACATATTATACCCAGTGGGGGGGATGGTATATACTCAGTACATATTATACCCAGTGGGGTAGTGGTATATACTCAGTACATATTATACCCAGTAGGGTCGTGGTACATACTCAGTACATATTATACCCAGTGGGGTAGTGGTATATACTCAGTACATATTGTACCCAGTGGGGTAGTGGTATATACTCAGTACATATTATACCCAGTGGGGTAGTGGTATATACTCAGTACATATTGTACCCAGTGGGGTAGTGGTATATACTCAGTACATATTATACCCAGTAGGGTCGTGGTACATACTCAGTACATATTGTACCCAGTGGGGCGGTGGTATATACTCAGTACATATTATACCCAGTAGGGTCGTGGTACATACTCAGTACATATGGTACCCAGTGGGGTGGTGGTATATACTCAGTACATATTATACCCAGTAGGGTCGTGGTACATACTCAGTACATATTATACCCAGTGGGGGGGGGGGGGGGGGGGGGGTAATATACTCAGTACATATTATACCCAGTGGGGTGGTGGTATATACTCAGTACATATTGTACCCAGTGGGGTGGTGGTATATACTCAGTACATATTGTACCCAGTGGGGCGGTGGTATATACTCAGTACATATTATACCCAGTGGGGCGGTGGTATATACTCAGTACATATTATACCCAGTGGGGCGGTGGTATATACTCAGTACATATTATACCCAGTGGGGTGGTGGTATATACTCAGTACATATTATACCCAGTGGGGTGGTGGTATATACTCAGTACATATTGTACCCAGTAGGGTCGTGGTACATACTCAGTACATATTGTACCCAGTGGGGTAGTGGTATATACTCAGTACATATTGTACCCAGTGGGGCGGTGGTATATACTCAGTACATATTATACCCAGTAGGGTCGTGGTTCATACTCAGTACATATTGTACCCAGTGGGGCGGTGGTATATACTCAGTACATATTATACCCAGTAGGGTCGTGGTACATACTCAGCACATATTATACCCAGTGGGACGGTGGTATATACTCAGTACATATTGTACCCAGTGGGGTAGTGGTATATACTCAGTACATATTATACCCAGTGGGGTAGTGGTATATACTCAGTACATATTATACCCAGTGGGGTGGTGGTATATACTCAGTACATATTATACCCAGTGGGGTGGTGGTATATACTCAGTACATATTATACCCAGTGTGGGGGGGGATGGTATATACTCAGTACATATTATACCCAGTGGGGCGGTGGTATATACTCAGTACATATTATACCCAGTAGGGTCATGGTACATACTCAGTACATATTGTACCCAGTGGGGTGGTGGTATATACTCAGTACATATTATACCCAGTAGGGTCGTGGTACATACTCAGTACATATTGTACCCAGTGGGGCGGTGGTATTTACTCAGTACATATTATACCCAGTGGGGGGGGGATGGTATATACTCAGTACATATTATACCCAGTGGGGTAGTGGTATATACTCAGTACATATTATACCCAGTAGGGTCGTGGTACATACTCAGTACATATTATACCCAGTGGGGTAGTGGTATATACTCAGTACATATTGTACCCAGTGGGGTAGTGGTATATACTCAGTACATATTATACCCAGTGGGGTAGTGGTATATACTCAGTACATATTGTACCCAGT
This sequence comes from Panopea generosa, assembly GCA_029582155.1. Lineage (NCBI taxonomy): Eukaryota > Metazoa > Mollusca > Bivalvia > Adapedonta > Hiatellidae > Panopea > Panopea generosa. The sequence goes on from CM055899.1 coordinate 32,089,784, forward strand.
GGGGTGGTGGTATATACTCAGTACATATTGTACCCAGTGGGGTGGTGGTATATACTCAGTACATATTATACCCAGTAGGGTCGTGGTACATACTCAGTACATATTATACCCAGTGGGGGGGGGGGGGGGGGGGGGTGGTATATACTCAGTACATATTATACCCAGTGGGATGGTGGTATATACTCAGTACATATTGTACCCAGTGGGGCGGTGGTATATACTCAGTACATATTATACCCAGTGGGGCGGTGGTATATACTCAGTACATATTATACCCAGTGGGGCGGTGGTATATACTCAGTACATATTATACCCAGTGGGGCGGTGGTATATACTCAGTACATATTGTACCCAGTGGGGCGGTGGTATATACTCAGTACATATTGTACCCAGTGGGGCGGTGGTATATACTCAGTACATATTGTACCCAGTGGGGCGGTGGTATATACTCAGTACATATTGTACCCAGTGGGGCGGTGGTATATACTCAGTACATATTGTACCCAGTGGTGCGGTGGTATATACTCAGTACATATTGTACCCAGTGGTGCGGTGGTATATACTCAGTACATATTGTACCCAGTAGGGTCGTGGTACATACTCAGTACATATTATACCCAGTGGGATGGTGGTATATACTCAGTACATATTATACCCAGTGTGGGGGGATGGTATATACTCAGTATATATTATAAACCCAGCCCCCAGGACTATAACATTATTTCATACTAAACTGAAAAGCAGATTTGAGGTAGAAAATTATTTACGTTTATTTTGTTACGAGTCTCATTCATTTTTCATTTGGGCATGAACTCTTGAAATGAGCATGGTGCAAAATGCTATAACCTTTGACCCAAGAAATGAACTCGGAAAAATTCCTAATAATAAGCTCTGGTCCTACTTTAAAATCAGTCTAAAACAGATAAGTATAAACGAAAGCACACAATAGACTTAACTATTATTCTTTTCACATTTCTGTTTTTCCAAAATGGTAAAACATTCTACTCACATTTTCACCTTTCCACACTTTTATTGTTCTGTCTTGTGATGCTGAATATATAAGGTCTGTGCCACCCCACTTGATACAGGTGACCGACTGTAGATGACCGGCTATACACACAGTACACTGAGATAATATCGTGTCCCATATTCTCACTGTTGCATCCTGGGAATGGAATGGAATACTTGGGATTTAATTATAACTATCACATAAATTTGATTATGACATTTAAAAAAAAAGTTATTATAATGTTAATATTAACCCATATTTATTTTAAGCTTATTATCAACCCATTTTTATTATAAACTTATTATTAATCCATATTTATTTTTTATTAACCTTATTTAAGATAAGTCTGTCATGATTCATACTCAGTACTTGGTACATATCTGACTAAGTACATAGTCACCTCATTAGTATCACTCTGTGGTAAAATGCAATTATGAATGTATGTATTGTGAATAATATCTAATGAAGTAAATCTGTAATTTATTAACACAAAAGTATATCAATCTTAATTGTAATTCATTATTATGCATTATTATGTGTTATTATGTGTTATTATGTCTTATTATGGGTTATTCTGTGTTGTTATGTGTTATTGTGTGTTATTGTGTGTTGTTATGTGTTTTTATGTTTTATGTGCTATTATGTGTTATGTGTTGTTATGTGTTATTATGTGCTATCTGTTATTCTCATTTTGTATAGGGCAGAAGCCTAAAGTTGGATGTATTAATAATGAATAGCTAATTATAAAAAAGTGAACTTCTGAACATTATAACTATGGAAGACTATACTAACACAGAAGAACAAGACAATTACTGATAATGTCAGAACTTTTGAATAACTATGGAAGAATATACTAACACAGAAGAACAAGACAATTACTGATAATGTCAGACCTTTTGAATAACTATGGAAGGCTATACTAACACAGAAGAACAAGACAATGACCAATAATGTCAGACCTTTTGAATAACTATGGAAGACTATACTAACACAGAAGAACAAGACAATTACTGATAATGTCAGACCTTTTGAATAAATATGGAAGACTATACTAACACAGAAGAACAAGACAATGACCGATAATGTCAGAACTTTTGAATAACTATGGAAGACTATACTAACACAGAAGAACAAGACAATTACTGATAATGTCAGACCTTTTGAATAACTATGGAAGACTATACTAACACAGAAGAACAAGACAATGACTGATAATGTCAGAACTTTTGAATAACTATGGACGGCTATACTAACACAGAAGAACAAGACAATGACTGATAATGTCAGAACTTTTGAATAACTATGGAAGACTATACTAACACAGAAGAACAAGACAATTACTGATAATGTCAGAACTTTTGAATAACTATGGAAGGCTATACTAACACAGAAGAACAAGACAATTACTGATAATGTCAGACCTTTTGAATAACTATGGAAGGCTATACTAACACAGAAGAACAAGACAATTACTGATAAGGCCTAAATAAAAATAGTGTTTGTTTCCCCTTGCGCGACCGACCCACGAAAAAAGCACCGACTGAAAAAATTTTATTGGGGAAAACTTCTGAGGTTTTTTTTTTTAATTTTCGACCACTCAGGACTTGTCTTAAAAATCGGACAAGCGAGTTTTCACAATACACAGGTCTGCAAATATCTCTATTCTATACAACACATGTGAAACTGTTGCTTATAGACCGTAACTAATCAGTAGAAACAATTGACCCCCGCGGTGTCTACCCCATGCCCGATATTGCGACTTCGGAAAACCTCTCATGCATATTCAATTATCTATTTTTATTCCTCTAATGTGATTGGGGGGTAGCTTTGAACATAAATTAATCTATTTTAAATAACGGCTATGATTGGTCGGATATCTACGACCACGGCACACACAGCGTTTAGTTCTGGTACAGTTTATCAAGTAGTTCCGAATCTTAAACTCCAAATTTTTCTATAAAAAGAAATGGGAGGAGCCTAATTTTAAATGGTGGCTCTTTTTTGCAACAATGTTGAATTGGGAGATGTTTTTCTGTAAAACATAGTAACAAATATGTCATTATTTTCAAAAAGAAGTGCATTTGTAGGGACATATTTTGTCTTTATAAAAATGCCCTTTATTCACAAAAGCTCCCTGAAACAAAGTAGTAGTAGTCCTTACAAAATTGAAATATCAAGGAAAATTTGCTAAATATTTGAATTTTGAACCCCGTTTGACCCTTGTCACGTGGTGTAAACAGCAACACTTGCTTGGAGATGTGTATAACCTACTTGTGAGGAGCCATGCAGTGTTTGATATCTCAGAGTAGATAATGTGTTTGACTTTCAGTTTGTGAAATACATGTTTAAGAAGATCAATCTTCATACTATTTCTGCCTTTTTCATATACATGTATAAACAAATGATTATACATTGTAGTTTATGGCTTATCTCAGATACATGCATACTTGCTTTTTAATTTGGATGCAAATAAGTTACAATTCACACTTACCTTGGCTGATCATTGTTTTAAATCCCATAATTCACAATAGCTTCCTTTTGGAAGTAACTTTTAGTTTTGTATTTTAGTAAATGAATGTCATTTTATTGTTTACACAGTTCTTATGTCACAGCCTTCAATTAAAAACACTTAGTGCTATATAGGTGGCCTTGGATGTTTGTGTATGAACCATGTACTAGGTTCAAAACACAACTTGGCATAATTTAGATCTTGGTTGGTTTAATATTGCTTTTTTTTCTTACATAATGAAGTTGGAACCAAACTCCTACATTTGAAAACATATTCCAGTATTGTCTGTATCTACGTTTTGGTAAATGACTTTTTCTTTGATTAGGCGATGAAAATTCACCTAGCCAAAACTGATGTTGAAATAAACGGACATGAAAACAATATCCATAACTGTTCTACAGGAATGTATTTATTTTCATGGTCATCATCAACATCATGATCACGTCATCATTTTCCCCATTGTTGCTTCTATTTTGTCCTGATTGCCATCTGACAATAAATATTCCTTTATGTTTTGTGTCTAACTAGTTATTTTCATCAACATTAACTGACCAGTCTGGTGTAACTAAATGATCCACAAAATCACACTCATTATAATTAAATAAATGAAATAATATACAAAACTGTTCCCTTGAAACTTTCAAAGTATTTCCACGATTTTCTTCAATTTGTAAGTTTTGCCAGGGAAATTGTGAACCTAAATGGAATGGGTCATTCTATAATGTCAAAGGGGTTTCTTTATTTTTCAATCTTTGTATGTTTTGTCTCACAAATAATTGTTTGCCCTTTACTTGTGTCCAAGCAATTTATTTACAATTAATTACAACATGTTTGCCCGTTTGATATACGTCCATAATAAATAAGATAAACTATTTTTCATAAATAACTTTTATTCTCTCTAGGTAAATAATGTACTAATCCATAGAACTTGATCCAAATAATTTCACTTTATCTCTTTGATCATGACCAGAGATGTGTTATATGTAACCCAGCATGAAACTATAAATTGGATGTACCTAATTAGCAAATTTGTTTATTATGCATGCAGATAAGATGGCCATTGCAATCTATTTGAATGCTGTGTTTGCTGTAGTAAGTGTGGGGAAACCTTTATTGCAATCCATAATACTGAGGAACCCGCACATACAATAAACATTGTTGTTTAGAACAACTTGCAACAGGCAGTATCTGCTATGGCTATGCTGGTAGTTACAGCTTATGTTGGACATGAGTATTATCAAATAACTGTAGTAAACTTGTCGGCTGCTTGTGATAAGCCCCCCCTATAATACTGTGTGTAGCATCTACCGGCGATGGGCCTTTAAGGAGTTCCAAACCACTTTAATGTTTCTCAATATACCGTGTAAAAACCGTGAAGGCATTCATAAAAATACCAGTTCAGTCGCTTAGTACAACCATTTTGCCGTTGTTTTACACGATTTCAGCAACTATGTCGTTTATTTACCGTGTCAAGCACTTGTCAGACTCGGATTACCTTCGGACACTTGCAATCTGCTTACGTAATATTGACAGGTATTTTTTAACTTCAATAACCGGAATCAAGTGGAATGGCATCCAAAAAGAGAAAGGTATCTTGCAAATCATCACTCACATATATGTCTACGCCTGTGCAATAGTTTTTGCCCAGAGTATAAAGGATGTAATTTGTGCAGCTATTCAAAGCCCTACATGTATATTAAGCAGTTCCGAACCACGTGTGACTGACTAGTAGAGGTCGGTTCAACATTAGTGTACACATAATGAAGGTGTTCAGTAAAGACTTTTTTTGAAATTGTACTTACTATATGAGGTAAATTATAAATTTTATTTATCATTACACACATCTAGTTGGAAGATGAGTGGAACATGCATGTATTTTATATAACTTTTTTTAATATGGGCACTGTAGGTTATTGTGCAGTATTTTAAAGCTTGGATATTTTTACCAGTCTGATCAGTAGTGAATATTAGTAAACTAGATAGAAAGCAATTTGTGTGTGTGTGAAGCAGTTGTATTAAATGGTTACAGTTAGGTATGTCACCTACATTTATAACAGATCTTTCAATTTTTACAAAATTGAAAATTATATTAAAAGTATATAAATCTTAAGTAACCTGTAAAAACAAAATGAAGTTAATCACAAGAATGCTGCAAATAGCACATATGAAATATTTTCAGCTTCAACCAAGACCATCCACTTCCAAAGCCAGTCCAGCAGTGAAGTCAGCTGAGAAAGTGAAAGCCAAGTACAAGAAAGCAAAGTCTCCAGATAGAAAATCAAGAGTGAGAAGGGCCCTGTATGATGTAACTGTTAACAAGGTATCAGTACGTAAAGCTGCTAAAAAATACAATTTTTCCTATAGTTTTATTCAACGCAGGGTCTCTGGTTCGGTAGAAATTGATGCAAGGAATGGACCAACTTCAGTTTTTTCTGCAGAAGAGGAAAGACAATTTGCAATCTTGTTAAGTGAAATGGCAAAACGTGGGATGGGCTTGAGACCTGGTGAGTTTTTAGATAAAGTGCAGGAGATAGTACTGAAAGAAGGAAGGAAGACACCATTTAAAGAAGGTAGACCCTCATATGACTGGTATAGGTCCTTCATGGAAAGAAATGAGGATATAGTAGACATAAGGAAAGAAGTACTTCTTGAATCATCTAGGGCTAAATTGGACAGAAAAGGAATAGATAGTTGGTACAGTAATTACAGGAATTTCTTGACTGAAAAGGATTTGCTAGACAAACCAGAGAGAATCTGGAACACAGATGAAACAGGATTTAACCTAGGCAGTAAAGCAGGAAAGGTGATAGGACCATCAAGGGGTTTGTTCTCCCCTCAAGTACCCCATCTGGCAGGAACTTCCAGTAAGGCAAGACTGACAGTAATGTTCTGAGCTAGTGCCAGTGGGTCCATTATGCCTCCGTTCTATGTGTTTCCAAAACCGGCCCCAAGAGTGGTCAATCCCTTAAGCTGTTCTTTCCCTGGAGGAAAAGTTGAGTATACCGAAAAGGGCTGGATGGATGGTGTTACATTCACCAAATTTCTGGAACACTTTCATGCAAATGTTGTCACAGAAAGGCCAGTTTTGTTGCTAATTGATTCAGTTTGAAGCCATATTAACATAAGCATTTTTCAGAAAGCAAGGGAAAAGGGTATTGAATTGTATAGGATTGTTCCAAATGCAACTCATCTCATGCAACCACTAGATAAGGGGTTTTTTGGTCCGTTAAAGACACAGTGGTACAAAACATTGAGAAAACACAATCATGAACATCCAGGAATACCTATTAATAAAAGCAACTTTGCAGAAAAGTTGAGAGACGCATACAATGATTTCTATAGACCGAGTATTGTAGTCAACAGTTTTTCTTCATCTGGTATATATCCAGTGAATAGGGAAGTTATTTCAGATGAACAGCTGAAAACCACACTCACCTTTACAACAAATGCTGATGACGAACAACCAGATACAGAAGTGGAGAAGAGAACAAGCTGTCCTGCTGGAGCAGAGAGTGTCGAAGATAGAGTGTTCAACACATATGTTAGTGTTCTGAAAACACCAGTAAGGGAGAAGTATGAAAAAAGGCAAGAAGAAGGATATGATATACAGGGTGCCTCACCAGGTTATGACACATATGTTTTGCTCAAGTCAAAGGTTGATTCAAATGTTGCACCTAGACTTAAACTATTGGCAGAAGTTGCTACAAGATCAACACCAGACAATTATTCTTTAAATGTCGGGGACAAATCTGAAATTGATAAAGTTAGTTCTGAGAAAGTTTCCCCAATCATAACAGAATCACTAACAATGCCTAGAATAAATCAGAAATTAAAACCAAAGCGAAGGAGTGTTCTTGATGGTCTACCAGATAATCTAACTAGTCCAGAGTCAATAAGAAAGTTTGGTATTAAGGATTTGCAGGCAACAAGGGCCTTTGCTGAAAAAGAGAAGAAAGCTAAAGCTTCATATCTTTCAAAGATTGCAAAGAAAGTCAAACAAAACTCTGGAAAGAACTCTAAGAAAAGGGGTAGTAAGAGCATCACAAAAGTTCCAAAAATGGATTTGAAAAGTAGAAAGTCAGCCGTTACTGCAAAAAAACATCAATGAAACTGAAGAAGATGCTAAATGCATGGCCTGTGAAATGACATGGAAAGAAGATGAAACTCTCATGCTAGGTCAAACTTGGATTCAGTGTGATATGTGCCAGGGTTGGATTCATGAAAACTGTACACCTATGGGATTGTCATTTGAAAAGATAACTGATGATGAATATAAATTTACATGTCATAACTGTCAAACAGATTGATGCGGAACTGTTTAAAATATGGTAAAATTAACAGCCAAAAACACAGTCACTTTTGTATTGAAAGAAAGATATATACTTCAAGTTAATTGTGTTTTTTTTTGTAGAAGATTCTAATATACTAGAGTTTTTTTTTTCACTTTCAGTTTATTTCTTAAACAGACAATTATTGACATGATCGTTGTCTTACTTGGATAGCAAATATTGTCCACCAATTTTATCAGTGTGTGTTCTATTTGACATACTGCTCATTGAATAATGAATATGCATGTAAAGTTTAATGTCTCTTGAAATTCTATTTTTTATAGGAAAAAAGAAGCTGTTGTTGAAGAGATCAAGGTAGAAAACTATGTGATTAAAGGCTACCATGCATTTAAAGTTAAACCTCCCATGACAACACCATCCACACAATTAATAGTAGGTAGGGAATACTCAAATATTCATGATGAAGATGCATGTCTTGTCTGGGTACCGGAGCTACAAACATTTGATACATCTTTACATGATCTCATGACTGATGACAGCAGATTATTGAAAGTGCAGGATATTGCAGGATTGCCTGTTGGACATGTACCCCGAACACATGCAAGTGCATTCAGGAAACTGCTTGATTTAGGTGCAACTGTCCTCTGTGAGGCAACTGACATACCTCAGCAAAGCTTCTCTCCTTGGCCAGCTCCGGATAAAGCTGATGGAGGAGTGGTAATTCCCTGCATATATATCATCAGACATAATAACAAGCAGGAGGCAATAAATGTTGTAAAAGAAGCATTACTGAAAATGTCTGAAGGAGAGTTTATTCGAATTGCTTGCTCTGAATCATTAACCTAAGATAATATTTTTTGACTGTTCTTTAAGGAATCTCTAAGTCATTTGATACAAAAGCTTTCATTCAGACTCTTTTTCAATGTGATTTTTTAAAGGTGTGTAAACTTACTCATTTCAGGTAAGCATCTATAAACAAGTGCCTTGTTATTTCTTTGCCAGTTAAAGATATAGTTTAAAACATTTGATTTTATTTATTCTTATTTTCATGCATGGGGCAAATATAAAGTTGTGGCAGGTCTACAAAGAGTTTGACACAGAGTCAACCTGTATCAATCAGATTTGACAGTTAAATTACGTTTTGAGAAATTCCCTATATAACCTCAAGTGACCCGGAAGTGCTATAAATAGCCTTAGATGTAAAACAAGCGGAACGGAAAATATATACAAATTGGGTGAAAAAAAGTTACATGGTATTTTCAGATGAATATATGTCTTCACCAATATACAAAAGCCAAAAAGCTAAATAAGAGTTTAAATATGTTCGGTCTGCTGAAAGTCTCTGTGGTTCGGAACTACTTGATAAACTGTATTTTAATAAATATTTCATAGATTTACAATAATTGGAAATGCATGTATGTAAATTTTCTTCTGTGACCAGGGGCAGGCAAAAACACTCGTCCTGACGACTGGTTTTTGTCTGCGGGCGAGTAATTTTTGCCAGTTACTAGTCTGTCGGACGAGTAAACCTTTTGGCAGATATCGAAAAATAAACAATCTGAAAACTGTAAAAAAGGTAATGATCCAAAGTCGTTACGGTATTTATTCTTTCTATATTCCATTGCTGTAAAATATAATTTGTAAATTTGACATTTAACGATCATCAACGATAACTTTTTCATGCAATTTCTTGTCGAGTCCAAAGGACAATTTCTTTAGAAACCATTCGGCATAATTTTTATAAGGTATCGAGACGCGCATGCGCAGCTTTTTAATACCGGTTTTTCGGTCTTCGAAATATTTCCCGGTCTCCGGAATATTAACAGTCTTTTTGCGTTTTACATGTTACGGAGGCTTGAATGTATTTACTTTTTATGTTTACCCCAAGCTGTTTGTATTCGGAACAAAAGTGATATATAAACATCAACAAACATAATGTTTATTGCATGATCATAACGGTTAAAGCTAGTGGTGTACTTACTGTAAATGAAGTAATAAAACTATTTAATGTAAGATAAGGTTATCACAACATGCTTCCAAAATAGACACTATTTTACTATAAATTTTTTAAGCAAGTGAGTTTTCCATACGGATGAGTACTTTTTACCAGTCCAATTGCCTGACAGATGAGTGCTTTTAAAAGTTTTTCCCGACCCCTGTTGTGAAAACGTGAACGTTGATATTTAAATCGAGTATACGGTAAAGAAAAATGTGGTAGGGGTATTATAGTAATACATTTATTGCTTTTTGGTTGTGTGGTTTCAGTGTATAATTTTCTTTGGCAGTCATGTCATGATTTAAATATAGTATTGAAAACAACAATTAAGATAAATTGTCTTTTTAATATTTGAAATATAGTTTATAAGCTGCACTTTTCTAGATCATAGACTGCCAAGTTCTCTTGGATGAATTGAATAGCTTTGTAGGCTTGACATTGCTATTGTTGTGTGTTATGACATTTAGTATTCATAAGAAAAGAGAAATATAATTAAAATAATGATTCGAATTAACACCTGCTCCCACACTGCCACAGAGTGACAGAACAGATATGATAGTCAATAAAGAACAAAGACAAAATACAACTTAATAAGTTGGTCATACTTATAGGGACAAAGTCAGTTCTCCCTGAATTTCTCTCACTTCTCCCAGTCTTGTTCAAACTCTAAAACTTGTGATTAACACATGCATAATGTAATAGGGAGCTAACCTTACATAAAAATTAATACATTTAAGTCTATTTATGTTTAATTATCTTATATTTTACCACAAATTGTATTGGTAATAAAAATCTGGGCAAGTGAATCTTTGATCAGGGCAAGTTAGTACTACTTCTGGTAGTTTATTTTGATAAACAATGTTCAGAAACTGTATTATTATATAGAATGACTAATACTAGAAAATTTGACTGCAGTAACTAAAACTGTTGCATTTAAAAATGCCAATGAACTATATTAAATAATGCCAACAGATTAATACTTATTATTCTATATACAGTTTCATTTTTTTATATAGTTCTGTAGGCATTTTTAAATGCCAACAGTTTAAGTAACTGCTGTCCGATTAACTAATACTAGTCATATTGTATACAGTTTCATTTGTCAATCAAAATCAAAACAGTTCAGTTTATTATATATAAATGTTATACAAATACTATTCATTTTTACAGTTTTTCTTAAGTTTTCAATCCTACACTTTTATGAGCAATGCAGTTAATATTGAGCACATTTAATACATGTAATATAAATTATGTTGTTGTATTGGAATAGTCATATCAGTTAATAAAATGTTTAGTTTCTCTGTTTATCAATATATGTATGTTTTTTATGGGTTTCAAAAAAAAAAAAAAAAGAAAAAGCCTACCTACCTACCCAGTTCTAAAATCTAGGGTCGGGTAAGGGGAAACAGAGATATTTTTAAGTGTGGCCTAATGTCAGAACTTTTGAATAACTATGGAACACAGAAGAACAAGACAATGACTGATAATGTCAGAACTTTTGAATAACTATGGAAGGCTATACTAACACAGAAGAACAAGACAATTACCGATAATGTCAGAACTTTTGAATAACTATGGAAGGCTATACTAACACAGACGAACAAGACAATGACTGATAATGTCAGACCTTTTGAATAACTATGGAAGACTATACTAACACAGAAGAACAAGACAATTACTGATAATGTCGAAACTTTTGAATAACTATGGAAGGCTATACTAACACAGACGAACAAGACAATGACTGATAATGTCAGAACTTTTGAATAACTATGGAAGGCTATACTAACACAGAAGAACAAGACAATTACTGATAATGTCAGAACTTTTGAATAACTATGGAAGGCTATACTAACACAGAAGAACAAGACAATGACTGATAATGTCAGAACTTTTGAATAACTATGGAAGGCTATATTAACACAGAAAAACAAGACAATGACTGATAATGTCAGAACTTTTGAATAACTATGGAGGACTATACTAACACAGAAGAACAAGACAATTACTGATAATGTCAGAACTTTTGAATAACTATGGAAGGCTATACTAACACAGAAGAACAAGACAATGACTGATAATGTCAGAACTTTTGAATAACTATGGAAGACTATACTAACACAGAAGAACAAGACAATGACTGATAATGTCAGAACTTTTGAATAACTATGGAGGACTATACTAACACAGAAGAACAAGACAATGACTGATAATCTCAGAACTTTTGAATAACTATGGAGGACTATACTAACACAGAAGAACAAGACAATGACTGATAATGTCAGAACTTTTGAATAATTATGGAGGACTATACTAACACAGAAGAACAAGACAATGACTGATAATGTCAGAAGGAACACGGTATTACCAAAGTGATACCAACTGTTCATGTCTGCTCAAGTAACATAACAATGAAATAGAATGTGAGTGGAGGGAGACTTCAGATGCATATATATATAAATCTGACGGACAGTAACCACTGTCCATCCACAAGTGACTGACTAACATTTCACTTCAAGTGTCTGGACGGAGCTTGGTGTGAACCCATGACTTCAGCCAAGTGAGGTAAGAGACAACTTAAACTAATCTGCCTTAAAATGAAAGGCAGGTGAGTTTTAAGTCATGTATATGTGCTTCATTATAACAAATCCATTTACCTTTGAAGAACTTGCTAAATATCTGCATTCTGAGTCTCTGAAAACAACAACAACAGTAGATTTGTTTCTCAATTTCTGTTTTACAGTAACACCCTGATAAAAAAACAGCTCCCTATTATTATTATTACATAAGTTACGGAGCAGATGTGTTATAAATCCACAACTTATGTTTTATATTAACCTAGTGTAATATTACTTCAGATGTTTTAAAAATCCACAACATATGTTTGATAATAACCTAATGTAATATGACTTCAGATGTGTTATAAATCCACAACATATTGTTTATATTAACTTAGTGTTATATTACTTCAGATGTGTTATAAATCCACAACATATTGTTTATATTAACCTTGTGTAATATTACTTCAGATGTGTTGTAAACCCACAACATATTGTTTATATTAACCATGTGTAATATTACTTCAGATGTGTTGTAAACCCACAACATATTGTTTATATTAACCTTGTGTAATATTACTTCAGATGTAATATAAATGCACAACATATGTTTTATAAATAACCTATTGTAATATTACTTCAGATGTGTTATAAATCCACAACATGTTTTATATTAACCTAGTGTAATATTACTTCATTATTTGTTATAAATATACAACATATTTTTTACATTAACCTAGTGTTATATTACTTCAGATGTGTGCTTTAAAATTTATAGAAGTAATATTTGGAACAAAGCTGTAATTAAGCGAGTATGTTCGAGGTGTTATAACTATACAAATATAATGCCAATCATCACATCATTTGAATTATTTGAGTCCTGTCAAATTGGTTTTAATGTTTATTAAAAATGTGATTTCAAAAATGAATTTTGGGAGTATGAGTGGAGTATAAGCGCAAGTTTACATTTGGTCTTCAACCCCTCTCCTGTCAGACTGGAGCATGCAGATAAAATGATAGACATAAACATCAAGCAGGATTAGACTGGTACTTACAAATGTAATGGTTTCCATGCCAACCATGTGATCCACTGTTTATGTGCAGATAATGTTTTACCCATTTGTTTACCGGTTGCCGGGTCCCAAACACAAACCTAGTGGAAAAATAATTCATCAAAATGTCTGAGAAGAAAATACCAAATAAATCACCATTATAAAGGGTACCAATATACCGAAATATCAACATTTTGTTTAATATTAAATTTGAAGAAAAAAACACACAACATATAAATTACTTCTCATTGTCCGAGATGTGACTGAAGTATTACATCAATTTTGTTTAGGAAATCTGAGGCATACATTTAGTTATTGTAACACAACTCTGTATAACGTCAATGATAAACCATCATATTTTGAGGCCTTTATTTACTTAATAAAACATTGTGCATCTTGTACTTCCTAAGGGGCCTTCTGATTGCTTAAACCAGCCTGGTAAAAAGCTGATTATATCTAAGCAATCATGTCAAGCAACACGACTAATCTGGCTGTATGCTATAGTATATTAAAACAATATCTTGTTTAATTATGCATCAGGGCTCGAATTTAAGCACTCGCCACTCGCAAAATGCGAGCTGTATTTTGAAAATGCGAGTTCAAATTACTTCAGCTGGCATTTTTTTGCGAGTGGATTTAAAGTTGAGAAAATTACTTATTATATTCATTTTATTGATTTTGGAAAATAAACAAGTATTATCCTGGTAAAAATAACGAGTTCTTGTCAATTTTACCCAATTTCTTTTGCTTATCGCGCCAAATTACCTCCTAGCAGCACAATTGTCAATGCCATGTATTAAATAGTTAAAATATGAGAAGACTGCGTCCAATTGTTTTTGATCTCGAGTTCATTCTGCAAAAATGAAGTAAAGTTAAAACCCGTCAACAACATAATGAGTAGACTGCGTCTAGTTTGATTGATTGCGCACTCACTCTTTAAAATAAAAGTAAAGTTGAAACCCGTCAGATTTATGTTTACATATTTTGTCAGCTGTTAAAATGGCTGATAAAATAATATCTTTTTCTCCATCGAACCGACGAATGAAAGCGAGTCCCAACAAGAAAAAAGAGAAATAATCCTTCCGTTAATACTGAAATGAAGTGGGAGGACAGCTCAATATCACACTGGGCTATAAACTTGACAATAACAAAATGGTGTGTCAGTTGTAGAAACCACGCGATCGACAGATCATCCATAATAATTAAACTATATTACTATGATATCACAACATTTACATATGTTAAACAATCGTCCTTGGCTAGATCTAGATCTAATTTTAAAACGCACAGACATTGGCTATATTAATTCTATAAGTAGAAATGTGTGTATGTCTCAATCTCAGTCTGTACACTTGTTATTGTTGAATCTTTGTTTAGTTAAAACGTGTTTATTTATGATGTATCATTGTATGCATTTATTGATGGTAGTATAATAAGTAACAAAGACAACTTTATTTTTTAAGTACTGCTTTAAAATTGAAATACCTTAACATATATAATAACCTTGATACCATTGTCTAATAAATAAATACAAACTAATAATGCATATTAAATAACATGCGGGTTTTGAAACAATAAATTTTGGGTTTATTTAGACATTTAGGACAAGTTTCTGCGGAAATTGGTTTGGCTAGTTGGTTTTAAATTTGGCCAGTTGAAATTTTAGGCACTGGCCAAAATTGCCAGTGCACAAAAAAGTTAAATTCTAGCCCTGATGCATGCCAAAATTTCACTGATTATTACATTTCTTTAATATGATCTCTCATTACAACATTACATACTTTTAAACACAATATAAAACAACACGCATTCTTTACAATAATTTCATTTACCAGTATTTCTACTTGCAAAGGAAAAATAACGAAGTATTGCGTGACATCACGTTACCTGGCTATTTTTACAGCCAGATGCCAGTTTTTTGCCATCTGGCGACCAGGCTATAGACAATATCCAATGTCTGTGTGCTTTACATGTGTACTGTGGCGTCTCTGTAGTCACATCCCAAAACCTTACTGTCGTGTCTCCCGAACCACTTGCCAAATATCTGGTAACATAATAAAAAAATCCTCATGTATTAATCAACATATGACTGAGATACACTTCTGGAGTAAATCTATATACATTATATTAAATGAGTTTCCATTTGATATGGAAGAGTTATTAATATTTGAAATTTAACACACATTTTGGCAAGAAGATAAATTCTAAATATTAGGTTTAAAATTTTAACAAATACGATTTAAAGCTTTAACAAATAAGAAAATTAAACAGAGTACTGCCAATCAAAGTTACTGTGTGCTTACACCAGTGTGCACATAGCAGGAAGTGTACTAGCAATTTACAATGAATAACATAAAGAATCAATAAAAAAGCCAATCGTTAGGTGAAGCATTTGCATGTACATGGTTTAACGCCATTTTCAACCCATTTCAGGTTATATATATGGCATATCCAGTTTTATTGGTGGAGGAAGACTTCAGAATAAATCTGAGTAGAACCACCGTCCTTCCCCAAGTAACTGGCAAACTTTCTCACATAAAGTCTTTGGGGCAAGCGGGACTCAAACCTACAGCCTCAGTAGTGAGAGGTGATCTTGTGACAGCACCTCAGACCACTAGGCCACAGACAACCCCACCCCCACTACGCAAATTCCATATATTGATTCTAACATTGAATTCATATACAAAGGCAGACAGTGGTTGTTAATTTAACAAAGTTGAATTTTACAAAAGCTTGATTTACAATACACCAATGATGAGTAACAGTATGAAAATGTATCCATCACAGCATACGTCTCTGACATAATGATTTACTAGTTATTAAAATACTTGGAGAAGAGAAAAATAATTATTATTTATTTTTGGGTTCTTCAGCAAGACATGATAAATCAGATTTTTTTAACAGAGCACCATAAGTGGGTGCAGACGTCTTTTTAATGTCCATAAAGTAGGTCAAGGTCAGCGATGTAAACATGTTTAACATGATGGTGATCAGGTTACAGAATCAATACTAAAAAACAAAAGATTTAAGAAAATTAATCAAACATGGGCTAAACAATAAACTTTAACCTAAGGTAGAGTCCCAGGTATGACTTTAATAGTCAAATGTATAATAATTTTGGTAACTTAGCTATATACATTGTTTGTATAATGTGATATGAATGTGTTTATGAAGTTTAGACACTATGATCACACAAGTAGTTTGTTGTGAAACAGAGAAAAAGTTGAACCAAACATAAAACTAACCAGACAAGGCAAGTATTATCCAAGTCCATTAGTCAGTGATATCAACTTTTTTACACACAGAATCAATACCTATTACTGGAAAACAAAATAGATTAAATAAAAAATATCTTCAAACCTGAGCTAAACAAAAAAATGATCCGAAGGTTTTGAGAGCCCTAAGTATGAAAATGTTAGTAATTTAGTTCTATCTATTGTATAACATATCAACATGAATGTGTTTATAAAGTTCAATCACTATAACATAAGTAGTTTGTGAGAAAAATAGAAAAAGCTGAGCTAAACATAAAACTTTAACAAGACACTGATGTAAAGGTCATGACAATAGCTCTTTGTGTTTTCAAAAAAGACGAGCTTAAAATTGTAGTGTCCAAACCATTATTCTTGAAAAAATATCTTGAAATGTTGAGGTTGTCTGAAAAAACAGGGTTAATGCGATACTTCACATGAATCTTAATACACTATACTCTATAAAAGTACTTCTGGATGTCCATTTCTTCTCTCTTTGGCAGCTTGTATTGAGACCTGGTTCTCTAAGACAGAGTAATTTAAGGTGCCATCTCAAGATCATCTCTTACTGGTGAGGTCTTGGGTTTGACCTCAGCTCAGTTTAGACTCTAAAGCTTTATGTTTGCCAGTAGTACACAATGCCATGTGCTTGCTAAATTATTAATATGAGATTTTCCTTCACCAATACAACTGGATGCCTTTAGATTAAATTAACCTTTAATGTGTTGAAAATGTCATTTTAACCATTCCTTATGTCTTGAGCAACTCTCACAGTACAATGATGGGTAAGAAGTCCCTTAGGTAACTTTTTTATAAATGTTAAGTTACCTTCCATCTGGACTAAACTGGGCAGCAATGACAGCTTCAGCATGACCTGGTATAGAACTTGTACATCTAGTGACGGCCCGCACTTTAAACACAGCCTGGGGTTGATACACGATGTCAAGCACCTGCTCAGATCCTTCAAGTGTCTTTTCATCAAGGGCCTGGTCTAATCTGTCCAAAATTTCTTTTTCATCAACAAAAAATGAATATGGCACTTTCTCTTCCTGTAAAATATATAAACATTCGTTACAATACAAGTGTGCACAATTGCAACTCTCTACCTTTCAACAGTATGATATATTCAATAGATTTACCACTTTTAAAATTAACTAGAGTTGGGTTTAACGCCATTTAAACACATATAAGGCAGCGACTTTTATTGATGGAGGAAGACCTTAGAATGAATACGAGCAGAACTACTGTCCTTTGGCAAGTGTCTGGTAAACTGTATCAAAATGTTTTTAGACCCAGCTGGGCCAAACCCTCCACTTCAGCAGTGAAAGGTTAGTGATCTGGATGGAGATGGCAGTGCTTTGGAGAACACTTCAAAATCATTTTAATAGAATGTGTTGAATAAAATTAAGTTTTTCTCTTGGCTCAACCTGAAGAAGTCTGAAAAATAACATGTATTTATATAGCTACCTTAACTCCCTTGATGGCAGATTCTTATGCCTTATTAACATTACAACAATACCCAAACTAGCTAGATCAATTAAGCCATCTTTTTTTTTAAATGCTGTGCAAATAGACATGATAGTCACAATTTTGGGGCAGATATTTTGCATGTAATTTTCAGCTTCTATTTTAAGTAATTAGTTTGAAATTAAATCAGACAATGAGCATTACTGTATTTTAACAAAATAACATTTTTGCTCTTTCATAACTAAAGATAAACATCAATTAGCAATATTATACAGTTTTACCTTTTGCAAAATAGCATTGCAGACAAGTTGAAGTTTATCAACAGTGATGTCTAGTGGCAGATCAAATGGACTGCCAGTTGCCTCCCCTGTCTCACTTTTGAACTGTGCCAATATTCTACGACCTGACTGATCAGGTTCTTCATCTTTTTCTGAACTTAAAATGAAAAGCAATATAAATTATGATTGAATTCACTATTGTATAAATAGTAAATTTCTCACACCTACAGACTGTAATCCTTTCAAGTACACCAAACGGACGCAAACGAAACGAATATCAAACGCGTTTTAAACGTTATACAAACGGACTAAAAATGCAAACGAAACGATAAACG
Source organism: Panopea generosa (assembly GCA_029582155.1). Lineage (NCBI taxonomy): Eukaryota > Metazoa > Mollusca > Bivalvia > Adapedonta > Hiatellidae > Panopea > Panopea generosa. The sequence goes on from CM055899.1 coordinate 32,108,528, forward strand.
ATAAACGATAAACGAAACGATAAACGAAACACGGACGCAACAGGGCAAACGATCCACGAACGATACAAAACGATAATGCAAACTTAAACGCATCAAATAATAAAGATTCGGATATCCTCTATTATTGTCGTAGTTATATTGACAATGAAATAATTAAACGAAATGATTGCTCTCTTTGTCATTTAAAATCTTTAAATTGCTATACCTGTAACTTGTAAATTTCTTTGTTATAAGTTTTAATCCCGAATTACCCATGAAAAACATTGCCTCCGGCATCGTTTCTTTACTTGTAAAAGTGTGATAAAACAATCAGATGACGCATGACCTTCTTACACAACTACCCCAATTAACTGATTTAATTATCTGAACACTGATTTATGTTGCTGTTCTGTTATATGATTGCCAATCAGGAAAAGTTTTCACGCAATTTTAGAAAATCTGTTTGTTACACCAAAAACCCTTAGGGCTTTTCCAAAATTGTATATAAAAATAGTTCATATATATATAACAAACACACGTAAAGGGTTGGTATTTGTTTGTTACTGGGTGTCTTCCAAAATGTTTGTTTTCAATATAGGCATTTGTTAAAAAAAGATTACTATTAAGCTGATAGAGTTATTAATAACTACACATACCTTAATTTGTGTACAGAATGAACACGCTGTCCCTTTCACTATCACCTTGTGCCAATGTCCAATTACGTCACCAGTGAAACAAACATTTTATTCACTAAGTGGGTATCTTGGAAATTTTTGATGGAAGGATATCAGAGGAATTCTATCGGTGTAATGTACATAAAAGTCCTTGAAAGCGTCAGACGGAAGTACATGAACCAGCGATTTTAGAAGCCATGCCACAAGACATAAAACTTTTACCCTTAACGGCATCTTTTTTTATGGAAACATCTCCGCCTCCCCCATGCATTTACCAAAGTGAAATAGAACGCGATGTTAAATGACGCAAGAAACTGTCAGAGTGACAACATCGCACATTGCCACAAGGTCAGAAATAAATTGTGTTGGAGTAATAGACATAAAGTGTGTGCGCTCGCTACATAAATTAAGGCATGTGTATTTGTAAATATATTTATCTTTGCGGATTATATAAATTATTTTGTTTAATGAATTGTTATAATTGTTTAACATGACAATCTATCGAAATTCATAACTGGAATTAAAATTGGAAAATACTTGTTAATAATGTATTATTCCTGTAAATAAAATAAATACTTGTTGAGGTGTCTATACTCTGTTTCTTGCATAATAGCAGATTATACACCACTGCAGATATAAAAAAACACGGACTGGTTCACATTTATTTACTATATACTTTTTCGATACTGTAATATTAACGTTATTGTAAACAAGTCTGGCAATGTTTGGCCACTCTAATGATTACGTGATCGTAACGTGTTTATCTGATGTAATTGACATGCCCCGTACCATGTGTATTAAATTTCAATGATTGAGTTTTATGTAACATATTAATCTGCTGTCACGCTACAAATCATCAACTTTATGGTAGACCATATCTGACATAGGCTGGCTTAGTGAGAAATATTTCAGAATGATTTTAATCAATATTTCAGAAAGATTTTAATAAATATTATTTTAATTTATTTAATTAATATATTATCATATAAAACAAGGCGATTTCTTTAAATATCTAGTTCTTATTATTTATTCTACTGCGGTGTTGCAATTGGACAACCAGAGATGATGCGATTGGTGAACATGTCGTGTAAACGTTAAATGGTAAAATATACACGGTAAACGATACACGCAAAACGATTTGATCGCAAACGCAGGTTAAAATGCATTCACTATCGTTTTGAACTGCATTTTCGTATTTTCTCTAACGTTTATCATAAAAAAAATGCAAACCATTAACAAAACTAAAATGCATTTCAAACGCAAAACAAACGCGTTTGACACGCAAAACGAACACAACTGAAATGCATTTTTGGTGTACTTGAACGGATTACGGTCTGTACAATAAGAGTTAAAGACTGAAAAGAGAGCATACCAAGCTTGCCATGGTGTACCTCCACTCCACTGCACCATCAACCAGAGGACATTCCTCCAGAAACATGCAACCTTTCTGCTGGACAGACATTTACAGGCACAGCTTTATTCCATCTGGTATACGCCTGTGGAACTAGCTGCAATATTGCATAGCCACTGGCCTGGTCGCCCACTATTAGTCGACACCATCCATGTTTTTATTGTTTTTTTAACTTTTTAATCTGTGCATTGTTGCACGTCACAGTGACATTGTACATACACCAAGCGTGTTAATGCCTCAGAGTGGACCTTGCACTTTACCAGGAAGAAGAAGAAGAAATAAAGCCATCAATAACACAACATACTTTATCTTTTCAAAGTCTGAACATCTGCAAGACATACTAATGCACTTTTGATTGTCAGATTTATCTGGTTTATAAAATCACCAAAACAATAATTTGTCAACTGTTGAGGGATAATATAACTTTTTGTTTAGGAAGGCCAATGGGTTGGGTAGTAGGGTGCGAGGGGATGGGGTACCTTTGAGTAGATGTCCGTGTAAAAGACACACTATCATTAATAAAATAAGCCTGAAAATATTTGGTTAATTGGGTTAAACAGAATTAAACATATTTAGGAATTATAAAAAGTCGTTCAAATAAACAACATTGCGTTTCTTCATCACTTTTAACTATTCACTTTTGTCCGAAATAGTAGTAATATCCGAACTTGTGCTACATTTACGGTATAAAATATGAACGTAGACACCTTTCATTTAAAAAGAGGATCAAACAGACAATTCATTAAAGCGATATATATAAATATTTAAGTTATTTTGGACTGACTGATTGAAAAGTAGAACACGACTTTAAATATATAATGAAGGAAAACGAATTGACATTTCTGTGTTTACCTCATGTTTACAACACGTGCTTCCGGTATAGGGACCGGTTCGATGTTCACTTGATAACGACGGATTATAAGTTAGTTATTTGATAAAAAAAAAATGATATTGTTTTATTTTTCAGTCTATTTATTATCATAATTAATTTCTGAATAAAAAATCCTTTATAAATACACACATCAAACATAATAACTTGGATAACCAATGGATGCTCCCATCTGACTTTCAGAAAATCAACATCAAAGTTTTAAAATGAATCAAATACGGTCTTTAAGATTCGCCTCGCCGGCCTTGTTGGATTATAATGTTTTTTCGTGCAAAACTTTATCAAACAAAGGTATTTATTCAGATTAAGTGTTTGCTCTATCAACTTTCAACACACAGTTGAAGTTTTAAATTGCACAGACTATGTTAATTAAGTGGGTGGGGTAAATAAAAATCTGTTAAACAATAAACATATTTTTATGCCCAACCCAAAAAAATGTTTGGTGGCATATACTAATCACAGTGTCCGTCCTTCTGTCCGGTATTTCGTGTCCGGCCTGTAACTTTGTCATGCATAGATGAATTTTAATGATACTTGGTATACTGGTCATACCTAATACCGCGAGTCTAAATTTTTTTCAGTCATGTCAAGAATGGCGTCCATAATAAACAGTAATAAGGTTACTCAAGTATGCTGAGTAATAAACAGTTGCCAATACGAAATGCAAACAAATGCCGACGCTAACGGAAGTTGGAGCTTTGCGCATGTATTCCCAGATTGTTTTTATACGGGCATTCGCGGTAATAGGTATATCGCGGTATTAGGTATACTGTATATACAAATGATCGACATAACATGACGACGTGTCGCAAGTAAGACCGACCCACACCCGTACCTCAAAGGTCAAGGTCACAATTTGAGTTTGTTTGGCAACACTTTGAGTTTGTGTGAGATTTCATGTCCTGCCAGTAACTTTGTCATGCATAGATGAATTTTAATGGTACTTGCTACAAATGATCAACATAACATGACGACATGTCACGAGTAAGACCCACACCCATACCTCAAAGGTCAAGGTCACAATTTGAGTTTGACAACACTGAGTCTGTGTGAGATATCCTGTCCGACCTGTAACTTTGTCATGCATAGATTGATTTTATAAATACTTGCTACAAATGATCAACAAAACATGATGACGTGTTGCAAGTAAGACCCAGAATCCCACTTCAAAGGTCAAGGTCACAATTTAACTTTGTTTGATGACACTTTCAGTCTGATTGAGAGTTCTTGTTCAGTCTGAAACTTTGTCACCTATGAATAAATTTCAAAAGCATTTGGCTACATTCATCAGCATGACATTACAACATGTCACATGTAAGACTCACATGCGTACCTCAAAGGTCAAGGTCACACTTTGAGTTTGTGTGCTAACACTTTCAATCTATGTGAGATTTCTTGTCCGGTCTGTAACTTTGTCATCTATGGATAGATTTTAAAAACACTTGGCTCAATTGATCAACATGACATAATTAAGTGTCGCATGTAAGACCCAGAACCTTTCCTCAAAGGTCAAGGTCACACTTTCAATTTGTTTGATATTGCTTGTCTGGTTTGTGGCTTTGTCTTTAACTTGGCTCCATTTATCAAGATGACATGACGACGTGTCATAAGTAAGACCTAGACCCGTACATCAATGGTCAAGGTCACACTTTGAGTATGTATGACAACACTTTGAATCTGTTTGAGATTTCAAGTATGTCCTTTAACTCTACCATACATGGATAGATTTCAAAACCACTTGGTTCAATTTATCAATTGATCAACAATTGATCTGTGACTTACATTTAGGGATTTTAAACTAACTTGACACAAGTGATCAGCATGTCATGATAATGTTACTGTTGAAATACCGAGACCATTACATCAGATGTCAAAATCAAGGTTACACAAAGGTCAAGGTCATGCTTTAATGTAAAAAAAAACATGGACATGACGGAATTGCATGTCTAGTCTGAAACATGAGTCCATTACCTTTGATATTCATATATATATCTCTACCTATTATTATCATATATTGTTATTTTTCAAAGACCATTTGGGGGGCATGTGACACTTAACGGTGACATTTCTTGTTTCTTTTGCAGTAAACAGATGTTTGAGCACAGCTGCAGTTACTAGATCAGCTGACAACAAGAATTATGAAATTAACCCATGTTTTGAAAACAGAAACCCAAGGTTTGTATAGATTGTGTTTTACATATTTGTTTCTGACTCAAGTAGTCAACGCATTTTACGGTGCTTGTCGTCAACAATCTTCATTCATTCCACAGTGATGCCTTCTTCTAATAATGAGCTTACAATTTTCTTTTTGTGTGGTGATACTGAAATATATATAGCACAGTGGTCAAAGGTGCTCTCAGAGGATGAGTTGCCTCTCACAGCTGAGGCCATGGGTCCAAACTGCGAGGAAACTGTGCCAGGTGCTTTTAGTAAATTATAACACATCTGTCCATGGGCAGATCCAGGATTGTGCGTGATGTAAGGGTAGTCTTGGGGCAGAAAATATTGAAAACAAAGGCACTGAAAATGATTCAATATGACTTCACCTCTACATATGAATAACTTGGCTTAAGCAACATTTATATTTACGTTTAACTTTATTTCTCAAAACCTGTTTGGCTTATAGTCACCAAATTTTGTCTATAGTTATGGGTAGCACATGTACTAAGGCCCTCCCCGGGGGTTTTGGAGATCTGAAGAACATGGCCATTTATTTTCAGAGATCTGGGGAACATTGGCCATTACTTAAGCATATATGGAAAAATTGTCTTGCTCAAGGACACTACACATAGTCCTGGCGCAGGATTGAAATACCCACAACCCTCCGATCAAGATTTCGGTGTTTTACCACTAGACCACATGGCGTTTTCTAAATCTTGGAAACACACATCATCCAGAATCAAACAACATATTTTTGTGATTATGGTATCAAAAGAAAGGGCTTGATTTGGGAGATTATTTTTTTCTTTTTTAAATTTAAGGAAATGAAGAATTTTACGCTGTAAGTTTTTTTTGTGTGATCATTTTCTCATTTTTAGCCCATTTTTAAAATAAGAAATAAGAAAAATGACTTCAATAAATATCAATATGAAACTTTCGCCACCAATGGAAAACTTACTGCTTCACCTTTCTACCTAATATTTCTATTTTTTTTGTGTTTTGTTTAAACGTACATAGTATTTGTTAAATCAAGACTACCGTTTTTTATTCAAAAAAATTTTTGTCGTGAAATTAAACATATTTTGATTTCAATCCGCAATAATTTAAATTCAGAAGAAAAATATTAAATAATTGATAATTGGAATTGGTCATCATTTTTATCAGCTTTACTTTGGCACCAAAATTGTTAAATTCAGACAAAGATTCGAAGAGTTATTATAGAAATACTAAAAGTGCCGTGGACATTATATTGCTGTTAGCCTGCCAGTCTCTGTAATTAAGTCACTGATTTTATGCATAATTTTTATACTTGATCATAATTTACTTTTAAAATGAAACAGCTTTTGACAGCTTTGGGGGTTTCTTACATGTTAGTCTGGGCCCCTGCACAACTTCATCCCATAATCGTATGTACCCGAAATAAATTTTGGATGGTAATTCCGAGCAAAGATATATTTACAGTGCTGATGCTTAAAGGCAGAATAGTGCAGTGGTTAATAGTGTCAATTTCGGATCGTAAGAACTGGTGTTCAATCCCACCCCGACATCTGATTTTTTTTTATTAGATCGTGTTTACACTATAAAGTCAATTATTTATGTGTATTTATTGCCTTTTGTCTCTTCTGTCCTTCCATCGATATCTTCTTTGGCTCTACTTGCCAAAGGCCAGCAGGGCTTATGTTGTGGTAAATTGTCCGTCGTCCATCCGTTAACCTTTTTCTTGTAGAAGCTATAGCATCGCCCGCATTTTTCAAAGAATCTTATCCAAACTCGCACGGCATTTGTATAACCACAAACTCTTGAAGTTCTTGAACCAGCATGATTGAAACACAAATGCTCCCTGCCACAGGGCTTACAAGCACATTTTTAAGGAAACTTAAAAAATACCTTTTCTCTGAAAGTTCAAGCCATAGATATTTTATATGTGGAAAAGAAGACAGTACATGGATTTTGCTTATTATGATGATGAGTAAATAATAATAGAGAAGATTATAGTAGACGTTTTACTTAAGGAAACACTATTTGGTACTTTCAGGGAACTATGTTTAAAACTTTTGGAGATCTAGGGAACAGTGGAAATACTTTAAGAGATCTGGGGAACATGGACAAAATACTTTTGGGGAACTTTGGCAAATACTTTTGGAGATCTGGGGAACAATAGGCATTACTTTAAGAGATTCAGAGAACAGGGACCCCCTGGGAAGGCCTCTGTACTACTAAAAACCTTGCATTAAATAAAAAAATGTTGGAAAAGGAGGATGTGTATCTTTTATAAGAAATTGGGTTATAGGTAGCACTACTCAAATTGATCCAGACTGTTTAATTTAGCCTACAAAATGTTGTTTTTTGTATTACGGAAAGCTCCATTTCTTTTAAATTATTTGGTCTCTATTTGAGTCACTTAACTTGGTCCTAAAACTGTGCTATGGGTAGTTCTATAAAAAAGAAGATCTTTTTAGCTCGCCAGGATGAAGTCCAAGGAGAGCTATTGTCATGACTCTGGCATCGTCGGCGGCGTTGTCATCGGTGTCTGTAGACACCCAGGTTAAACTTTTGCGTTTAAGTTTCAGTTATCTATGCAACCACTCATTGGATGTCAATGAAACTTTGCATGTGTGTTTACCATCATCAATGGAACACACAGAGACAAGAACCATAACTCTGGATTACATTTTGGCACAGTTATGGCCCTTTTTGGACTTAGACACCAAGGTTAAACTTTGCATTTAGTTGCATTTAAATTTAAGATATCTATGCAACCACTCATTGGATGTGAATGAAACTTCACATGTGTGTTCACCATCATCAATGGAACACACAGAGACAAGAACCATAACTTTGGATTGCTTTTTGGCCTAGTTATGGCCCTTTTTGGACTTAGACACCCACGTTAAACTTTGAGTTTAGTTGCGTTTAAGTTTAAGATATCTATGCAACCACTCATTGGATGTGAATGAACCTTCACATGTGTGTTCACCATTATCAATGGAACACACACAGACAAGAACCGTAACTCTGGGTTGCATTTTGGCACAGTTATGGCCCTTTTTCAACTTAATTTTTCAGGTTAAAGTTTTTTATCAGGTAAGATATCTATGCAACTACTCATTGGATATAAATGAAACTTTGCATGTGTGTTCACCATCATCATTGAAACACACAGAGACAAGAACCATAACTCTGGGTTGCATTTTGGCAGAGTTATGGCCCTTTAAGACTTAATTTTTCTTCTGTAGACAACCAGGTTAAACTTTTGCGTTTAGATGCGTTTAAGTTTTGGTGTTTGCCTCCAATCTCAATCTTTGCATTGGTGGTGAGTTTAATCCCATCGGCAAGCTTTGTTGTCTTCTGACAACTCTAGTTTTAGGTGACCATGGCCTCTATAAATAACCACTTCTTTGAAACTGTTTACCCACTAGTCACACCAACTTTTTTCATACTTGTTATATTAGTAGAACTACTAGACTGCACAGGAAGGAATGAAAGCGCTGGGGGTCAGAGTGTGTAAACACCTTCATCACATTTTCAAGCACTATGTATGGCACTCATTGAAATATATTTCGCTAGTTAAACTTGTATTAATCAGTTTAACAAAGACATCATATTTAAAGTATGTTTCATTTTGGGCATTAAAATGAGAAAATATGATTAGTACAAATTTGAAGTATGTGAAGAATGCCTGTGCAATTTCCCCCAAATTTTGTTGAATTGTATTAATTTTGAAAACTTATAAAAGTTTGATGTTTTATCAAGTTACTATTTGTTTCAGAGCTTTAGAGTTCATGGGTCTGGCTCCAAAGAGAAAAGGCTGGCGATTTCAGGCGCCGAGGAAAGATTACTACCACAGGTATAAATTACATTGTTTGGAATGTTAAATTTTGTGCAAACATTGTAATATCACATACATAGAGGTATAGTTTCATTGTAGGTAGCGTTCAGTACAAATAAAAACAAATATGGTCATTTCCTGATTACTAAATAAGTGTTTTTGATAATTTTAAAAAATGAACAAAATATTTGTACATTATTATGGATACATTAGAAATGTGATGATTTAGACAGACAAGTCTTTAAAATTATTTTTATGAACCCATGTTTGCAATAACTGACACTTGAAGAACCCATGTTTGCAATAACTGACACTTGTAGAACCCATGTTTGCAATAACTGACACTTGTAGAACCCATGTTTGCAATAACTGACACTTGTAGATCCCATGTTTGCAATAACTGACACTTGTAGATCCCATGTTTGCAATAACTGACACTTGTAGAACCCATGTTTGCAATAACTGACACTTGTAGATCCCATGTTTGCAATAACTGACACTTGTAGATCCCATGTTTGCAATAACTGACACTTGTAGAATCCATGTTTGCAATAACTGACACTTGTAGAACCCATGTTTGCAATAACTGATAACTGACACTTGTAGAACCCATGTTTGCAATAACTTACACTTGTAGATCCTATGTTTGCAATAACTGACACTTGTAGATCCCATGTTTGCAATAACTGACACTTGTAGAACCCATGTTTGCAATAACTGACACTTGTAGATCCCATGTTTGCAATAACTGACACTTGTAGAACCCATGTTTGCAATAACTGACACTTGTAGAACCCATGTTTGCAATAACTGATAACTGACACTTGTAGAACCCATGTTTGCAATAACTTACACTTGTAGATCCTATGTTTGCAATAACTTACACTTGTAGATCCCATGTTTGCAATAACTGACACTTGTAGAACCCATGTTTGCAATAACTGACACTTGTAGATCCCATGTTTGCAATAACTGACACTTGTAGAACCCATGATTGCAATAACTGGCACTTGTAGATCACATGTTTGCAATAACAGACACCTGTAGAACCCATGTTTGCAATAACTGACACCTGTAGATTCCATGTTTGCAATAACTGACACTTGTAGAACCCATGTTTGCAATAACTGACACTTGTAGATCCCATGTTTGCAATAACTGTCACTTGTAGAACCCATGTTTGCAATAACTGACACTTGTAGATCCTATGTTTGCAATAACTGACACTTGTAGAACCCATGTTTGCAATAACTGACACTTGTAGATCCCATGTTTGCAATAACTGACACTTGTTTGCAATAACTGACACTTGTAGATCCCATGTTTGCAATAACTGACACTTGTAGAACCCATGTTTGCAATAACTGACACTTGTAGATCCCATGTTTGCAATAACTGACACTTGTAGAACCCATGTTTGCAATAACTGACACTTGTAGATCCCATGTTTGCAATAACTGACACTTGTAGATCCCATGTTTGCAATAACTGACACTTGTAGAACCCATGTTTGCAATAACTGACACTTGTAGATCCCATGTTTGCAATAACTGACACTTGTAGAACCCATGTTTGCAATAACTGACACTTGTAAATTAAAAAATGAAAGTTCACTGAGGTCATGGGTGCGAGCCTTAAGCTCAGACCAAAAATGTCATGTGAAAAAGTTTGGTATTTAGAATGGAAGGAGAACGCTCCTTCTAAAGCCTTCTTTCTCCAATAAAACTGTGTATTCAAAATGATGTTAAACCCCATTAAAAAATAATATAATGGATATACTTCTTCTTTTCACCAGGTTAGTCTATGAGGTGACAAATTCCAACACAAATGCCACGGTGGAGCACTGGACAGGAAACACAGTCATAGATGCATCAACGAAGGAGATGGGCTTGGCAAAATATCTCTACAGGTAAGTTAAGTAGCCAAAACTTTGTGAGGTCAATGTTTATATCTGCTATAAGACATTCATATTGATTTATAAATGCATTTATTAGCCAAAAACATTTCATGTGTTCATGTAACTGTAAACATTCCTGTAAAACAATAAACATGAATCAGGGCTAGAATTTAACTTTTTTGTGCACTGGCAATTTTGGCCAGTGCCTAAAATTTCAACTGGCCAAATTTGAAACCAACTAGCCAAACCAATTTTCGCAGAAACTTGTAGTCCTAAATGTCTAAATAAACCCAACATTAATTGTTTCAAAGCCCGCGTTTTTTTTAATATGCATTATTAGCTTGTATTTATTTTTAAAGACAATGGTATCAAGGTTATTATATGTTACGGTATTTCAATTTCAAAGCAGTACTTAAAAAATAAAATTGTCTGTTATTTATTATACTACCATATATAAATGCATACAATGATATATCATAAATAAACATTTTTAACTAAACAAAAATATGAATCGTGGATTCAACAATAACAAGTGTACAGAGAATGAGATTGAGACATACACACATTTCTATTTATATAATTAATATAGCCAATGGCCGTTCGTTTTAAAATTAGATCTAGATATAGCCAAGGACGATTGTTTAACATGTGTAAATGTTGTGATATCATAGTAATATAGTTTTATTATTATGGATGATCTGTCGATTGCGTTGTTTCTACAATTGACACACCATTTTGTCATTGTCAAGTTTATAGCCCTGTGTGATATTGAGCTGTCGCTTCCATTTCATTACAGTATTAACGGAAGGATTATTTCTCTTTTTGCTTGTTGGGACTCGCTTCCATTCATCGGTTCAATGGAGAAAAGATGTTATTTTATCAGCCATTTTAACAGCTGACAAAATATGTAAACAATAAATTTGACGGGTTTCAACTTTACTTTTATTTTATAGAGTGAGTACGCGATCGATCAAACTAGACGCAGTCTACTCATTATGTTGTTGACGGGTTTTAACTTTACTTCCTTTTTGCAGAATGAACTCGAGATCAAAAACAATTGGACGCAGTCTTCCCATATTAACTATTTAAAACATGGAAATGACAATCGTCTGCTAGGGGGTAATTTGCCGCGAGAAGCAAAAATTGACAAGAACTCGTTATTTTTACCAGGATAATACTTGTTTATTTTCAAAAATCAATAAAATGAATATATTAAGTAATTTTCTCAACTTGAAATCCACTCGCAAAAAAATGCCAGCTTAAGTAATTTCAACTCGCATTTTCAAAATACAGCTCGCATTTTGCGAGTGGCGAGTGCTTAAATTCGAGCCCTGATGAATTTTGATTTTAAAGTCTCTTTGTGTAGTTTTGTTGTTTGTGTGTTGTTGTTTTTTGCGGGATGGGGGGGATTAACTCCATTTTGACAGGCAAAAGGTTTGATGACGGAGGAACGCAGCAGATGCATCATATGTATAATATCTATTATATACGCGAAACTGTGTTGAGCTATCGTCCTTCAGAGAGTAACTGGCATACTTTCTCCATAAAGTGTTTTAAAATAGACAAAGCTAGGCTCCAACCTGTGACTTCAGCTATGAGAAGGGAGTGACCTTGAACAGCGCATTAGACCTCTCAGCCACAGAGGACCTTCCACATCTGTTCAAAACAGACGGATGATTTTATTTTCCATTTTTATATAGTTTTTCGTAGTTTACTCGCTTGAAATTAGGAAAAATGCATAATAAAACACAGTTTTCAAATTCATAAAAAAATCTATGTTTATCTTAAGAGTGAGTCTTGTAGAGTATTTATAATTTTTCAGGACCATAACAAACAGAATACAAACTTTTTTGTGCCTTATCTATGTATAAGTTAATACACTGTTTACACTTATTATAAAAACAGAAAACCCCAAGATACAAACAATAAACGGATAAGAAAAACACAATTAAGTGTCATAAACGACCACATGTGTAATTCGTGGTTCAGTGTGCTTGTGTCCACCAGCTATCGGACAGGTGGTATCCATGGAGACACACTATATAGCTAAAATGTTGGAATATTTTGTTGATGCCAATTACTTTCACCAAATTGAAAAGACAGCACCAATTTGATTTATTTATATAAGTCGCATTTGGTGCCTTTGGCAACCAACAACATGAGCCTTGCACATTTGTATTGAATAGCATTTTAAAATATGCTTTTATGTTAGGATGTAATCTTATTTTTTTAGGAAAATGTTAGTATATGATGTGATCTATGCAGTTGAAAACTTACACAGTTTCTAGATCTCTTGGTGAAGCAATGTTTGTTATAATTGGCATCAGTTCATTATGGGATAAGTAAATGTGGAATTGTCACTGATTAAAAAAAAAAAAATCCAGTTCTTTGTCATAAGCTACATATATAATCACTGGTGACACTGAATTCACATGCTGCTTGAGGCTAAAAGAAAACAAAGTTTCAAAGGTCAAAAGTCATCCAAGCCACTTTCACCATTTAATTGGAAAATAATGTACAATATACAAACTGGTGTATCAAACTGGTTTACATGTGTAAAGAGGGATGCAGGTCTATCTATATATTCTGAGGACTTTTGTTGGGCATCAGAATGTTATAAGTACTTCATGAGGGCATAAACTGAATTTACACGTAACAGCATCAACATTGTATTTACAGTTTCACTGACGTGAGTGCATCATGGAATGTTGGTAGACTACTGGCACGAAGAATGTTGGAAGCAGGTATCACAAATGTCTTTTATGATGAGGAACATGTGGATGCAGATTCAGAAAAGGTAAAAAGTTGACCTACCTCGTCAGCTGTACTGTGAAGTTTCAGAATATATAATTGTTTTAGTTTGTCTCTAGTGATCATAGATTCAGTGGCAAATAGGCTGTGGTCTGTATATGTTGTGTACTGTTGCTGTGTGGGTCAAAATTACAGTTGACAAGTTAACAGCGGCATCTTGTGAACATAGCTGGGAGTCAGACATAATTGTGATCTCTGTGTAATGTATTAAACTTGATCTATATACAGTGGGTCTTTCTTATTAAGCATTCAAAGCATGATTTCAATGACTGCTTTATGTAACTGGAATAAAAGAATCTGTCGTTGTATTTAAAGAATGCAGATAACATTTACAAGCAATCTGACATACTGACTACCAAGTCAAGATGATAAAGAAAAAAATTATGATTTTTCTATACAATGTATATGACTTTTGTAGAACTGTCCATGATATATATATATATATATAATGGGTTCTGCTATAGTTGACTATGAGATGTATTACTGTGTTACTGTGTTAATATGCGATACCTTCAAATATTTGGATTATTGTTATTCAATGAGTATTAAAACTATCACATTATTGGAACTAAAACTATCATATTATTGAACTAAAACTATCATATAATTGGAACTAATATTATCATATTATTGGAACTAAAACTATCATATTATTTGAACTAAAACTATCATATTATTGAACTAAAACAATCACATTATTGGAACTAATATTATCATATTATTGAACTAAAACAATCGCATTATTGGAACTAAAACTATCACATTATTGGAACTAAAACTATCATATTATTGAACTAAAACAATCACATTATTGGAACTAAAACTATCATATTATTGAACTAAAATAATCATATTATTGGAACTAATAATATCATATTATTGGAACTAAAACTATCATATTATTGGAACTAATATTATCATATTATTGGAACTAAAACTATCATATTATTGGAACTAATATTATCATATTATTGGAACTAAAGCTATCATATTATTGGAACTAAAACTATCATATATTATTGGAACTAAAACTATCATATTATTGGAACTAAAGCTATCATATTATTGGAACTAAAACTATCATATTATTGGAACTAAATCTATCATATTATTGGAACTAAAGCTATCATATTATTGGAACTAATATTATCATATTATTGGAACTAATATTATCATATTATTGGAACTAAAACTATCATATTATTGGAACTAAAACTATCATATTATTGGAACTAATATTATCATATTATTGGAACTAAAGCTATCATATTATTGGAACTAAAACTATCATATTATTGGAACTAAAACTATCATATTATTGGAACTAAAACTATCATATTATTGGAACTATTGAAACTAAAACTATCACATTATTGGAACTAAAACTATCATATTATTGGAACTAAAGCTATCATATAATTGGAACTAATATTATCATATTATTGGAACTAAAACTATCATATTATTCGAACTAAAACTATCATATTATTGAACTAAAACAATCACATTATTGGAACTAAAACTATCACATTATTGGAACTAAAACTATCACATTATTGGAACTAAAACTATCATATTATTGAACTAAAACAATCACATTATTGGAACTAAAACTATCATATTATTGAACTAAAACAATCATATTATTGGAACTAATAATATCATATTATTGGAACTAAAACTATCATATTATTGGAACTAAAACTATCATATTATTAAACTATCATATTATTGGAACTAATATTATCATATTATTGGAACTAAAACTATCATATTATTGGAACTAATATTATCATATTATTGGAACTAATATTATCATATTATTGGAACTAATATTATCATATTATTGGAACTAAAACTATCATATTATTGGAACTAATATTATCATATTATTGGAACTAAAGCTATCATATTATTGGAACTAAAACTATCATATTATTGGAACTAAAACTATCATATCATATTATTGGAACTAAAACTATCATATCATATTATTGGAACTAAAACTATCATATTATTGGAACTAAAGCTATCATATTATTGGAACTAAAACTATCATTTTATTAGAACTAAAGCTAACATATTATTGGAACATCTGAAAATTAATTAATTTTGAACTAGTGATATATTTTGGTCGTTATAACAGTTGGATAATGGAATGATCCCTATTGGGATACAACTGACATAATAATACTTCAAATACTCATTGTCATTATTTGTGTTTTTGTAGTAAGTACTAATTATAATTTAGAAATAAAATTGTTAAACATCTGTTGGTTTCACTTGCTCTGCTGCGTCATCTATGTTTTCAGTGAAATTGATTAATGAATATGAAAATGATATCCATCATTGATTTCTTGATATCAATACATAATTTAACTGCCCAGGCCAGAAATTTAGGGAGAAGAGACTCGTATGGGGACCCTCTTTGTCAGTTTTTGAAAGAAGTGAGAAATTTCAAGGAGAAATGGTGAAACAATTTTACTCTTTAATTGATAACAATTATATGCATTTAAAGTGAATTATTTACATGTTATATTAATTTGCATGGGCTGTTATTAATCTGTTGATGTCAACATACGTCATATGCAAGTGATAATAAGTATTACTTGGTATGTTTATTTATTTTTCTCTGCAATAATTAATTGTTCATGGTTGTGTTGTGCCTATATTAACAGAAACAAGCCTTCTTGCTGGCGTTGAAGGACAGCCACATAGAATTACAGGAAGCAGATGAGGTGGAACAAGAACATGTGCCGGGTATCAACTATGATGGTTACAATCGATACGATGAAAAAAAAATGTATCACCAAGATTACCAAAAACTTTGATGATTTTATCCTGAAAATAAAAAAAAAATTCCACCATTTAGTTGTAATGTTATAAGTGTTGGCTGTTATTTTAATGATTTAAACAATCGCAAATTTGTCGAAAAGACAGGATAACAGAACAATTTTACACATGGCTTGAACTAAAATCAATGCAAATAGTACTTGCAAAGGAACAAGTTTCAGCTGGAAGAGCCTTCACTGAAAATGGTGCTCAGGTACAAAGAAATATTTTATGTTCTATAATAACTATGGTTGTCTAAAAATTCCAACAAAGCTATCAGGCTGTTGTTTTAATACACGTGTTTTGTGTACCAGTCTGTAAATATAATTTAGACTACATATAATCATAACTTCAATGGACGAGTATTATATATACTGATGGAAAATTAATAACAAAATGTTTGTTGTCAGGTTTAGAAACTAGTCTCAACAAGGGACTGAGAACTGCCATGTACTTAAACCTCCTTTCATTGTCACATACTTCATCTGTAGTCTAAAGAAATGTTACTTAATTGATTGTTCTTTCTTAGAATGTTTTCCAGAGAATAAAGTTGATAATATATGCCAAGATATGTTTTGTTCTTTTTTTTCCCCAACCTTTTATACCAGCTTGCTAGTCCTAATTTGCTATTGATACTAAAAAGATAACATTCATATTCATGAATCTTACTAGAATTTTGTTATTGGTTAGGACACGTGAGCGACCAAACCCTATATAAGGGCCACTTTAGAAATTGCCTATGGGCGCTGCCATATTGGAAAGTCATGACTGTGTTTAAAACAATTACATTCGCCATAAGCAGGTTGCCATTGCTTTTCAAAATAGTGCCTTATGGGATTGGGGTGGTACTAATACCAGGCAAGGTTCCAGCTGCATGTGGTGGGTGTTTTAGTGATTGTTGTGTTCTAATGCACTAATTTAAAGTGCCTTAATGGATTGGGGTGGTTCTAAAATCAGGCCAGGTTCCGATTTTCCAGTTATAATTAAAAGACAAATGTGGTGTTATATTGATTACATTTTAATACACTAACTTGAAATCATTTTGTATTGCCATTTGTATATTAAATAAGAAAATATTGAAAAATAAAATAAAAAATATTTAGGTCGTGAAACTCGACGATTTTTTCACCTTTTTTTTTTTTTACAAATTCCTGCTGAGTTAATGTAAATCATTTTCAAGTAACCATGTTTTTTATCAACTGTTACAAATATTATGATATGCTGAACCCATACCAATGAAAATAATAACAAAATCAAGAAGCTACATTTGTTTATTTTGCTCGAGACAATGGCCATATATTTTCTTTAAAAACAAAGCAGTTTACTTGGCCTGGCGTTTAGCACATTACAAGAACAAGACATCGCCTAACTTGTACAAGTTAAACAAGAGTTGTCAGAAGACAATACAGCTCACCTATGGGATAAAACTCACCACCAATGCAAAGATTGAGATTGGAGGCAAAAACCAAAACTTAAACACAAAGGTTTAACCCGAGTGTGTACAGACGAAAAATTAAGTACAAAT
The DNA here is from genome assembly GCA_029582155.1 of Panopea generosa. NCBI lineage: Eukaryota > Metazoa > Mollusca > Bivalvia > Adapedonta > Hiatellidae > Panopea > Panopea generosa. The sequence continues at coordinate 32,126,535 of CM055899.1, forward strand.
GGGCCATAACTTTGCCAAAATGTAACCCCCGAGTTATGGTTCTTGTCTCTGTGTGTTCCATTGATGATGGTGAACACAATGCGAATTTTCATTCATATCCAATGAGTGGTGGCATAGATCTCTTACCTGATAAAAAACTTTAACCTGAAAAATTAAGTCCAAAAAGGACCCTAACTCTGCCAAAATGCAACACCGAGTTATGGTTATTGTCTCTGTGTGTTCCATTGATGATGGTGAACACAATGTGAAGTTTCATTCATATCCAATGAGTGGTTGCATAGATATCTTACCTGATAAAATACTTTAACCTGAAAAATTAAGTCCAAAAAGGACCATAACTTTGCCAAAATGCAACACCGAGTTATGGTTCTTGTCTCTGTATGTTCCACTGATGATGGTGAACACACATCTGAAGTTTTATTCATATCCAATGAGTTGTTGCATAGATCTCTTACCTGATAAAAAAAACTTTAACCTGAAAAATTAAGTCGAAAAAGGGCCATAACTCTGCCAAAATGCAAAGCAGAGTTATGGTTCTTGTCTCTGTGTGTTCCATTGATGATGCTGAACACACATGTGAAGTTTCATTCATATCCATTGAGTGGTTGCATAGATATCTTAAACTTAAACGCAACTAAACGCAAAAGTTTAACTTGGGTTGTTCAGTCCAAAATGCAACCCAGAGTTATGGTTCTTATCTGTTTGTGTTCCATTGATGGTGATGAACACACATGTGAAGTTTCATTCATATCCAATGAGTGGTTGCAAAGATATCTTAAACTTAAACACAAAAGTTTAACCTACTGGTAGGTGTCTACAGAAGACAACAACGGGGTCATGACAATAGCTCTCCTTGGACTTCGTCCCTGGCGAGCTAACAAATACATTTATTTGAACTGTTGTTTTTTTTAATTAATATATCCACAAATTATCTTGAAAAATATTTTTTTTCACAATAGTAAATTTTATAGAACATTACAGTAAATAGGGTTGAATATATTATAAGGTTAGTTTCAAGATTATTTTTCCAGATGTTTTCTCATTTATTTGAACTGTTGTTTTTTAATTAATATACCGATGGTATCCACAAATTAACTAAAAAAATATTTTTTCACAATACTAAATTTTATAAAACATTACAGTAAATACAACATTATTTTTCCAGATGTTGTCTTATTGATTATGCAAGTGAAAATGAATAATTATCCAGATTTGTGCACTTAAACACCATAATTACTATTTAAACACCCCACATTTGCCTTTTCCCTTCAGCCGGAATTTGACCATGTCAGCTGGCACCTGATCTGGTTTTGTATCACCCATGTATTTAGTATTTGGTGAGCTGTTGTTTTTATCTTTTCTACATTCCTCATATTGCATCTTATATATCATTAAACAATCGTAATTTTTACAAACCCTAACTTACACCTTCATTCATTCTAATTGCCACCTCTTTTAAAAGACCTTACCACTGGATGCTTTATAAAAGTGGCCAACTTGTTTTTCAATAATGGTGATAATGTAGTCAAACCTGTGTAAGTGGTCACCTCTTTTAAGCAGCTACTTGTCTTAAGGAGCCACATTTGCTATTTCTCATCCATATGCTTTCAGAGCAAATTAACCTTTGTAATACTGAGCTCTCAGTACAACCTTGATATTGAACAGACATTACTGGAAATTGCACTCTGCACATTGTCTCAAATATGACAAACATCTTTATTTATATATAAAATATATGGAGTGTACATGAAGTACTGCCTATTTGACCTCTCAATACGATCTTGGCTGTGACCTCACATGCCTGAAAGTTGCGCTCTGCAAATTATTTCAACACTGCAAACATTTATGCAAAGTTATTTAAAAAAAAACTTCCATGCATTCAAAAGTTAAGGAGCAGACAAGATTTGTGAACGATGGATTGACATCCACGCTAATATCAGTCTTTCCCTAAAATGGAAAGTGGTGGTAGGGACATAATAATAATACTTTATAATTTATTTACTTTTTTCTTTTACCTATTTTATGGTTAACTATTCATACATGCTTACACACAAAACTGTACTCCACAGGGAAGCAGGTATAACTATACATGAGGTTAAAATATTATAAATAGAATGTTATCACTTTAATATTCATGAAAGAGTTTTCACAACGTAGAAAATAATTGTGCATTTTAAAAAACTACAGAGAAATGGATTTATTTTCATGGTCAATCGCCTTGATTTCAGACACTGTATCAGAAGATGGCAGGTACGATCCCCTGCCTGGACCACAATGTAGTGACATGGAGCAAGACACTATATCAGAGGATGGAAGGTATGATCCCCTGCCAGGACCACAATGTAGTGACATGAAGCAAGACACTGTATCAGAGGATGGAAGGTAAGATCCCCTGCCTGGACCACAATGTAGTGACATGGAGCAAGACACTATATCACAGGATGGAAGGTAAGATCCCCTGCCTGGACCACAATGTAGTGACATGGAGCAAGACACTATATCAGAGGATGGAAGGTATGATCCCCTACCTGGACCACAATGTAGTGACATGGAGCAATACACTACATATGAGGATGGAAGGTATGATCCCCTGCCAGGACCACAATGTAGTGACATGGAGCAAGACACTGTATCAGAGGATGGAAGGTAAGATCCCCTGCCAGGACCACAATGTAGTGACATGGAGCAAGACACTGTATCAGAGGATGGAAGGTATGATCCCCTGCCTGGACCACAATGTAGTGACATGGAGCAAGACACTGTATCAGAGGATGGAAGGTATGATCCCCTGTTAGGACCACAATGTAGTGACATGGAGCAAGACACTGTATCAGAGGATGGAAGGTATGATCCCCTGCCAGGACCACAATGTAGTGACATGGAGTAAGACACTGTATCAGAGGATGGAAGGTGAAATCCCCTGCAAGGACCACAATGTAGTGACATGGAGCAAGACACTGTATCAGAGGATGGAAGGTGAAATCCCCTGCCAGGACCACAATGTAGTGACATGGAGCAAGACACTGCATCAGAGGATGGAAGGTATGATCCCCTGCCAGGACCACAATGTAGTGACATGGAGCAAGACACTGTATCAGAGGATGGAAGATAAGATCCCCTGCCTGGACCACAATGTAGTGACATGGAGTAAGACACTGTATCAGAGGATGGAAGGTAAAATCCCCTGCCAGCACCACAATGTAGTGACATGGAGCAAGACACACTGTATCAGATGATGGAAGGTAAAATCCCCTGCCAGCACCACAATGTAGTGACATGGAGCAAGACACTGTATCAGAGGATGAAAGGTAAAATCCCCTGCCTGGACCACAATATAGTGATATGGAGCAAGACACTGTATCAGAGGATGGAAGGTAAATCCCCTGCCAGGACCACAATGTAGTGACATGGAACAAGACACTGTATCAGAGGATGGAAGGTATGATCCTCTGCCTGGACCACAATGTAGTGACATGGAGCAAGACACTGTATTAGAGGATGGAAGGTATGATCCCCTGCCTGGACCACAATGTAGTGACATGGAGCAAGACACTGTATCAGAGGATGGAAGGTAAAATCACCTGCCAGGACCACAATGTAGTGACATGGAGCAAGACACTGTATCAAAGTGGAAGGTATGATCCCCTGCCAGGACCACAATGTAGTGACATGGAGCAAGACACTATAAGCAGACAGTTTATCTACAAATGGTTTTTAGCTCTTCTGGCCAAAGGCCAGCAGGGCTTATGTCATGGTAAATTGTCGGTCGTCCATCCATTAACCTTTTTCTTGTATATGCGATAGCACCATCATTTTTCATTGAAACTTAACTTAATTTTTTAACCACAACATCTCGGATGAGTTCTTGAACCAGTGTGAAAGGCCTCCACCACAGGGCTTATAAACACATTTTAAGCAAAACTTTAAAAAGCATTTTCTCTAAAAGTTTAAGGCCTAGACCTTAGATATTTTATATGTAGCATTGCATGGAGGTCCCCTAAAAGGCGTTTTGAGGTATGGTTCCTTGGGTGAAATTTGGGGCTGTCACATGGATCACGGTTTTACATAGTTATATACATAGTTATATAGACCGCGGCGTGGTCTAGTGGTAGAGCATCCCCCTCGCATGCGGAAGGCGGTGGGTTCAACCCCAGGCCAGATCATACCAAAGACTTTAAAAGGGGTACTAGAAGCTTCCTCTCTTGACGCTCAGCATTTAGAGGAGAATTCTAGGTCTGGTCGGCCCGTTGTCAGCATAATGTGACTGGGTGGGGTATCATACCATGTATTTGCGGCATGATACTCCAGTGTGACAGCGTTTAGAATACTGTCTTAAGTAGACACTGTCGCGATATGACTGAAAGCGATGCTAAACACCATACAACAACAACAACATAGTTATATAGGAAAAATGTTGTAGACACAATAACATCCCATTTTTTATAAAATCTTAACCAAGCTTGCACAGCAGTTATGTAACCGCAAGATCACGAGCAAGTTCATGAACCAGCCCCAGGGCTTATAAAAAAAAAAGTCCTAGACCTTAACATATTTTACCTGTAGAGTTGCATGCTGGTCTCTTAAAAGGAACTACAAAAAAAATTCTACTGAAATGTTAATCTGTCCAATTGTTGCAAGTAGAGCGATTCAGGCCCTCTTGGCACTTTTGTTACAATTCTGTTCAGGAAATCATCAAGATTTGTTGTTGTTAAAACAACTGAATTAAGGTATACAAGTTTAAAAAAGACCATAATGTTTATCATATAATCCTCTGTTTAAGTTAGTTTAAACATTTTTTTTACTTCAATTGTGAAACAAAATCTTACAACTTAAACAAATCATACTGAAAGTCTTCCTGGGTGGAATCAGAACTTAACATATGCAGAAAAACTGTCTTGCTCAGGGACACCACACATAGCCATGGGGGAGTATCTAACCCGAGACCCTCCGATCATTGGTTTGGTGCTCTACCATAAAACCACAAGCTCTGTTTAAGTTCCTTGGTTTAATGTTCATATTTTAAATTGATTCCAGATCTTCCTAATATTAAATGTAAAAAGAAGGCATTTCCTATACATATTTATTGGTATACGAGAAAGATACAACTCTTACATGTTGACATTTTTTAATACTGAAATCTCTGTATGTACAGATGCATAAATAAACAAGTATATTTCTCATGCATGCCATTAACAAACAACACGACTACTCAAACTATCACATTAGGAAAGCAAACAGAAAAGAAGTGGTATCCATATATTCTAATAATACCATGTCATTTAAAGCAATGTCCTGTAATAATTCATCTTTACAGTTCTTGTACATGACACAGCATTGAACATAGGTCATAATCCAATTCAGCAGTATCTTGATGTGAAGATCCAATTCAGCAGTATCTTGATGTGAAGATCCAATTCAGCATTATCTTGATGTGAAGATCCAATTCAGCAGTATCTTGATGTGTAGTTGGAGATTATTTCATGATGTATTGCTGGGCTATAATGATAATGTATGTTGTTCTAGGTAAAATGGATTTACTTTCTTAAGCAATAAGCATTAGCACAACCAAGCTGTTGTTTATGTCTATATAGGGAAGTATTTCCACCACTGCTTCCCCACTCCCCACCCCCACTTCCCTCCCTCACTCTCTCATATTCACAATCTTGCCAGCCAGGATTTAGGATCACATCTGGAAAATAAAGTTGCATATTGTTTATCATTTACAATAAATCTAAAATTAAAATTTAGTTTAAGTTTTTTAAAATTGCAATTCCAATATAGCATACCAATATATATATATATTTGTGTCAAGACCTTTCTATTCAAGGACGGTTTTAACTATTGAACTCAAGACTGTTTTAACTATTGAACTCATGAAGGTTTTAACTATTGAACTCCTGACAGTTTTAACTATTGAACTCAAGACTGTTTTAACTATAATTGAACTCAAGAAGGTTTTAACTATTGAACTCCAGACGGTTTTAACTATTGAACTCAAGACTGTTTTAACTATTGAACTCAATACAGTTTTAACTATTGAACTCAAGACAGTTTAAACTTTTGAACTCAAGACAGTTTTAACTATTGAACTCAAGACAATAAAAGTCTGAATAAAACTAATTTATCCAACATATTTAGATTCAGTATTAGAGAAAAAGTAAATGTTTGCTTTATTCCCTGTCCAGAATTACATACTTACAGAAGGAAAGGAAACTTGCAGAATTTTTATAAAAGAACAATTTAGCAATCATTAATGCTTTGGCAAAATTTGACAGACAACATATTTCTTTTTCAATTATTTTTGAATGTTGCTTTGAATTTGCAAGAAGTATGTTTTTGAGCCGGGAATTATCATCAGCTTCTTAATATTCGTCTCTAATTCCTTGAAGGAATTTATCAATAACATATCCATATATAGAATTTCAGTCTTTTACCTGCGTGCCGTACAATAACCTGTTATGATTTACTTACATTATTTCTGACTTTGAAATTTTGTTTCCTGCCTGAAACATTTCAGCTACCTGAGACACAATGGGGTCAAAGTTCAAACTGGCAACTGCAACCACTTCCTCTCCCCTGCAACAATGAAATGTATGTTTGATATTGATATTATAATAATGCAACATAATAATAATAATAATTAGGTAGTTTATACATTTCAACATAGAAGATTATATCAGGCATTATAATGGACAGCTTTTTACTATTTGACTGACTGTCTCAGGACACATAACAACAATTAGATCATATGACACTGTTGCCCACACTGTATTTTTTTAACTGAAAATTGAGTAAAAAACAGGTCATAGCTCCTGTAAAATTTGACCAACATTGACAAATATCTAATTTTACCTGTACTTTATGATATATTTTATAACAATGTACATGTACATTCCACTTGTCAGAATACACATTCACTTACTTTGTGTAATAAGCCACAAACTTGTAATCATCTAAATCACCATGAACAATGACATCATCGTAGCCAGGTCCGTAACCTACAGAAAACAAGTAATCTCTATAGTCATGCTGAACAACATTCAATATCATTCAATTTTTCTTTTATTAAAATTATTCAAATCCACCCATCCATCTCATCCCCCGTTCCCTCCCCTCCAAATTCCTTCCCCATCCCATCCCCATTCCCTCCCCTCTCCATGCCATCCCATCCCCATTCCCTCCCCTCTCCATGCCATCCTCATCCCACCCTATTCCCTCCCCTCCCATCCCCACTCCCTCCCCTCCCCATCCCATCCCATCCCTTATCCCCCACATAACTACCAACCCTTCCATGCTTATTGTATTTGTGTACACAAAAAGCTGAAATATCATCAAATATTGTACCTGTATATCGGACACTTTTTCCATACATTACTGTCCAGAAATATGGAACACTTCTTATTGGTTGGCTTTTTCCAAGAATGCTGTATGCTGCATTTCGTCCTGAAAGAAATGGCAAAATTCAATAACACTTTCTGGTCTTTGTAAATAATGAGTAGTTGACAAGGTAGGATTTAGCAACTTCTGATAATGATAACAAGCAAAGTTGCATGTTAGTGGGAAAATATGCTCATACAATAAGTGATCCATGCAACACTGGCCTTGAAATGTTGAGAATGCAAGTAAGAGTTTGAATTGAAGTTTCAGCATGATTGTGACTTGATATGGTGCTGCACATTATGAAACCAGTTTATATGAAGATAATATTCAAAACAACATCTGCAAAATTGAAAGTGACTTTGATAAGTTTGTTGTCAGCTGTGGCCTTGAAACTCTTGTTACATTTGTCCTCAACTGTTAACCTTGAAACAGTTGCCATCAGCTCTGGTCTTGAAATTCATGTTAAAACCTTTGTCCTTAACAGTTGAATGTGACATTTTTGTTACATTCTTCCTCTATGGTAATCATCATTACAAATACCTTTCCATGAGAAACATTAACCTAAATAAATGCAATAACACAAATGTCTATGACTGACAGCTAATCCCTACAGTCAGAGGTTAAATGATGCTTCAATTATTCTAACATATATATACCCACCATGTGCATGTGCCATCTGCCAATGTTGAATGTTCACATTCTTTCCTCCAACACTGAAGAGTGGGAACTCTACAATGTCTCCTGCTGCAAACACATCTGTCTGATCAGTGGCCATATTCTGTATTAAATATATGGTGAATAAAACTGTTTTGCATCTTTGTAAGTAGAAAAAATGTTGATTAACAAGAGAAGAGGAACTGTCTGCACATTTTATGATATTTTATGATATTTCGTGAGATTTTATGAGATTTTATATTTCTATTTCATGATGTACACACATCCCTGTATGAACCTAGCCCTGATTGCATAAGGCATCAATGGACAGGTTTTTTTTACTATGTACAAATGTATTTGGATATTGAAATGTCTATCTGTGGGGAGGTTGTGTAGGGGATAGTGTTGGCCTTTCACACCAGAGGTTGTGGGTTTTAATTTCAGGCATGTCCTGATGGCATCTAAAAAAGGTGGACTGAGGTGTTAATCATATAAGCCCTATACAGTTGCCTGGCATTCCGAGTATACGGTATACTAAATATGAAAAAGAATGGAATGTTATCTTACATTTATTTTCATATTTAGCTAAACATTTTACTCTAAATTAAGCTGAGCCTACTTCACAATCAAGCTGAAAATAACAACAAAATTAAACCACTTCATCCAGACAAGCAAACTGTTAACCCATCGACTTACATTGTATGCATTTTGTAGTACTTATATACGTGTATGTATTCAAATAAATTTGGAGTAAAAAAAACTGACAGTTAAATTTACTGTTTTTTTCTCTACAAACCTACCAGCTGTAACCTGAATGGACTAAAAGTCTTATAATAGTATCTGGATTGTTTTTATATTTAAATTCTTATTATTCAATTTGATAAAACAATCAATGTTTAAACACCACTCAGCTTATATGCAGCTGCACTACTTCCAGACGTTAGTACTCGCATACCTCGTTTACAGGAAGAAAACCTCTATCTGTCATCTTGATACCAGAATCCTTGAGAAAACTTGTCGCTGGCACCACACCTAGTGTAGAATTACAACAACATGTCCATGTTTATCTTAACAAACACATAAAGAATGTGTTTTCTAATTATTCTAGTTTATTTTACATATTTTTGTTTTCCAATTGGAATTACCTTTACATATAGAATGGGTTTTCCAGTTGGAATTACCTTTACATATAGAATGGGTTTTGAAATTGGAATAATTTTAATTTGCATACAGAATGTGTTTTGTATATAAAATTAGTTTTTTTGAAATAGGTTTTGTGATTTGAAAAAGGTTTTGTATATAGAATAAGTTTTGTATAGAATAAAATTTGTTAGAAGAATAGGTTTTGCATACAGAATAAGTTTTATAAGTAGAATGGGTTTTGCATATAGAATAAGTTTTGTAAGTAGAATGAGTTTTGCATACAGAATAAGTTTTGTAAGTAAAATGAGTTTTGCATACAGAATAAGTTTTGTAAGTAGAATGAGTTTTGCATACAGAATAAGTTTTGTAAGTAGAATGAGTTTTGCATATAGAATAAGTTTTGTAAGTAGAATGAGTTTTATATATGAAATAAGTTTTGCATTTTGAATACATAATGAGTTGTTCAATTATACAATGAGTTTTGCATAAAAAATTGTATATAGAATGAATTTTGCATAAGAAATTGTATATACAATGAGTTTTGCATATGAAATGGGGTTTTTTTCAGTGAATAAGTTTTGCATACAGAATGAGTGTACCTTAGTTTTGTTTGAATATTTAGCGTCATTTTTATGCCATTGTGAGCTAACAGACAATCAGTTGAAATGGGTTTAGTATATAGACTGACTTTTACATAGAGATAAAGTTAGATGTAGATTACATGACCACTATATTTGTTTATGGCCTCAAGATATCATACCGATATACATACCAACACCGAGAATGGCAATATCTGCAGGAAGGCGTGCACCAGTGGACAGGACGGCTTCAGTGACCTTTCCATCATTGCCCACAAACTCTTTAATCCCTGCCTCAAAATGGAACTTGATTCCTTTCTCTTCGTGCATCTGTTTGTAAATTGTAGATACATGTGTACAATAGCATGCAACTGATACAAAACAAAGCTCTGTTATTATTTATATAAGTGTTACCTAAGTCATGCTTTAAACTTAGCAAGATACTGTTTTAAAAATTACAAACATTGCAGGCTTACTGTTTGTCATACATGTTTAAGAGTACATGTAGATATGTGTATGTGCAGATCAAATTGTAACTTATTGTTCCAGAACTATTGTTCAGCAAGATTACAATTGTCTGTAAAAATTTTTACAGTAATAACTGTACACCTAAGTTATAACTTATTGTTCCAGAACTATTGTTCAGCAAGATTACAAGATGTGAACATATTCAACATAATTAATGTACACCTAAGGTCAAGGTGAGCACATATTTGACATGACATAATTACTGTACACCTAAGGTCAAGATGTGAGCACATATTTGACATAATTACTGTACACCTAAGGTCAAGATGTGAGCACATATTTGACATAATTAATGTACATCTAAGGTCAAGATGTGAGCACATATTTGACATAATTACTGTACACTTAAGTTTAAAATGTGAACATATTTGACATAATTAATGTACATCTAAGGTCAAGATGTGAGCACATATTTGACATAATTACTGTACACCTAAGGTCAAGATGTGAGCACATATCTGACATAATTAATGTACATTTAAGGTCAAGATGTGAGCACATATTTGACATAATTACTGTATACTTAAGGTTAAAATGTGAACATATTTGACATAATTACTGTATACCCAAGGTCAAGGTGTGAGCACATATTTGACATAATTACTGTACACCTAAGGTCAAGATGTGAGCACATATTTGACATAATTAATGTACATCTAAGGTCAAGATGTGAGCACATATTTGACATAATTACTGTACACTTAAGGTTAAAATGTGAACATATTTGACATAATTAATGTACACCTAAGGTTAAGATGTGAACACATATTTGACATAATTAATGTTCACCTAAGGTCAAGATGTGAACACATATTTGACATAATTACTGTACACCTAAGGTTAAGATGTGAGCACATATTTGACATGATTACTGTACACCTATGGTTAATATGTGAGCACATATTTGACAAAATTACTGTACACCTAAGGTTAAGATGTGAGCACATATTTGACATAATTACTGTACACCTAAGGTCAAGATGTGAACACATATTTGACATAATTACTGTACACATAAGGTCAAGATGTGAACATATTTGACATTATTACTGTACATCTAAGGTTAAGATGTGGACACATATTATACATAAATACTGTACACCTAAGGTTAATATGTAAGCACATATTTGACATAATTACTGTACACCTAAGGTTAAGATGTGAGCACATATTTGACATAATTACTGTACATCTAAGGTGAAGATGTGAGCACATATTTGACATAATTACTGTACATCTAAGGTTAAGATGTGATCACATATTTGACATAATTACTGTACACCTATAGTCAAGATGTGAACATATTTGACATAATTACTGTATATCTAAGGTTAAGATGTGGACACATGTTTGACATAAATACTATACACCTAAGGTTAAGATGTGAGCACATATTTGACATAATTACTATACATCTAAGGTGAAAATGTGAGCACATATTTGACATAATTACTGTACATCTAAGGTTAAAACGTGAACATATTTGACATAATTAATGTACACCTAAAGTTAAGATGTGAACACATATTTGACATAATTAATGTACACCTAAGGTTAAGATGTGAACACATATTTGACATAATTACTGTACACCTTAGGTGAAGATGTGAGCACATATTTGACATAATTACTGTACACCTAAGGTGAAGATGTGAGCACATATTTGACATAATTACTGTACATCTATGGTTAAGATGTGGACACATATTTGACATAATTACTGTACATCTATGGTTAAGATGTGGACACATATTTGACATAATTACTGTATACCTTATGTCAAGTTGTTAACACATATTTAACATAATTACTGCACATGTAAGGTTAAGATAAGAGCACAATTTAACATAATTACTCGTCACCTAAGGTTAAGATGTGAGCACATATTTGACATAATTACTGTACATCTATGGTTAAGATGTGGACACATATTTGACATAATTACTGTACACCTAAGGTTAAGATGTGAGCACAATTTGACATAATTACTCGTCACCTAAGGTTAAGATGCGAGTACATATCTGAGTTAAATTACATAAAATTATGTAATGCAAATTTTTTTAATCAGATGTTTTGCAATACAGATTATGATATACACAAAATATAATAGGTCATATTAAATCATTGTACAAGTTTGGTAAACCATTGTAGATAATATATTTTACATGCTGAACTCATTGCTCACTCAGAGGCATCAACATACATGAGAATATTAACATTTAACATGCATTTTCAATAATTAACGCATTTCTTGGTTTTCATACCTAAATCTAAAATTAGGCAGTTTAATGGGACTGTAGGCAATTTGATGGATATCTGATTGTTTCTGAATAAAATTGAATTTCTTTTTCAGTAATTATTTAATAACGCAATCAGCAATCATCAGTAAATTTTTATCATGGAATTTGGCTCTTTATTGTTTTTATATGAGTTTCTTTCTGTGTTTTTGAAATTATTTAAAGCAATTCATATGTCATTCACAAGTATTTCTGTCTATTTGAATGTAATTTTATTCAACAACTTTGCATAACCTCTCATCTATAAGGGAAGTAATTTGATAAACACTTTTTAACTCCCTTTATTAATCTAATATAGAAGATGGTACCAATTAACCTTGTAGAAGGAATTTAACTTTATGTACAATGAAAAAATGAATTAAATTGATTATAATTAAATTTTAAAGACAATAAGATAAGGTAAGCTAAGATAAGATAAGAACAGTCCTTTAAGATTGCCTAAAGTCCCTTCAATGACTGTTGTAGAGATGTATTGCACAGCGGAGGTGGCTAGTAGTAGTTACATGGGAGGTTACAAAGATAACAGTATACACTTGACTATGATAAGTCATATTTATAGAAATATAGAAAGAAATCAAATCATAAGCATAAAATATAGAAGTTTGAGCATGTTTTTTACACGGCAGAAACTGGTTACCTTCTCAAACATTCGACCCACTTTCTTGCCGAACACATGCTCTAGTGGGCAATCACCACGACATACCACATGCACACTTTCTGCTCTTGTGGACATGTAAGATGCAACTTCTAGCCCTAAATAAAACAGGTGGAAATCTTAAGTTTGCAGAGTTTGTGAATGGTGCAAACTATATTGTTGTGCTGTAATCAGAAGTTACTTGAAGTAAATGAAACAAAAACTCCAATCTGTCTGTGTGAAGAAATGACCATGGAAAACAATATCTCACCACACAGTTGGATTTTGTATGCCAATTAGGAAAACATAAGTCTGGCCTGTCTCTTTTGAATGCAAAGCATGTTTATAACATTTTAATAGATATATATTAATAAAAATCATGCAAATAACATAAACAAACCAAGTATTAGTCAGTAAATGAACAATGAGTATATAAAAACAACCTGTGCAAGCTGAAAAAGCAAAAAGATATATACATGCTTTACTATTTATTGTCACAGGAGTCTGTCCATTGATTTAACTAACCAAATACCTAAAGAAAATTCTCTCATATAGTTCAATCATTATTTGACACGAAGACTGGTTTTCAATCTCACATTATAAATTAAGACTGGTATTCAATTTCACAGGTATGAATCAGAATGGTTTTCAATCTCCCAAGTATAAATTGGACTGGTTTTCATTCTGAAAAGGTACAAATTAGACTTGTTTTTAATCTCATAGCTATAAATTGGATTCGTATGTATAAATTAGACTTGTTTTCAATCTCATCTAATTGAATGAACGCAATGCGGTTCCCCTGTATTAATTAAAGATGCTTGCATGTGGATTGCAATGTCTATTTATGTAAAAAGTGCATTACCATGATATTATATAGAGAAGGAGAGGCAAATAGTGGAGAGGTTTTGTGAACACTCAATCATGCAATATCTCGTGAAATTTAGTTTACAATTGTCTTCCATTCATCTCATGAATACATCTCAAAATTGATATTTTGCACAATGAAATTCTTTACAAAACAGGGTCATTATCTGCAAATTGAGTTTAAAATTGCTGAAGTACCAAATATGATTACAAAATAATCATACATACCATAGCAGTTAAAAACAATAAAATTACTTGAAATTTTACTTTAAACTGCCATGTTTTTAATTTAAGAATCATTTTGCATGATCATAACATCATAGAACATTTAAGGTTGCCTACAACTTACATCTATGTATAAGAAATCAGTTGTCTTTGACCTCTGAATGATTCATTTGCTAATTAATTAATCCTTCGCATGCTATTTTATCCACATTTAGTCAGAAGATGCGAATTTCCTATTCTTCTATATAAGTCCTTGACAAATATCACGAGTTAAGCAGTCTAGAGCAGTAAGTACAGTCAAACCTGTGTCAGTAGTCACCTCTATTAAGCAACCACTTGTCTTAAGCAGCCACATTTGTTATTTCCCATTTCTATGGTTTCAGAGCAAATTACCCAACAACCTATGTTAAAAGCCATTTTTGCCCCTCCCCTTGACTGGCTGCTTAAGACAGGTTTGACGAGTGTAAAGCTAGCTACAAAAGCAAATCCTCCCATTATAACAGTGCTGTCAATGTGCTTTACATAGTGAGCTTCTTTAAACCAACTCAGAATTCATTTTAAATATCACATAACGTGTACTTGTTGTAATCTAATGTTATAAACAGATAACACTCAATAAGACTAATTAACAAACGCTCATCTGATGACACAGATGTAGCTATCAGTCGGCTAATGAGAACTAAGTTTGACTTGTTATTTTGGTATAAATGTTACATTCAAAGTCATTTTAGAATATTCCATTTCCTATGCGATAATTTAAAAAAGTTCTTATCATTTTGCATACAGGAAAGAACTGAATTTCTGAGTTGGTCTAAAAACATGAATGGTAACTACTCCAGCCACCAGAAAAAGGGACATTAGACTAAATGTACCTTCTGTAATACTGCCCCAACTTTGTTGCCGAGGGCAAGTTGGAATGGAACTTTGATCATATCTACTACGGAGACAGACTGAGCCTTGTCTGCCAGATATGCTGCCACTTCCATGCCTACAATGGGGAGTTTCTACTTAAATATGTATCTAAACTACTATGTTACCAGGGCTGTGGTCAGTTTGGACTGAATAGCTTACAAAATACATAAATGTCAACACATGACAACTGAACAAACACTACATCAATCAAAAACGTAAGCTTAGATACATTAAAGATTTGATGCTACTGGACCTGCAGCCCTGTACTATATATCCTTGTGGGGTTTCCATTCCCTATTACATGTGCATCATAATACAATATAATATCATGCAGTGACTTGTTCTCGGTCAGTCAGTAGAGTATTATTATATATTGACTGTAACCGTGAATGGTGTTGTTTTTGTCTTGATTACCCCAGACATTCTCAGCCAAATATGTCCACATTTCAGAAAAGTCATATTTGCAGCTATTTTTTATCAATTTTTATTACTCACGGAAACACATGATGAAGGACGTTATATATAAATATATAAAACACATGATGAAGGACATTATATATAAATATTCTGATGATGTAAGAGATGAAGCAGTATCAAAAATGCTCCTGTAAAAATCTTAACGAACATATACAGATGAACAAGGACAAGTCATGTTTTGCTTATTCCAGATTTGAAGCTTAAAATCTATAAAAATGGAGCTTTCTTTTGCCAGTCTTCCCTTTAATACTGTCTATTACAACTATATGTGCATAATAAATGTCAATATTGATATTAAGAGAGTAAAAGTGAGTGCATAGTATTTAATGGTGCAAATATACAAATGCACTTTTACAAGAAAGCTTACCTTATCAATATCTATCGTTCATGTTATAGTTGTATCAGATACAATCTGATATGTTATGTAAAAAGTCATATTTGTACTAGTACATGTATACATGTTTACAATTGTATGCTGAGAATAAAGCTGAAGTACACTTCCATAAACATTGTTATTTATTTGTCTGATCATGGAGTTTATGGACAGAACTAAGATCAAACCCACCCCAGCAGTGAGAGGTAGGTGGGCATTAGGCAACAGTGCCATAGACCACTTGGCCACAGGGGAACCCGTAAAAATAGGATGAAACAGATAATAAAAACTAAAATATAGATGTGCACATTTTGTTGTCACATTTATTTGTACGTTTCATTCTGACAGTCAATTCCAACTTAGAATCGACTCAGAGATGCAACTATGACTATAACATCAAACATAGTCATTTACAGTCATTCTAAGTCATAAATAAATTAACCACACATAGTCCTGTTTATTCTTAAATAGCACAAATTCCACTATTTATATTACAACACACCCTTGTTTCCGAAGATTGGGTGTGTTTGTACTCTTGCAACACTGACTTAGGAATTCAGTTATATTTTTTATTTGCACATCATAATATTGCCCTCCCTGCACATAGGACTAATATTACATTCCCACTGAAGGATGGCACTTTTCACAGACATAGTGGGAGTGGGTTTGAAACCCCCCAGATGTGACCCCACCTGGACTCAGGCTGGGGACCTCAAGTCTTGGAGCAAGCATGCTATCCACCAGGCATTCGCAATTTCTCATGCATAGTCGTCCAAAGTTATAGTCCTACATAGTCATACTAAGTTAAAATAGTCACACATAGTCAGTGTTATTCATACACATACAGTCATACATACATATAGTATGCAGTATTTGTGAAATTGTACTGTACAGCTTCAGGTTAAGCTAAAGATCATGGCCAAGTCTTTGGTGACCTTCACCTAGCAGCGTGCAATATGTTTTCGTCTAGAATTTATTATAGTGATAATCTGAACTAAATGCAAATAATTAAAAGGTGATATAGGTAAAGATAAAAGAAAAATAATTATAGGAATTATTAAAGGTAATAAAATAGCTCTCCAGCTTCCTTTTCATATCAAAAGAAATCAACTATTTTTTAACTTCCGCCAGACAGTTGCCATTTCTGGGTAGCTATTTGCCAGATAAATGTTAGTGTTAAACTTGGCTTTCAACCATAAACCATTTCTACAAGCGTTTTTATTGAACAATTAAGTTTATTTAGGTACATTTGTTTAGGTACATAGGCAGTTGAGCCAAATATGATTCTAATATGAAAGGATATATACACTCGGGTCCTGATATAATGCGGTTCCTGAGAGCCAAAGATATAGACAGAACCGTGTTATACAGTAAATATCACGAATATGAAAAGTCGTCCCACGTGTGGAACAAGATATCATCTGTGGATTTTTTATGCAAACGCCTTTCTATTTCTTTTAATATATAGTGTAACCTATCTTGAAATGATTACTGATATTGTTTCTATTCTGTACAAAAACATTTTTTTGTTGGCCATCTTTACGCGCTTTGCATCACATGATCGTCACATGACTCTACCTAGTAAATCACCTAACAAAAGCTCACCAATTGGCATTTGGCAGTAAAGTGTAAACATTTGCATACATTTGGCTTCCCAAAAAAAACACGACAATTAATGCATGACAAACAAGACAGACCATTGTTTGTCGGCGTAAATCAATTAAAAGCAATGTTGTGTATAACCATATGTAGTGATCATCATGTCAGTCTAGACTGATTAGGTGCAACTGATGCACAAATCAGATGAAGCCACAGTTGGAAAAAAAACATTATATCCGGATTTATTTTTGATAATGTTATAATGCAATTTTTTCATGAATTTGGTAGAATATATCAATTTTAAATTTTGCAGCCATAGAAAAAAAAATGTTTTAATGAGTTTTGTGTTGTAACAGATCACACTTTATCAAGAACTGCAGTGTAATGATATGATTTTCACATATGATAACATGATTTCATAACATTTTTTTATGATTTCATATGAGAATTAAAATAACATGAGACTGGCATATGAGATTGTGAGAATCAGATGAGAACCATAATTATTTGACATAATTGCCTGTCAAATTGAGGAGCAATGAGCAAATGCTTAACTGTCCAAAAGGCACACTTTTGATAATAACAAAAAATGACCAATTTTAAATGTTTTTTTCTAATATTGTTAAAACTTTTCCTGTAGACCCCGTCTGGACATCTTTTATAAAATAAGAAAAAAAAGAAACATCAATCGAAATGTGTAGTTTTTAAATTAACAGTCTGCTCAGTTAACATTCTGTATTCGGCAATCACTTTGGCCGTTTTGCAACAATTCTCTGCCACAACAGATTTGAGTCTCATTACTCCACTCATTTTCATTATTAGAAAGAAAATGAATAGAGTAATGAGGCCCATACGGAAAAAAATTGATAAATTGTAATGATGAAATTGTAAAATGATTAATCTCTGTTTTCTTTCTTTTTTTTCTGATTCTGTGAATCTAGATTGTGTTTAGAGACTTGTGCTTCCATGTGTCCATCTTACCATCTCTGATTTTATGCATCGAAATAGGTAAAGAAATGAGAAATTTTACAGCTTACCTATAAATGAGGAGCCAATGATGACTACATTCTTCCCAGCAGCATTGGCAGCAATCTGGTTTGCATCGTCAGGTGTGCGCAAAGAGAACACGTTCTGAAGGTCAACACCAGGAATTGGCAAAACTCGAGGCCTGACGTGGACATAAAGTGTAATTCATTTTTTTTAATATTATGTGAAATAAGAATGAAACAAGTCACTATATAGATGTTTCAGATATACACCATATTTTTGTACAAAAGGAGGCAATCATTATCTTTACAGGAGTAAAACAATAAGAATACTGTTTATATTTAGTTTAAATCTATCTCACATTTTATATTAATTTTGAAACACATTCCTACAACTTGTACAAAACATGTTTAATGTCTTCCTGCGCAGAACCAGCACTTGGCAAATGAGAATAAACTACCAGCCTCAAGGACACCACACATGACCACCATGGTAGACCACCCACATGACCACCATGGTAGACCACCCACATGGCTACCATGGTAGACCACCCATATGACCACCATGGTAGACCACTACACATGACCACCATGGTAGACCACCCACATGACCACCATGGTAGACCATCCACATTACCACCATGGTAGACCATCCACATGACCACCATGGTAGACCACCCACATGACCACAATGGTAGACCACCCACATTACCACCATGGTAGACCACCCACATGACTACCATGGTAGACCACCCACATAACCACAATGGTAGACCACCAACATGACCACCATGGTAGACCACCCACATGACCACAATGGTAGACCACTACACATGACCACCATAGTAGACCACCCACATGACCACAATGGTAGACCATTACACATGGCCACCATGGTAGACCACCACATGACCACCATGGTAGACCACCCACATGATCACAATGGTAGACCACCCACATGACCACCATCGTAGACCACCTACATGACCACAATGGTAGACCACCCACATGACCACCATGGTAGACCACCCACATAACCACAATGGTAAACCACCCACATGACCATAATGGTAGACCACTACACATGGCCACCATGGTAGACCATCCACTTAACCACCACGGTAGACCACCCACATGACCACCATGGTAGACCACCCACATGACCACCATGGTAGACAACCCACATGACCACAATGGTAGACCACCCACATGACCATCATCGTAGACCACCCACATGACCACAATGGTAGACCACCCAAATGACCACCATGGTAGACCACCCACATAACCACCATGGTAGACAACCCACATGACCATAATGGTAGACCACTACACATGGCCACCATGGTAGACCACCCACATGACCACCACGGTAGACCACCCACATGACCACCATGGTAGACCACCCACATGACCACCATGGTAGACCAACTACATGACCACCATCGTAGACCACCCACATGACCACCATGGTAGACCACCCACATGACCACAATGGTAGACCACTACACATGACCACCATGGTAGACCACCCACATGACCACCATGGTAGACCACCCACATGACCACAATGGTAAACCACTACACATGACCACCATGGTAGACCACCCACATGACCACCATGGTAGACCACCGACATTACCACCATGGTAGACCACCCACATGACCCTTCCACCTGGAGTCCAATGTTCTGTCAATTTGTTTAGCCTATTCAATGCTACATTAGACAATAATCAATAAGTTTATAATGCTAAGTATAGCCAGTAATGAAGCTTGTATCTCATACCTACAATTATCACAACTAGTTTTGTTTTTTACTAACATGAACAACAGCTGACAAAACCACTTACTGTCCTCCGGTGGCAATCAACAAGGAATCGTACGATGACGATGAACCGTCCACAAACTTGACAGATTTTGCCGAGGTGTCAACTGTCTTCACCTGTACAAACATTGTCATTGTTAACAAACATCTTGAACCTACTGCAAAAACCATTGTAATAATATTCGTAATCAATTGGTTTTTAAAACATTCCAAGTTATACACACAGTAAAACCTTTTAAGCTGCCAGTCAATGGAAGGAGCAAAAATGGCCTTTTAAGACAGGTTGTTCCTTAATACAGGTGAAAGCATAGAAATGGGTAATAGTAATTGTGGCTGCTTAAGACAAGTGGCTGCTTTATAGAGGTGACCGCTTACACAGGTTTGACTCTATATGGCATTCAATTTTATTTGTGGAGGAAAACCAGTATACATACATGCATATATTAGCAACCACCACCCTTCTGCAAGTAACTGGGGAACTTTCTCACAAAATCATACGGATCTTCTTTTACAGTAAGAATCAGGCCATATATGTTAATGTTTATTTCTATTATTCTTCATGAGTGTCAAGGAATAGTGCAACAACAACTTTATTATACTTAGTCTTTGGTATAATTATATTTAATTATATGTATATCATTATGTATAATTATATTTGGTATAATTCATATTTACTAATGAACCATTTAATTTGTTGGGGTGGAGGAGGTGGCGGTTAAACTGTTGAAAAAATTGTTATCTTCCAAAATATTTCATCTACTGTTTACACAATGAATGGTTTTTAATGCCAATTTCAACATATGTCACATTAAACATAATTGCATATCCAGTTTTATCAGTCGGAGAAGAATGAATCCAAGTAGAACCATTGTCTTTACTCAAGTAGCTGGCAAATATTTACACAATCAATAATTTGATATTTAATGGCACATCGAAACATTGATAGGTCAATTTGCATGCTATAATTTTTATACAAAAACATACCTCCATTTCTGTCTTAACAGTGATGTCGTTGGACTTATAGAAGTCAGCAGATCTGAGAGCTATGGCTTCTGGCTTTATGTCCATGGCCTGGAGCAGAAGAAAAAGTAATATAAAGTGTTAAAATAAAGGTAAGAATATTAGGATATTTAATAACCCAATTTGGCTAGTTCAAGAAATTGTCTGAGATCGAATGGTGAAATAATTACTGTTTAAATACAGATACTACAGTGTGCGCAAGATAAAATAGGAATAAATATTGATGATTCAAATGCTCTCACTTGGCCATTAATTATCAAAGTTGTTAAGTTCAAGAACTAATCCTGTTCTGAGAATGAATCTGAATAAACACTACCATCTGCAAGTTACTAACAAACTTTAAGTTTATGGACCGAGCTGGTCGTGAAACCAAGATCTCAGTGGTCAGACATAAGTCATCTTGAAACGGCTTAAATCAGACGATCATGTAAAAACTGTCACAATTACTCATAAACCATCTTATATCTATCTTACCTTACTAAGTTTGATCCTGTCATATGGTATATATTTATCCTTGGTTACTATGGTGACATCACCTTGGAAACCCTCCTGTCTCAGGGTCTCTGCACAAGCTACAGAAGCCGGCCCACCACCCACAATGAGGACATTCTTTCCAGATGACTTTTTACACATATCCTTCTGTCTCTTCACACTTGTCAGCGATGCCTTGCTAGCCCGTATCTTCACTTTGCCATTGTCAACTTCAACCTTATCAAAATCATTGAATGATATGAAGGTCAAAGAGATATGTTATACTCCTTAAAACCATCATAATATATATTCCGTAAAACAATATATTTGTAAATAAGAAAACAATGCAGACGTTAAAACTTTAAAATATTCGTACCAGCCACTTTATTTAATATGTCTCTTAGACATTACCAGTCTGGCTAAAGTACACTATCTTCCTAAATGTAAGATATGATGATGACCTATTCAAGTTCCTCTTCTAGAAAAACTGGATTTCCAATATCGTTATTTTTAGTTATTTTTATTTCAACCAATTAGAGTACTAGTTTCAACAGCTGTTTGGCATAACCACCACATGGTGGATATTCGAAGTGCTGTAAATTCTGTTTTTAAAAACATAACAATTAATGAACTTTAACTGAAGCAAATTGAACTAACTGTTTAAATGATAAAAGAAATGGTTTTGCGATACTGCCAACAGGTTATGGTATTTTTGTTGTAACAATTATAAACGCATGATAATTGCACATGATACGGTTATTGGAATATCCCAGCTAAACATAGATTTTTTCTTTGGTTTAAAATAGACTTCTACTTTCACTTTCAAAACTTTGAAAGTAAGGCTCTGATTGGCTGGCTGATGGGTCATCTGAACATGACCTTCTATGCATCATCGTCTGATCCCATAGCAAAGCGTTCTTGAGGATATAATTTTAATGAGAATGATACATTGCTATCAATTATGATTTCATTATTTCTGGTAATGCATAGTTGCTCCATATGATGTAAACACCACTAGGAATTACTTTGCAAAATGTTCAAAATGTCAACAATGCATAATAACTGCCCACGTAACCAGCATGGCAGTCGATATATTGTCTATAAATACATGTACAAAACAACTGGTTTCATGGGACAGCTAGTTCAGAATTCCAACATATTCTTCCACTAGAATCCGTCTCAATTTTAGGCTAAAAAACACCCACATTCTTTGTCAGTTTGCTTTTCATGCCTAATTTTTTTACTACTGCCAACCATAAAAGATTTTTCCAATTTCATAAAAATAGATTTTTTCTGAACAGTTAGGTTGAAAACTTAGTTTTTATATTTCTGTGACACTTAGAATACTACCACAAGCAGACACTGTCCAGATGTGACTGAAAAATTGCTGAAAAGTAACACCTGGGCTCAGCCCAATAAGCGCTACATCCAACGCATCTGTCTAGGTAAATTCTAATAGATATTGTGGTAGTTTTGACTAATCGCAGCACTGAACACTACCATGATGTTACCACGAATTAATCAATCAAACAGAACTCTACTACAAATTGGATTTATATAAGTCATTACAATACAACAACATGGCCGTTAACTCGATATGCTGTAAATATGCACATTTTCTGACGGTGTATTACACCGATTTTTAGTTGAATTAAGCCATATTGTTCCAAGGTATTTTTAATGCATTATATACTAAGGTAAGTTCAACTGATTTACGTTCGATTTGAGTGATTATCATTGATAAATAACACAGATAATGTTGTGATATTTGGGCGACATTGCAGAACTACGAATCGATCAAATATGTTTTATCTGTTTATACCGTTTCAAATTCATAATATCACTAGATCTAACGGTAATTATCTTATATTGTTTTTCATAACACCTTTGGTATTTTTACAAATGCATAAAATTGTATTCGTAATGAAATCGACATAGGCTTATTTGAAACGAAGGTAATTTTTGTTATGTTTATTTCTGGCCATTTTTCACCTGTACATGGTTATAAAAATGGTGGATGCAGTGAGAAGACTTTATTGCCTGACATCAGCAATTTAAACTGACAGAAAACTTTTTTAATTGCATTATAAACAGCAATTACTTTTTGCAATATCTGTAAAAAAAATACTCCACCCACTCTATCTGTAAGTGTTGCATGTGTTTTTACTGCTATCATTACCATACATTGTGTTGCTGGATACCTGCTGACAATGTATCCATAACCTGTTAGAAACAACAGGTTGAGCATTCGCTTGCTGTATCTAAATAATTAGGGATGTAAATATAATTTTACCAACTCATCCATTCTATATGTAAAGTGTAATAATGTAGCCTTCATATCGAATAAATTTGTACAACTCCCAACTACTGGAAGATACTAAGCACCCCACTTCCAGCGAAAGGTCCGGGGTTCATGTTGCTTAGTCGGTACCATCATTACAGGGGTCATTTTATGACCTGGATGTGGTTTATCAGTTTGTGAAGATAGATAGTCTTGAGTTAAAATCCCAGACCAGCCACACTGTGATAATTGGACATGAATCTCCTACAATGGACTGATGTGAAAAAGTAGTTAGTGACTGGCAGAGGTAAAGTGTTTCTAGTACTGATTAGCTGCAAGTAAATTTTGTGCATGAGATAGTATATGGTATGTGAGAAAGACAGTTTTGCGCATGAGATAGTATATTGTGTGCAAGACGGCAAGTTATGTGCTTGAGATAGTATATGTTGTACAAGAAAGTAAGTTTGCGAGAGAGAAAGTTTTGCGCATGAGATTATTGTGTATGAGAAAGCAAGTTATGCGCTTGAGATAGTGCCAGTATATATTGTACAAGTAAGTAAGTTATGCGGAAGACATGGTTTAATATGTTGTACAAGAAAGTAAGTTTAACGCATGATATAGTATATTGTGTGCGAGAAAGTAAGATTTGCACATGAGATAATATATATATGGAGTATGAGATAGTAAGTGATGGTGGATAAGGTAGTATATGGTGTATGAGATAGTAAGTGATGGTGGATAAGGTAGTATATGGTGTATGAGATAGTAAGTGATGGTGCATAAGGTAGTATATGGTGTATGAGATAGTAAGTGATGGTGCATAAGGTAGTATATGGTGTATGAGATAGTAAGTGATGGTGGATAAGGTAGTAGTAAGTGATGGTGGATAAGGTAGTATATGGTGTATGAGATAGTAAGTGATGGTGGATAAGGTAGTATATGGTGTATGAGATAGTAAGTGATGGTGCATAAGGTAGTATATGGTGTATGAGATAGTAAGTGATGGTGGATAAGGTAGTAGTAAGTGATGGTGGATAAGGTAGTATATGGTGTATGAGATAGTAAGTGATGGTGCATAAGGTAGTATATGGTGTATGAGATAGTAAGTGATGGTGGATAAGGTAGTAGTAAGTGATGGTGGATAAGGTAGTATATGGTGTATGAGATAGTAAGTGATGGTGGATAAGGTAGTATATGGTGTATGAGATAGTAAGTGATGCTGGATAAGGTAGTATATGGTGTATGAGGTAGTAAGTGATGGAGGATAAGGTAGTATATGGTGTATGAGGTAGTAAATGATGGTGGATAAGCTAGTATATGGTGTATGGGATAGTAAGTGATGGAGGATAAGGTAGTATATGGTGTATGAGAAAGTAAGTGATGGAGGATATGGTAGTATATGGTGTATGAGGTAGTAAGTGATGGTGGATAAGGTAGTATATGGTGTATGAGGTAGTAAGTGATGGAGGATAAGGTAGTATATGGTGTATAAGATAGTGAGTGATGGTGGATAAGGTAGTATATGGTGTATGAGATAGTAAGTGATGGAGGATATGGTAGTATATGGTGTATAAGATAGTAAGTGATGGTGGATAAGGTAGTATATGGTGTATGAGATAGTAAGTGATTGTGAATATGGTAGTATATGGTGTATGAGGTAGTAAGTGATGGAGGATAAGCTAGTATATGGTGTATGGGATAGTAAGTGATGGAGGATAAGGTAGTATATGGTGTATGAGGTAGTAAGTGATGGTGGATATGGTAGTATATGGTGTATGAGATAGTAAGTGATGGTGGATATGGTAGTATATGGTGTATGGGATAGTAAGTGATGAAGGATAAGGTAGTATATGGTGTATGAGGTAATGAGTGATGGTGGATAAGGTGGTGTATGGTGTATGAGATAATAAGTGATGGTGGATAAGGTAGTAATGGTAGGTAATGGAGGATAAGATGTATTGTGTATAAGATAATACCTCCTTGAGATAAGATGTATGTTTTTTTTTGTTTTTGAGAAAACAAATTCCCCACCTACCTATATTTAAAAACTAGGATCGAGAGACGGTAAACAAATTATTTTAATGCTTGCCTGCTAGATGCTGTTAATATTTAAGTCCATTTTCTTAGTACAGATAATAAGACTTCTGTGGTGTAACTGGCAAACACATCCACTGTTTCAGTGGGAGACCCAGGTTCAAATCCTGGCATTAGCTGGATTTGGAAAAGGAATGGCTTGGATATTGCAGTGGGAAAAGCATAGTCAAAAAATATTATTGAAATTTTTGACATTGTTTACTTCCTTTCTTTTTCATACTTTAATTGTTCAATTATTTATTGTCTGTTTAAAATGTTAGGATTTAAACTTTGTTAACATTCATTTTACACATGCGGAATACTTAAATCGCTTCTGATGGTGTGGATGGAGACAATATGCTTAATTTGGGAAACGTTTTGGTGTCAAGACAATTCTCAATTTATAATAACAGGCAATCTCAATTTGCTTAACCCTTTACTTCATATAGACGCCTTTGGACACCTCTTATATTGATTTAGCATTAATTCACAACATATCAGCTATGGGTGAATTATGTTTATATTAACTAACTGAGTAGAAAACAGTGCAGGAAGTGTTCAGGTTGCTCATTACGAGCAATCTGAACTCTTCCTGCACTGTTTTCAAAGGCCTTCTGTGATTGGTGCGGGAAAACGCGTATCTATGGAGTAAAGGGTTAAACGCTTTTTGTATATATAATTTGTATATATACTTTTTTTCTGTTTGTTTTATGACTTTTATTGAATTTAAATAGTAGAAATTCATTCAATGGAAACTATATCTTAAGGCATTTTTTTATAAATGCTTTATTGGCATCAATTGTTCTTTAAGTTATTATTTGCATGCAATCAGGATAGTATTAATGCACAAAATACTTAATAGCCTATTTAAACAAAGAATAATAAGTGTATGTAAGGTTTTAAATGCTTTCATTGTATTGGATTCTATTCTGTTTCATGACCTTAATTGACCGTTGATTTCGTGGTAACGATACCTAGTCCCATGAGTCAACCTCTTGGCTCAGTTGGTAGCATGTCTGACTATCAATCCAGGGGTTTCTAATTTGATCCCCACCCAGCAAGAGTATCTGTGGTGACTGATATATGACATTTTGTCTTATTATCATTTGTCTCTCACCTCTGATTCAAGTGGGAAAGTTATCAGTTACATGCAGAGATGGGTGTGCTCGAGTGCTGGTTAACCTTTCAGAATCACAGGTAGAGGTGTTAGTTTAATTGATTGTCTGTAAGCCCTTGATGGCATGAAAATGACGCTTAACAATCAATAACAGCAGGTCACTTACTCTGTAGGATGGTACACTGTCCAGACCTGGAAACTCTTCAATATCCCCTGACTTTACATTAAAACAGGCTCCATGCCAGGGACAGCGAACTCTACCATTACACAACACACCTGTTGATGGAATAGTGTCACATCTACATAGAAGTATTAAATAAAATAAAGACAAAACATTAAATTACAAAACAACCGGTCAAAATTAAAAAGAAAATGTTTTCATTGTTTTTACTATTAAACACTGCACATTTCACCTTCAACAATTATTTTTTTTGTAGTTGGGCAAAACTCTGAAAAATCAATAATCCATCATTGTTTACACAGTGTAGTTCAAACAAAATATGTTTTACCCTCTTTAAATAAAGTCACTTATCTCAAATCTTGAATAATACTTTACAGTAAAACTTGTTTTAAAAGGTCAATATAGGTCAATATAGATAATTATGATAGCAATAACTACATCTAAACTTCTTTGCTCTTGGTAAAAACATAGGCTGATTTCCATCATAACCATAAATGAGAGAAATAGAAGAAGTGACTGTTCAATCATAGCTGGTTGCTAAATAGAGGTGGTCAGACAATCAAAGGTGTTTGTTAATTTGGCCACTAAAGAAAATGAAAGGTAGTTGCCAAAAAGAGACCACTAAAGACAATCAAAGATGGTTGCTAAATACAGGATATCATTAAAGACAATAAAATGTGGTTGTAATGTGTCATTACAGACAAAGGTGGCTGTTTAATAGAAGTGACCATTAAAGGCAACCAAAGATTATTTCTCATAAAAAAAACAGATGACAACAAAAGACAATTGTGTGTTTGCTAAATAAAGATGACCAGACAATCAGATGTGATTGTTAAATAGATGCGACCATACAATAACTTAGGTTGTCAAATAAAGATGACCTGGGGTCGTATTCGCCAACCATTCTTGAGAATATTCTTAAGACTTGAGCTTGAAAATCGAAATTTCAGCCTTAGATCATCAGTTTCCGTGACAGATAGAATATTTGTGAGAGTTTATTTGACTATATATCAGGTGTCCATACATGCTTGCAAATTTTGGTCTCCAAAAATGGTCTCTAAAAGTGTTTTTCAAAGTCCATTCTTGAGTTCAGGTCTAAGAATAGTCTTAAGAATTGTTGGTGAATACCATCCCAGGAACGACAATCACAGATGGTTGCTAACTAGAGGTGACCAGACAATCAAAAGTTTATGCTAAATAAAGTTGAGGTGACTAGACAATCAGAGGTGGTTATCAAATAGAGATGACCACTAATTTCAGTTTTACTGTATAAAATACTGTACTTTAAAATGTTTACCATTATATCCGCATTTCCACTAAAGGGCCCGTCACACCTAGCCGATTTGCGTTGCCGGAGCTGTACCGGAGCACAAATTTTGCAATTTTTGGGGATCGGTACTTGTACAGCAGCACAACGGTATGATATCGCTAAAGAATGGTAGTACATTGTCAGGACATCGGCGAAAAATTTAGCAACATTTCTGCCAGAGCGAGCAACGGGACTACAATGGCAGTACAACGTCAGTACTCCGGTATGGCTTCGTTAATGTCGGTAGAGCACCGGTAGTGCCCCGTAATGGATCGGCGGCTTTCAAGTGCTTTCTCTCCAGAGCTCCGCCGATTTTCTCCCCATTGTTTTTTTTGCTCCAGTTTAGTCCTGGCGAGGTACATCAGTAGTGTGTGACAGGCCCGTAAGCAATGATTTAATTATTTTAGCTTCATTGCCAAATCACATATATTTTTTCAGAAATATAGTGTTATAGTGTTATATAGTAATTATATAGTTTCCAAGTATTTTACTGACCTTTTGACAAAGGTGCACCGTAGTGTGAGCATTTAGAACCAATTGCATAAAATTGTTCACCGTCTCTCACCAACAGAGCCGTCCCTTCCCCTCCGACATCTACCTCCTTCATCCTGAAAACAACATAAAATGTATTGTTCCGTTTTCAGGTTCAAAGTTATATGTGATATAAATAAACTTATATTTAAAGAAGAGAAATATGATTTTTGACCAATCAATGAAGTTGTATTGCTGTTGGGATCTTCACAAGAAATTTCATTTAGTTTTATAAGCAGAATGTTTTTAAATATCTATATTTCGATTGCCTTTGATTCTATTCAGATTACTGTGTACAATTGTAAACTTTAAATTCCTAAAAGTGGCTCCAGTGGGAAATGATACTGGTTGCAATGACCTAATGAACTTGGGGTTTAGAACTGAAGAATAAAATTCTTATAGAGTTCTTCTCCGAAAGAATTTTAACCTCACGACTATCAAGTTAATACAATGCAGCTATCATACGCAGCCATTCTACATGTGAAGTATTGGGAGTGGCTGCATGAGGTCAAGTTGTCATGGTGACAGGGAAAGTAAGGTAATATCAGGAGGTTTATCACATAGGTACAAATATTGTTACTTTGCTTGTTTAAAAAATATTGTGAAAAGAGATAATTGTATTCATAATCCAATATGATCATGTCAAATGTATCATGGTTGATGCCAGATGTGTAGTACATGTGACCTAATTATTGGGTAAAAACAACTGTGACACACTTTTCAGATATAGTTTATGGACTGTCAGCCCGTAGCTATATTTTACTTTTTCCGTTTTAGTGGCTACGACTATAGCCATTATGACAAGGAAAACCAAAGAAATGAAATGACCATTACTTACTCTCCAGATTTGAGATCATCCACATTGCAGACAACTGATTCCACTTGGTCGGTTGCCATGGTTACTGGAGTTGTAGATATCTGTTGACTAATTGCAGAAGGCTTAAATGTGTCACCTGAAAGTTGATCAAATATATTTTACAACTACAAGTAGTTTTGCTACTGATTTGTTTGTTTGAATATTGAGGCATCATTTTTATGCAATCAAGGGCTAACAGATGATCAGCTAACCTAACCACTCTTTCATAAGATCCTGGAAAGTTAATCTGTACTCGAGCACACCCATCATCACAAGTAACTAATAATTTTCTCACTTGAATCAACACATGACAATGAATCACAATGCCATATCATCACACAGTTGTGGCCAGAGATTCCAACCAAAAATGTGCAACTGACTAGTTAACCAGGTCCGGCAGTTATGCTACTGAAGTACAATACACACCTGGTAATCTCCTAACCAGGCTCCGCAGTTATGCTACTGAAGTACAATACGAGCCTGGTAATCTCCTAACCTGGCTCGGCAGTTATATGCTACTGAAGTACAATACACGCTTGGTACTCTCCTAACCAGGCCCGGCAGTTATATGATTCTGAAGTACAATACACGTCTGGTAATCTCCTAACCAGGTCCGGCAGTTATGCTACTGAAGTACAATACACACCTGGTAATCTCCTAACCAGGCCCAGCAGTTATTCTACTGAAGTACAATACACGCCTGGTAATCTCCTAACCAGGCCCGGCAGTTTTGCTACTGAAGTACAATACACGCCTGGTAATCTCCTAACCAGGTCCGGCAGTTATGCTACTGAAGTACAATACACACCTGGTAATCTCCTAACCAGGCCCAGCAGTTATTCTACTGAAGTACAATACACGCCTGGTAATCTCCTAACCAGGCCCGGCAGTTTTGCTACTGAAGTACAATACACGCCTGGTAATCTCCTAACCAGGCCCGGCAGTTATGCTACTGAAGTACAATACATGCCTGGTAATCTCCTAACCAGGTCCGGCAGTTATGCTACTGAAGTACAATACACACCTGGTAATCTCCTAACCAGGCCCAGCAGTTATTCTACTGAAGTACAATACACGCCTGGTAATCTCCTAACCAGGCCCGGCAGTTAGTTACTGAAGTACAATACACGCCTGGTAATCTCCTAACCAGGCCCGGCAGTTATGCTACTGAAGTACAATACATGCCTGGTAATCTCCTAACCAGGCCCGGCAGTTATGCTACTGAAGTACAATACACGCCTGGTAA
The DNA here is from genome assembly GCA_029582155.1 of Panopea generosa. Classification (NCBI taxonomy): domain Eukaryota; kingdom Metazoa; phylum Mollusca; class Bivalvia; order Adapedonta; family Hiatellidae; genus Panopea; species Panopea generosa. Next base: position 32,158,095 of record CM055899.1, read on the forward strand.
TCTCCTAACCAGGCCCGGCAGTTATGCTACTGAAGTACAATACACTCCTGGTACTCTCCTAACCAGGCCCGGCAGTTATATGCTTCTGAAGTACAATACACGTCTGGTAATCTCCTAACCAGGCCCGGCAGTTATGCCACTGAAGTACAATACACGCCTGGTAATCTCCTAACCAGGCCAGGCAGTTATGCCAATGAAGTACAATACACACCTGGTTATCTCCTAACCAGGCCCTGGCAGTTATATGCTACTGAAGTACAATACACGCCTGGTAATCTCCTAACCAGGCCCAGCAGTTATGCTATTGAAGTACAATACATGCCTGGTAATCTCTTAACCAGGCCCAGCAGTTATGCCACTGAATACAATACATGCCTGGTTATCTCCTAACCAGGCCCAGCAGTTATGCCTACTGAAGTACAATACATGCCTGGTTATCTCCTAACCCGCCCAGCAGTTATGCTACTGAAGTACAATACATGTCTGGTAATATCCTAACCGGCCCGGCAGTTATGTTACTGAAGTACAATACATGTCTGGTAATATCTCCTAACCAGGCCCGGCAGTTATGCTAATGAAGTACAATACATGTCTGGTATCTCCTAACCCGGCCCGGCAGTTATGTACTGAAGTACAATACATGTCTGGTAATCTCCTAACCAGGCCCAGGCAGTTATGCTACTGAAGTACATACACGTCTGGTAATCTCCTAACCAGGCCCAGCAGTTATGTTACTGAAGTACAATACACGTCCTGGTCATCTCCTAACCAGGCCCAGCAGTTATGTTACTGAAGTACAATACACGTCTGGTCATCTCCTAACCAGGCCCGGCAGTTATGTTACTGAAGTACAATACACACCTGGTAATCTCCTAACCAGGCCCGGCAGTTATGCTACTGAAGTACAATACACGCCTGGTAATCTCCTAACCAGTACCGGCAGTTATGTTACTGAAGTACAATACACGCCTGGTAATCTCCTAACCAGGCCCGGCAGTTATGCTACTGAAGTACAATACATGTCTGGTAATCTCCTAACCAGGCCCGGCAGTTATGCTACTGAAGTACAATACACGCCTGGTAATCTCCTAACCAGGCCCGGCAGTTTATAATGCTACTGAAGTACAATACATGCCTGGTAATCTCCTTACCCGGCCCAGCAGTTATGCTACTGAAGTACAATACACGCCTGGTAATCTCCTAACCCATCACATGCATTTGATGCAATAAAATGTTCGGTAGCATTTCCGGTGACATTCTGGTTACAAGAAATATTGTCCTCTTCAATGTTTCCATACTTGTCTAATACAGAAAGATGACAGAATTGGCCATTTAGTATGTAGGATTTAATACAAAAATGTATGATATTTTCCGTCAGTGAAGCAGCGAATTTGCATTACTGTTTATTAAATTTAGATATCAAACATGATTAATTTTGTTCATGTTTAAGAGAGATATTGGCCATTATAAACGCATTGAAGACCATGTGAATTCAAGAAAATATTCGTCATTCATAAACAAGTTTTTTCTTTCTTTATTATTTTTTTTCAAATATTGGTTATGCCACTTTATTAGGGAAATATTCAGCTGTACCATGAACATTTCATATTTAGTAGGTCATTCTTGTTCCTCGGGGAAAATGAATATCCATAATATTTAAACACTTGCGGTAATGTATTTAAAATCCCATTTATAATAACAGGCCATTCAGTCCAGGTTATTTTAAAGTCACAATAATTATAGTTCTTAAACTATAATGTTTTAGCAATGAATAAGTTTACAATCAATGCGCAGTTTATACATGGGTCTATATATAATTAACCTTCTCCATACAGCTATATGTGAATGTGATATTATGCTGTTTTAAAACTGTACTGATATCAGTTTCTCTGCAGTTATATAACTATTCATGCTAGGACACCAAAGATTTATGGATATACATGTACATATAATATGGAATTTCACGAGTGCGAGGTAAATACTAACGGACACTATGTGTATATCATAGTGACAAAATATGTTTTGATTACATACTGGATACTATTTTGTCATTAAATCCAATACTACACTCAACTTTACAATTTTGGTGAAATAAATAAAGTCATGTAAATTATAAACATTTTTAGCAGTTAATTTGTATAATCATAACTTTTGTCTTTAATATAAACAAATTATTGCTCATAGTAAATTAGGTATTGTATTGCTGCATGTGCAATTTTTACAATATAAACTTATATTATATAAGTTTGCATTTTCAGAACTTTAAAACAAATCAGGTACAAAATGGCCAATACAAATATTATTATTTATACCAGTGAGATTTTAATAATACAAATAATAAAATCTAATAATAAACAGCCAATAAATATAACTATCTTTCAATATTTCCAACTAAACTAGGCCTATATAATGAACATTTAATTACAATACCTGCTGTCTCTGTCCTGTAAGCTGCTCTGTACATTATGAAAATTATTCCTTTAAACCCTCAGGTGGGGGTAGAAACTTGGACCAGATTTTTTTCAAAAAACAACACCAAATTTAAAATTTATTTCACTCCATAATCATAATATATTATGTTCTCATGTTGCAAACAAGTTTTAAGTTACCATGTGTGCTACGAATACACCACAGGTATAACAAGTATAGAGCAGCTCGGACACCAAACAAGATTGGACCGTATATCTATATCTAAACATATATTGATTTATCACTTACAAGTAGGTAAAAACACCTGAAGGGAAATTTATTAATACTTTAGATAAAAGACTTTACAAACTTGAAAGCTGACTTAGTTAAAGATGTCCATCATTATTTATAGCAACTTAGTGTTACCGAGGAGGTTCCTCAAACATGCATATATCACATTTGTAATAGGTGAAATGGAGCAAATGAACTTTGGGTATGTAAATTGGACAATACTGGAGATGAAGATTATATTTATACATTTTCTAGTAATTGCCATGACAATGTCTTCTCAAGGCAATAATTTCAGCTTCATGTGACAATAATCAACCAAATCAACTGATTTTACACAACACTTCCCAATAACAACTTCTCCCTTCACATGTGTTGAATTAAAAAACAAGAGGGCCAAGATGGCCCTATATCACTCACCTAAGTGACCTTGAGTCACCCAACTTAAGTAGATTATATAATACATGTATACTCAAAATTCCAGAAAAACGAGATGGGCGAGTAATCAGAATTTTGATTTGTTTTGAAAAAGTAACAGATGCATAGAAGAGTTGTGGGATAACAATAGTATACTTGTGCGGATATATGGATATCAGATATTAAAAGAAAGTTTTCATTATATATCCACATAAAGAAAACCAGCCTGGCGACTATGTTTTTTTGACAAATCGCAATGGCTGGAACAAACTTAGTAGAGGTTCACCCATGGTAAATGTCAGTGAAATTACATCGAATTCAGGTCAGTCGATTCTGACAAGAAGGCTTTTGAAGATTTTACTATAGCTGCCTATATAGTAAACTAGCACCTCACTGTGGAGGTCATGTTTTTTAACAAATCACAACAACTTGAACAAAATTGGTAAAGGGTCACCCAGGAACATTTCTGTGAAATTGTTTTAAAATCGATCCTGTGGTTTCTGACAAAAAGATTTTTTAAGTTTTTACAATAGCTTCTATAGTAAACTAGACCCACTCCCTGGCCGCCATGTTTTTTGATGAATCATTACCATTTGAACAAACTTGGTGAAGGGTCCTCCAAGGAAAATTTCTGTGAAATTATTTTAAAATCGAGCCAGTAGTTTCTGACAAGAACATTTTTTAAGTTTTAACAAATTAAATTTGCCCCGCCCCCTGGCGGCCATGTTTTTTGACGAATCAAGATGGCTTGAAAAAACTTGGTAGAGGGTCACCCAACAAACATTTCTGTTATATCAAAATTGGCCCAGTGGTTTCAGAGAAGTTGTAAGAAACTAAAAGTTGACGACAGACTACAGACACCAGGCGATCACAAAAGCTCACCTGTGAGCTTTTAATGGCTCAGGTGAGCTAAAAAAAAACAACTTCATTACACATAGTCAAGGAATATTTTCTAAAAATTGTAAACAAATATTTGTTTCAAGGACAAAATAAAACTAGTGTCATCTATCCTGAAATAACTGAAATCTGATCGAATTGATCTGAATGAAATAATCCACACTCACAGTGACACCACCACTTACAATTTACAACCTAAACTATGATCCACACTCACAGTAACACCATCAGTTACAAGCTACAACCTAAAATATGACCCACCCTCACAGTGACACCTACACTTACAAGTTACAACCTAGAATATGATCCACACTCACAGTGACACCACCACTTACAAAGTACAACCTTAACTATGATCCTCACTCACAGTGACATCACCACTTACAAATAACAACCTAAAATATGATCCACACTCACAGTGACACCATCACTTACAAAGTACAACCTTAACTATGATCCTCACTCACAGTGACATCACCACTTACAAATAACAACCTAAAATATGATCCACACTCACAGTGACACCACCACTTACAAAGTACAACCTTAACTATGATCCTCACTCACAGTGACATCACCACTTACAAATAACAACCTAAAATATGATCCACACTCACAGTGACACCACCACTTACAAGTAACAACCTAGAATATGATCCACACTCACAGTGACACCACCACTTATAAGTTACAGCCTAAAATATGATCCAAAACCTAAAATATGATCCACACTCAGTGACACCACCACTTACAAGTTACAACCTAAACTATGATCCACACTCACAGTGACACCACCACTTACATGTACAAGTTACAACCTAAACTATGATCCACACTCACAGTGACACCATCACTTACAAGGTACAACCTAAAATATGATCCACAACTTAAAATATGATCCACACTCAGTGACACCACCACTTACAAGTTACAACCTAAATTATGAATAATGCTCAGAGTGACACCACCACTTACAAGTTACAACCTAAATATGTTCCACAACCTAAAATATGATCCACACTCACGGTAACACCATCAGTTACAAGTTACAACCTAAAATATTATCCACTACCTAAAATATGATCCACACTCACAGTGACACCACTGCTTACAAGTTACAACCTAAAATATGATCCACACTCACAGTGACACCACCACTTACAAGTACAACCTAAACTATGATCCACACTCACAGTGACACCACCACTAACAAGTTACAGCCTAAAATGTTATCCACACTCACAGTGACACCATCACTTACAAGTTACAACCTAAAATAAGATCCACACTCACAGTGACACCACCACTTACAAGTTATATCCTAAAATATTATCCAAACTCACAGTGACACCATCACTTACAAGTTACAAACTAAAATAAGATCCACACTCACAGTGACACCACCACTTACAAGTTACATACTAAAATAAGATCCACACTCACAGTGACACCACCACTTACAAGTTACAACCTTAAATATGATCCACACTCACAGTGACACCACCACCTACAAGTTACATCTTAAAATAAGATCCACACTCACAGTGACACCACCACTTACAAGTTACAACCTAAAATATGATCCACACTCACAGTGACACCACACCTACAAGTTACAACCTTAAATAAGATCCACACTCACAGTGACACCACCACTTACAAGTTACAACCTAAACTATGATCAACACTCACAGTGACACCGCCACCTACAAGTTACAACCTTAAATATAATCCACACTCACAGTGACACCACCACTTACAAGTTACATCCTAAAATAAGATTCACACTCACAGTGACACCACCACTTACAAGTAACAACCTAAACTATGATCCACACTCACAGTGACACCACCACCTTCAAGTTACAACCTAAAATATGATCCACACTCACAGTGACACCACCACCTACAAGTTACAACCTAAACTATGATCCACACTCACAGTGACACCACCACTTACAAGTTATATCCGAAAAAAAGATCCACACTCACAGTGACACCACCACTTACAAGTTACAACTTAAAATATGATCCACACTCACAGTGACACCACCACTAACAAGTTACAACCTTAAATATGATCCACACTCACAGTGACACCACCACTTACAAGTTACAACTTTAAATATGATCCACACTCACAGTGACACCACCACTTACAAGTTACAACCTAAAATATGATCCACACTCACAGTGACACCACCACTTACAAGTTACAACCTTAAATAAGATCCACACTCACAGTGACACCACCACTTACAAGTTACAACCTTGACTATGATCCACACTCACAGCGACACCACCCCTTACAAGTTACAACCTAAACTATGATTCACACTCACAGTGACACCACCAGTTACAAGTTACAACCTAAAATATGATCCACATTCACAGTGACACCACCACTTACAAGTTACAACTTAAAATATGATCTACACTCACAGTGACACCACCACTTACAAGTTACAACCTAAAATATGATCCACACTCACAGTGACACCACCACTTACAAGTTACATCCTAAACTATGATCCACAATCACAGTGACACCACCACTTACAAGTTACAACCTAAAATATGATCCACACTCACAGTGACACCACCACTTACAAGTTACAACTTAAAATATGATCCACACTCACAGTGACACCAACACTTAAAAGTTACAACTTAAAATATGACCCACACTCACAGCGACACCACCACTTAAAAGTTACAACCTAAAATATGATCGACACTCACAGCGACACCACCACTTAAAAGTTACAACCTAAAATATGATCGACACTCACAGCGACACCACCACTTAAAAGTTACAACCTAAAATATGATCCACACTCACAGCGACACCACCACTTACAAGTTACAACTTAAAATATGATCCACACTCACAGTGACACCACCACTTACAAGTTACAACCTAAAATATGATCCACACTCACAGTGACACCATCACTTAAAAGTTACAACCTAAAATATGATCCACACTCACAGTGACACCACCACTTACAAGTTACATCTTAAACTATGATCCACACTCACAATGACACCACCACTTACAAGTTACAACCTAAAATATGATCCACACTCACATTGACACCACCTCTTACAAGTTACAACCTAAAATATGATCCACACTCACAGTGACACCACAACTTACAAGTTACAACCTAAACTATGATCCACACTCACACCTTACAAGTTACAACCTAAACTATGATTCACACTCACAGTGACACCACCACTTACAAGTTACAACCTAAAATATGATCCACACTCACAGTGACACCACCACTTACAAGTTATAACTTAAAATATGATCCACACTCACAGTGACACCACCAATTACAAGTTACAACCTAAAATATGATCTACACTCACAGTGACACCATCATTTAAAAGTTACAACCTAAACTATGATCCACAATCACAGTGACACCACCGCTTACAAGTTACAACTTAAAATATGATACACACTCACAGTGACACCAACACTTAAAAGTTACAATTTAAAATATGATCCACACTCACAGTGACACCACCACTTAAAAGTTACAACCTAAAATATGATCCACACTCACAGCGACACCACCAATTAAAAGTTACAACCTAAAATATGATCCACACTCACAGCGACACTACCACTTAAAAGTTACAACCTAAAATATGATCCACACTCACAGCGACACCACCACTTACAAGTTACAACTTAAAATATGATCCACACCACTCACAGTGACACCATCACTTACAAGTTACAACTTAAAATATGACCCACACTCACAGTAACACCACCACTTACAAGTTACAACCTAAAATATGATCCACACTCACAGTGACACCATCACTTAAAAGTTACAACCTAAAATATGATCCACACTCACAGTGACACCACCACTTACAGGTTACAACCTAAAATATGATCCACACTCACAGTGACACCACCACTTACAAGTTACAACTTTAAATATGATCCACACTCACAGTGACACCACCACTTACAAGTTACAACCTAAAATATGATCCACACTCACAGTGACACCACCACTTACAAGTTACAACCTAATATATGATCCACACTCACAGTGACACCACCACCTACAAGTTACAACCTAGAATATGTATTTACTATACACTAAAGTGTACCTGTAATGATCATGTTATCATTGACCTAGTATCCGGGTTTATCATTTCAACTTCCCAAAGCTCAGGCAACAACTACAAGTTTATACTTATGTGCAATTATTTGTATAATTTCATTTTAATGGATTTGATAAAATACTAATGTAACCTGTCTTAAAATAATTTACTGCCTTAGACCAGTTGGTTATGGAAGACACATTCTGGTAGATTAATAGGGGAACAGCAGGTCTAAACACCACACCCTAACCCCCAGAGATTTATTGAATATAAAATAAGGTCGGCACTTTTGTGAAAAACATTCTTAATCAGATGCACACACACACACACCCATACCAGAATTTGAAGAGACCCTTTCTGAGGTTTACAAAATCGGCATTAAAATAGCTATAAAAAAAGAAATATAAATAAATAACTATATTTCAGTGTTATATTCTAAATTGATTAAATTATATGAATGCATTTTTCTTTTCAAACATGTATTTTTTTTTTGTTTCAAGTAAGCATAATCCAGTGAAAATATATTAGACATTTGTAACTAGAAAGGTTCCACTTGACATAATCCACCAGACTAAATATAGTTTGTTTGAGGAAAAGTGAAATGTTAAAAAACATATAAGCTACGTGTTTTCTTCATTAAATGTATGACATTATAAACAGGAAAACATAATGCCAGATCACAAAAGTTTAGTTAATCTGTAATTTAGCGTGTATAAATTCACAAAAATGGTGGCCTTGAACATTCCTCAATGTAATCTTTGTGATTGCAGTAATGACTCATGTAATGTGTCTATCAAATGCAGTCATTCGTCTTGTGATATCACATGACAGACAAATAAACAGAACATAAAAATTGGGTCAAGTTATAATTAAGGACGATGTCCATGACTAAATGTCTGACAGGTACAGAAATTATGCATTCTGTGTCAGAAGCGGAATTGTAAATCATATATAAAACATACATTCATTACTGTTAAACAGCACATTACTTAAGATTACTCATATATTTGTAGAAATGTGCTTTAATTTTCTTAAAATGGACATAGTCTCTCAAAATGGGTGGCTCCCTTATGTTAAACCAATAATAATTGATATAACATGTCTTAATAATTATAATCAATGTATATCTGTTTATTTGTTTGTAATAAGATTGATTAATTGCATATTTAGCATCATGTTTATGCCACGGAGGGCCAACATATGATCAGTTAATCTCAAACACTGTTTCCTGAGATTCTTGAAGGTTGACCAGTACTCAAGCACACATATCTACACAAATAACTGATACCTTCCCACTTGTCTCAGCGGTGAGAGACAAATGATAATGAGATGTAATGTTATATATCAATCATCACGGACACTGTTGGCTAGGATTCAAACTCACGACCCTTGGGTTGATAGTCAGATGTGCTACCAACTGAACTAATCAGGTCCGGAGTGGTTATGACTTAGAAAAACTATTTATACTCATGTGGTAAGTGTAAATTAATCCACACTGTCATGTGTCCCTTGAATCATCAATGATGCTGCTGTGCCCGGTTAGCTCAGTCTGGTAGCGCATCTCACTATCAATCCTTGGGTCGTGAGTTTGAATCCCTACCTGCACACAGTCTCTGTGTTGACTGATATATGAGATTTATCTCTCATTGCTAAGTCAAATGGGAAAGACACCAGTTGCTTTCGGAGATGGGTGTGCTTGTGTACTGGTTATTTTCCAGGATCTTAAGAAAGAGTGGTTAGGTTAACTGATCAACTGTTAGCCGTCATATATTTTATTTTATTCATTCATCAAAATGTTTTATTTCTGTCATGTTGCAGGTACATGTATATTAAGTAATAGTTAGTGGTCATAAAGTAAAAATTTAACAATTAAGAAACCCAAAGAGAGCATAAATTATTTTGTAGGCTGTTATTAACAAATAAAAGCGACAAAATTTTGAAAATTTAATCGATTCTTTGGTTGTCTAATGAGGTTAAACACTAATTACAGGTATGTGCAGGCACCTCAAGTCTCGTCAAGATATGAGTCAAAATGGTGAAAAACCTAAATAAAATAGTAAATAAAAGGAAGGAAAGAAGGAATGAAGGAAGGAAGGTTACTAAAGACATGTATACAGTGGACATACTGTACCAACTGACTGTGTATATAGTGATACATTATTACTGGTAAACATTATATAATGTGTACTGAAAAATGACACAACCAAGATATGTGCAAGATATGCGGGTACTGAATTATGACAGAGTAAAATTCAATCAAATCAGTCAACTTTGAAAAGTATATTCATTTCTGAGGGATGCAAATACAAAAGTAAAGTCATTTGCAGATGATAATTATACCCTCAATTTTATTTCTATCTTGGAAAGGGTCAAAACTTTGCAAATCTGTGGTGACAAAAAGTAAAAAATATATTTGAATTTCATCAGTTTTATCAGTATCATAAATTTTTTTTATGTAATATCAATTTGTGTTGTTGAAGATATTTTATACATTATATTCAATTTACCAGTAATTGATGTTGTTGCTGTATATTGTTGAATGCCGCATTCCACAATTTTACAGTCATATTGCAACATTATGACAATTGTCTACTTGAGACAGTATTTTAAGTACTAGAATATCATGTCACACGATATGATACCCCATACAGTCACATTATTCTGACACCGAGCCGACCTGACATAGAACTACTGGTATCCTTTAAATACAGAGTGCCCAGCGAGGAAGCTTCTAGGACCATTTTTAAGTACGATTGACCTGGCAGGACTTTTGACATGCAAGGCCGATGCTCTACCACTTTACCACCACTGCATTACCTGAGTATTTTAATATTTAGCAGTGGCCCAGATAAGGTCATTCTGGGGGTATTTTACCCTCATGGTTCAGCTTAATACCCCTTAGTTTTCAAAAAATGGAGGTAAATTTACCACTTACTTTTAAAAGTTGGGGGTAAATTTACTCCTCCAATACAAATTTTCTGAACTGAAATATGAAAAACTTTGTTTAAAATACATGTATAAAGATTTCATATCTTGGAGACCCATGCATCTTTAAGATAGCAAATGAAAGTGTAAATTACTTAATCTAAATAATATTATGTAAGTAAGTAAAGTTTTTAACTGAAAAAAAAATGAAAATTCTGAATTTTGCAATAAGTAAGATTTTTTAATGTATCTTACGACTGTATTCTCCATTTCCCTCACCTCTGACAATCTGGGAGTTAAATACACCCATCTTTTGAATTTTGTGGGTAAAATATCCTCTTATCAATAAAGTTATCTGGAGCACTGATTTAGCATCATTTTTATGCAATCAAAGGCTAACAGATTATCAATAACCTAACCACTTTTTCCGAGGATCTTAGAAGGTTAACCATTACTCATGCACACCCATCTCCGAAAGAAACTAATAACTTTCCAACTTGAATTAGCCGTGAAAGAAGAAGGCAATGAAAAGACATAGACTGTAGCCTAGCTGAAGATTCAAACTTATAATGGCCCCTAAATTGAAAATCAGATGGAGCTAACCGAGTCTGGCCCCATATGTCATACCAGCATGAAAATAATTTCTTGAATATGAAGTTTGGGATAGTAGTTTATGTACATGTTGTAAATGGATTTCCTAACTTGTGCTATGTGCCTAGATAAGACTAAAATAGATTTACCGCTTAAAATTGCAACATATTTTGTAACGTTTTAAATGAGTCATGAGATTTCATTTGATTTCAATTTGATCTATTTTACAGGTTTACACAAAGAAAAAAAAAAGTTTCATCTTAGGGTGACTTTTCCAGTTATACCCCCTTTAAAGCAAAAACTAAGCATTGTGTAGGATACCGTTAATATTCATCTGTGGATGTTAAGGTCACAAACAAGCTGTATAACTTTGCTTACCTATAACATAACTATTGATCAAAGGTGACTGGTGTTACAGGCTAGCTACCGGTACATGGTATTATACACTCGGATTTTATCGCTGCAAATATTTTTTGGAAAAAATCAGTGGTTTAATATTTTATTAAACTACTCAATAATTTGTTAGGCCTAAATATTTAAAATGAATTTGATTCAATAAAGTCTAAAATGAATGAAAGAAGGGGGAAAGTGAAAAAGAGAGAAATAAGAAAAGTAAAAGTAAATACCTTGTTTGTGAATTAAGCTGACATGCTTCTGTGTCAACTGATAACTAACTGGCCATTAAAGTAAGTCAGCATGAAATAATCATGATGATACCGAAACATAATACATGTAAATATATAAAGGACTATTACAAAATATCCTATATTATCTGACCACAGTTAAATATAAACCTATGCAGTGCTATAAAGTATTAAATAAAACCATATTGAACATCCCTTTAAATATTGTAAGGTAACCGTTGAAGTGAATAACTAGTGCATGATTGTATACTATTTCTTGAAAAAATGACCAGCATATATAAAATTTAGAGCTGGTCTATTGCATAACAATTTAAACTTATATGAATATAATATATATGGTTATTGTTACTAAGAATACCTTTAAAGGGAATTTATCTGAACGGGCAAACACGTTTTCAGTAAATATATAATGCATTTTAATAACCTATGGAAGTTTAGGGGGAGGAGGCGTATGCCATTTTTTTAAAGTGTAGCTCTGTAATTGATACAGGTTTACATGTGGTAAAAGTTGTTTAAACTAAGAAAGAGTCTAAATGACACCAAGCAGTAGTTAAGTTCTGTCTATTTTTAGAATGTGGATTTCGTTTCATGTTTACCACTCCAATTTTGATATTGATTTTGTTACGTTTTGGTGGATTTCCATACCAAACCATTCGGATTTGATTTATTAATGATAATGATGTGCTTCTTATCCATTTTACTAATTATTTTATTCTTTAAGACATTTCTAACATGTTCCATGATATACTCTAAAGGTATCGGGGGGTGGGGGGGGAGGGGGGGTAATCGCTTCAAATGTTTTACAACTAAAATAATTTCTAAAATGGATACAAAGCATCTCATCACCATAAAAAATAAAATCCAAATCATTTTGTATGTCAAATCCACAAGAATGTGACAAAAAGGATATTATAAACTTGAAACATAATCCCTATTCTAAAAATAGACAACATTTAAACACACAGGCAGGAGCAAAGGACCTTGGCTTAGTTCCCCCATCCCATCTCATTCCCCCCCCCCCCACACCCCCATTTTTTTTGTTATATATTACATGGATTGTATATAGATTTGAAAAAAAAATTGAAAAAAAAATTGAAAAAAAAATTGAACAAAAAATTGAAAAAAAAATCAAATGGGATGGGGGAACTAACTAACTTTTTTGTTGTTGTTTTTTTTTTCGTTATATACGATGGATTGAACATAGATTTGAAATTTTGTTTTTTAAAAAATTGAAAAAAAATCAGACAGAAACGAAGGTTTGTTACACCTGCTTGTGCTTAAACACTGCTTGATAATGCTGTCATGCGGACTCTTTCTAAGATGAAACAATTTCTACAAGATGTAAATCTATATATCAGATCAAATTGAAATCAAAATGAAATCACATGACTTGTTTTATATATTTTGTCACAAAATATGTGATATGTGTAATTGTAAGCAGGAAATCTATTTGAGTCCAACCTGGACGCGCAGCCCAAGTTAGGAAATCCCTTTTCAAAATTTTATATTTCATGTTTAAATAGATAGATCTTATTGATTCAAGAAGTATATATTATAGGCATGACATATTGAGAGGAAATGTTTTGAGCCAATTTTAAAGTTTTGAAAAATCTTGATATACTTCCTTTAAAGGTGGTGTGGATAATTGACAATTAAAGGTACATAGACTACCAATGCATACTTATGCCTTGTGGAATAATCCATTCCTGTTACCAGAGCTCCAGATAAGATGCTTATCTGCGTATGTGATGCATTAAAAATTTGTGGATATGCACCAGATTTGTTTTATGTGCGTATCACTTACGCATAAGCAACGTATTTTATGCTTAAATAAATTTCTATATGCGTAAATAAGTTTACATTTTCTGAAAACCTATCTTTATTGCATTAATTTTTTAACTTAACGGCGTAAATAAATAGCTGAATGGTTTCAATTAAACTCGCTTCAGTGATAAATTTTACCAGTTGTCACTAAGTTGCTAGATTTTTTCTTGACGGGACACCAACTTTGGAAAGCTGAGTGATCCGGCGGGATACCTGTAATTCCCAGAGCTGTTTCAATATTGTAGGTATATCACTGGTTGAAAATCCTATTCAACAACATATTGAGGTTATTTTTATATGATATATGCTTACTTGTCGGGTTAAATCATAAATGACTGTCACGTCATGACAATTTTATTTTGTAATTTGAAGAAAACATCTTTGAAAATAAACGTACGCTGCAACAATATTACTCGGTTTTAGGTTGTTGGTATATTAAGATGAAATGTGGAAATCATGAAACTTTGTTTAAAAAGTCATGTTATTTTATTGTTTAAAATGTACAGACGATATACTCTGAGAAATTTTCATTTTGAATGTCCTATTTTGTTTTGTAAGGTATCAAGACGCACATGCGTGACTTTCTAATACCAGTTTAAACATCGGCTGGTCTATGTTTCTACTGCACCCTTTTCGGTCTTCCTGGCGCCGTTTAGTTTTCTTTAACAGATGTTTAAAGGTTATGGAAAAAAGAAATTAACGTTTAGAAAATTATGTTCATTTTGAAAGCAAATTATGCTAAAAAAATGATAACATAATTTGAGAAATTTAATTAACGATTGAAACCTTCATGACCATGTTCATAAAAAATTAATGTCACATACTGCATTAAATGACTTCCATATTGTGCAATGTGTATGCTAAAACTATAATTTTTTACTTATTCTGATTGCATTTTCGTCAGTTATGACATACATGCCAAGAACTTTGTGTACTAATAAGTCAATATAATTATGCCACAGTACAATGTCTTGTTCCTATTTTTCTACAGCATTGGTATACCATTTATTTTTTAACATCTAAACTGTCATTTAACTTTTCAGCAATGGTCTGTAAGAAATCCAAAGATTGAGCAGTAAAATGACTGATATATGATAAAAGGCAACATGGAAAGTTTGATGTCCATTTGAACAGCTAAACACAAAATATCGTAGCAATTTAACAGGAGTTTGCAATTACCTCTGTTAGTCGCAGCCTCTTGTGTTAAGCAGCCAAATATATAAGTTTTATATTTACAGCCAAACTTGGTCTGTATTCAACAACCACAGTCATGCTCTTAGGGGCCATTATAGTACATCTCCACTGTATGCTGCAACTTAACACAGGTTTGGTTGTTTATCATATGTGCATTACTCATTACTATTCTGAAAAAAATCAAGAATTCTCATCTACTCTGATTTTGATGAGTAATTACTCATCGGCTTAAAAATTATCTGGAGCTCTGCTGTTACACTCAGGCCAAATATTTTCTGAGAAGGGGAGCTCAACAAAAGTTTGGTGTAATGTTGCATGAGCTAGGTTATTCATCTGTAAAGGTCATCAATGTGAAGGTCACCCAAAATAAAGCTGCATGTTTATGAGTCAAACTATGCATTATACAGCTTTCAGTCAAGCAGTTTCTGAGAAACAGAGCTCAATGTAAAATGTTGACACTTGGACACCACTGACAATGACGGAAAACTGATAAATAATAAAGTTGAAAAGGGGTAGAGTTATAAGTCCAATTTCTACTTTTCAACCTGATATTCTGCCTTGAACTTATATATATATATATATATATATATATATATAAATATATAGCAATCCTTTAAAAGTTTAAAAATTCAAGGTAAAAGCATACAAGCTTGTGCCAAGCAACATTCACATAACTGGAAGTATGTATGTTGTAAATCACAACTTGTACCAAAATTTTAACATAGTGTATCAAAGAAAGTATGACCTTGACCTTCAAGCTAGGAGCCCATTATGTCACATAATGCCTCAGAGTACTTATACCAAGTTCAAGCCAAATAAGTGCAAGCAATGCACAACTGAACAACTTGCATCAAAACTTTTAACACAAAGTTCCATGCATATAACTGCAAGCAATGCACAACTGAACAAGTTGCAACAAAACTTTTAACACAAAATTCCATGCATATAACTGCAAGCAATGCACAACTGAACAACTTGCATCAAAACTTTTAACACAAAGTTCCATGCATATAACTGCAAGCAATGCACAACTGAACAACTTGCATCAAAACTTAAATACATGTGACACGCAGACGCTTTGTTAAAATGTCACCTCCGCCTACGACAAAATACACTTCTGTAAACAATATAAATGTATTATTGTTTTTCCTTATGATGGTGCAGAGAAATACAGAGTCATCCCCCACCAAACAAGCATTGTAATAATATTCTGTACAGAATTTAAATTGGAGATTTTATCAGTGAAGTAGTGATAAACAGGAACTGACAAGATGTGAACCGTCATTCACATATTAACATCTTCATTAAAATTGTAACATATTCCTTGCATGTATTACTGTTTGCCAGAAAACTATAACTGTAATATAAACACCACATACATGTAGTATGGGTAGGTTAATGTGGTAAGGTTTGTCTGATTTGTCAGTATTAAAACTACACAAATCACTCTTATTATAATGGCAGAAGAACATAACAGACAATTTAATACTAATGAAAGACATTAATGACATTAAAAAAACTAAACATTACTGATCCTTTCATTCATTTAAATAGTAGAGAGATACAAGCTACAGACTATACTCCAATGCACAATTAAAAAAGGCTAATTATTGCCATTGCACTCTATTTCCCATTTTAGTCCTACTGCACATCGTGTTGCTATGGGCAACAAGTCACATGCCCTAATCAGGTACCAATATGGTGCTGATGCAGTAATAAAGGAAAAGCAAGGTTTGAGATTTCCAAGCAAGCCAATGCAATATCATAGTTTTAGAAGACAAACTGAAATGTGCTTTTGATAAAGTATTAAATTTATCTAAAGTGTAAAACACAAAACATTGGAAAATGAAAAAAAGAATTATTCCAGCAGAAAATATATCTGATCCATTTCTTTTTTTCAGTGAAATATTATTAGTATTTTATCTGGTAAATGCTGAAATACAAAACTGTTAAAGTGTCAATGTCCATGAATGAATTTGACTTGATACCAGTGTGTCAATGAAACAAACATGTTGTAATCTTTATTTTCAAATTGAAAACATTGAAATTACCTGTCATAATTTTATTATTTAACAAGTGATATTATCAAATATAATTCCATGAGAAATCTCTGTAATTTTAATGACACGGATAAGTTAAGAACAAACCTTTGCGACATTTCGAGAGTCCAGCTCCCATGGTCCAAATTGTTAAATCTATGATAACTCGAGATTTATTTGTTTCAATGTCTTGGTATCATTAGATGTTACATCCAGTTTATTGCATACCTTACAAATTAGACAGGATGCGATATTAATGTAGTAAAAGCGAGATAAGACCATCCATCACAAGTGAAGTGACAATAAATGACTAGATCGCTAGAGTAGACGGGAGTGGGCAACGTAAACTGTACACTACATACATGCACATGTTAACTACAAGGTAATCAATGCCCTAAGGCATCAGGCATGTTGATAACTTGTAAGATGCATGTGGCTAATACATAAATGTAATTATAATATTGTCTAATACAAGATTGTATAAATGACAAATCATACAATATACAGAGCCTTTTTCTGAAATTGGGAAGAAGCCCAATCTTTTGAGATTGGGAAAAAAACAGCACGATTGTGGAGAATCTGGGAATTTATTTAAGGCTTTAGCAAACTGGAAAATAAAGCGTAACACTGTTAAGATCATGTTGTAACCAATAATTATCAAATATTACAATAACACTTCATATCCAGTTGGGTTTTTTTATCCCCTCATTTGAGAATGAAACATGATTTGTTAATTGGGAAGCCAGCTGGTTCAGACCATCTGTACTAATGAGAGTTTATCATTTTATACAGGGTCTTAGTAACATGCTATTATATATACATGTTATTGTTGTTGTCGTTTCAGAAAATAGGACAGCAATAGTAAACAATAAATAAATCTGATAGGCACAACCAAAGCATTGTTGGGACAATATAATTTTTTTTTCCCAAGAACTCAAAAGCAAAAATACATCCTTGTATTGTGTTGGTCATAATCCCCTGAATTCCTTTTGAAAAATCAATTGCCCCAGGGGCATTTATTTGGATACATTTTTTATTTTAAAAGTTTTACAAATAATTTTGTGTTTGATAATTGTTTCATAAGCAAATACACATTATAATTACAGCAGATTTCTTTTTACAGATAACATTTCAATTTTTTTATTATTTTTATGTATCCAGGGGAATGGTTCATACACTCGATATTAACGTCTGGGAATTTTCACTTTTTAGAGTAGCTTCAAAACATGGAAATAAATGCATAAAAAATTCACGTATATAAACTTTCTTTGAAATCGAATGACATTTTCTGCATTATAGTTACCTGTATGTAAGTGGTGCGTTTTCAAAGTTCCAGAGTGTATAAATCCAATACGCTAATGTGAAACTACATCTGTTCATTATATTATTAGATGGAGCATACCATATAAGGGCATTTTGTAGTTTTAAATATTTGTTAACATACTAAAAAACACCCCTAATATGGTAGATTCTATCTAAAAATAGAATGATTAGTTTCACAATAGCATAGCCGATTTATAAAATATCGGATTCTACGAAATAACAAATCTTCTGATGATACAGAAGCAAATGTGTCCAGATTTCGTTTCACTAAATTCAAACACGAATACAATTCTTGTAGGCAAACTTTTTAAACATTTATTTCCAGAAAGTAACAAGTGTTGTTGAAAATTGCACTGATTTGTTCAAGTTACATGGTTTTCTTTCTGACTATGTCCATTGGAACATTTCATGGACATTAAATGTATAGGTGAGGCCTCTTTAATTGGGACATCACTCATGTAAAATAAAACATGGTGGAGCTAAAACGCGATTTTAACTATGAGAGAGAGCCTTTTTATAAATTTGAAAACAAAAGTCAAACAATGTTTGTTTTGGTTGTTTAGTAAATGTTAATTAAAACATAAATTTGAATTGAAAAGGGGGACATAACACATGTTTTTAATGTGCAAATCCATACAAGCTCTTGTGATAAGCAGCACTGTGAATAAAATGAACCTGACAATGTTTGCTGGAGTTATAATAATAAATAAGCCTACATTTATCAAAACATAATTTTCAGTTAAAAAGGGAGGCGTAACTCGTGTAACACTGTTAGATGATTATGGTAAGAGTAGAGCCAATATCAATCTGCACTGAAGTAGGATTTTCCCAAAAGAGTTGAATCTTCAATTTACCATTTTTTACCATGTTCATTTAATATTGTGGTTAAATAGTAAACTCTTACGTTACAGGATCACTGTTATACTGGTATGTTGTATGAGGTGCAAATACTATTTTCTTTAATATAAAATTGGCAGAAACTTGGCAAGAAATCAAGAAACTTCAAGAATTGGCAGAAACTTAGCAGCTCTGTAAGTGTCAAGAATCTATGTTCATTCTCCATATCCATCTGTTAATACTTTTAGTTTCATTTTGGGTGTTCATGGTTAGTTTTTCCTGTAAGTGGACAGTGAGCCCGAATCATTTTATTTTGGTGCTCATATCCAAGAACCTCTTATCTCCCGAATCAGGTCTATCTACCTCCAATAAAAAAAGCAGTGAATTCCATGCTATTGAACACTTACAAAACTGTGACATCATTCAAACTTTCCCTGAAGTAACTGACCAATCAACATGCTCAAACTCACGTAACAGGAGAGCTGGGTCTTTCTACAGACTAGTACTCCTTCAAAACCCAAATGATTACTTGATGGATGATACCCTGTCCATGAGCTACATTACCACTGGTGACAGGTTGAAACCTTTTCTTTATTATTATCAATCCGGTCAAGCAAATGAACTTGATACTTGAATATGATATATATGGGCTGTTTTAAAAAAAATGGCTAGTTTTAGTTTTTCAGTAACTTCTATCACATTATGCATTATTAGATGCTAATTCAATTGTCTAAAAATGCCAAATGGTGTCATAGAGTTGTATGTAAAATTTGGTCAAGATATATTCACAGAAAAAAAAGTTATGTCCATAAAACATGCCAAAAATGTCAGGAGTGCAACAAAAAAGCGTGACATTTTAAGAAAAGCTTAAAATTCAAAATGTTATTTCAATGTCAAAATGTGGGTGAGAGAGTAAAATATTTATTTTTATTCAAGTTGAATGTCTTGGCTATAAAAAAACATAAAACTAAGGAAAATATAAGAATGTTTTAGACAAAAAACAAGGCTGAAAAGGAATAAGGGCAGTAATGTTATTTTCATAAAAAAATCAGTATAAATCTATGTAAATGACTAGAACTTATTGGAACTAATGGTATTTCATAACTTACTCTTGCTATTATACAGTTATATGTATTAATGACTTAAACAAGTAATAATTCATCATCATATATTTAAATTCTATTTTTAGCATTGTATATTCCTAGATGACCCAAATTAGGTCAGGAGTGAAACATTTGCACTTAAATGAACCACTGTGTTTAAAAATAGAACATACATGTACCCAAATGCATTTTTCCAAGAAATGTGTGTCTTGGAGCAATCACAAGTGACAGTCATTAGTGAAGTTTGTGTTTGTGTATTGAGTATATGGCATGTCTGTAAATGTCAGGAGTGAAACGCGATTTTCAATTTTGGTGCTATTTTGTAAACTAGCATATTATAAAGCAACACTGTTCAGCTGTGGATTTTTTTAATTTCTGGGTGATGATTTGCGGATAATACTACAATCTAGTTCATATAAGGTAAGTGTTTTAATGCTTTTAAATAAAATTGTTATAATAATAGTTTATTAGTTGAAAATATGTCTTATAAATATATATGTCTAAAAAGAAGAACGTATTTTTCTGTATGATTTTTATGTTTTTCATGCTTATGTTTTATCAAATGTTACTGCATATTACTGCAAATAACAAATTGCAGCATATATCTTTTCTTCTTAGCATGATTTCTTGCATGGGTAAAAATGTTTCACTCCTGACATTAAAGTGGTAAAATTTGCATTCATTTATTTTATAGAGTAAATATAAAGCAGCCAAGATGAGCACGCTTATTGTTAGCCTTCCAGCCATCAGAAAATCATTAAGAAAAATAAAAAAACTGAATGCAGAGACAAGAACCAATATAATAACATGCACAGAAAGAGTTCGAAAACATAGACAGAAGTTGAAAAAGGATGAAGAACTACTTGAAAAGGCGAAACTTAAAAAAAAAGAAGCAAATCGAAAATACAAAGAGACAGTCAAGAAAGAAAGAGAATCAAACACAGTTGTAGATGAAAGAATGAAAGCTAAACAGAGAGAATGGAAAAAGAAAAGTAGAAAACGCAAAGCCGCCAAATCTAGAAGAGAACAGAAAAGTATAAGCTCCAAGACAAAATCAAGAAGAACAAGAAAGCAGAAAAATGTAAACATTCGAAAATCTGCCGAAAGAGCATGCAGACGTCTACCTGAAAGTCCTAGAGCTTGGGCAAACACTATGGATCATATAGTTAAGAATGCTACAACATGAAGGCTGTCACATATGAACAAGGTAACAACGAACGATACAGAAAATGTTGAAGAAGTACTTGGGATTAACAAAATTGGCCGACCAAGAAAAGACAATGAAAAGGTTAAACAAAAGTTGACATTTTCTGGCACTAATAACACTGTAAAAGGCAAAGTGAAGTGGAACATGAACAGGTATATGAAGAGGAAGAATGTTCAGCTGAACAGAATATCAAAACCACAAGCATATAGAGCAGCTTGGAAGGATAGAATTACAGAATTCCTAGATTCTAATTCCCGAGTAATGCCAAATAAGAGGGATACCTTGTTGATTAACAGAGAAACTGTACCAAAACACCATTTGCTAAGCTCCAAATAAAAGTTGTATCGAAAATTCAAGAAATTACATCAAACTTTCTCAAGAAAATTATCCACATTGGAAAACATGATCCCTAGAAATTACAGATGCCTGAATCTAGCTTGCCGTAGGGTTTGTGTTTTATGAAAAATTACAACTTAGAGCAACAGATACTTGCACTGAACAAGGTAGCACAAGGAAGTTCGAACAATGATCTGCAGACAACAATCAGAGAACTATCTGACATATCTGTATGTCCCTATGACAAAATTCCAGCCAGAAAATGTGTAGACAGAGAATGTCAAAATTGTGGAACTGATTCCATACAAAACTTGTATGAACCATTAATCAACAATACCACCCAAAACCTAAAACTGAAGTATATCCAGTTGGAACAGGCATCAGAGATGTACACAAACAGGAAGGGTGAAACCAAGAAAACGAAGTGTTGGATCCAAGCAGAAAAGAAAGAGAGTATGAAATATGTGTACTATTTAGCTCTATTTTCTACATATAATCTTGAAATTTACATAAATTTACAGGTTGTCAAGTTTGATGAACTGGAACTGAACAGGCCGTCCGGGAGTGTATACATGGTCAAATGATGAAGTTTCCTGGCAGTCAGTACATGATATTTTATAAACTCTAACTCGGCCTAAACTGTTGCCTTGTCGTGTAATCAAAATGGAGTTCAACATACCTGAGTTTGAACGTGCAGAAGGACTCATTCCTAGTGTTTAAGTTGACATACATGTCAGGAGTGAAACATGTTGACATTTTATGTTTTCAGAAGTTATTATGGTTGTATTCTGTTAATAGTACAGTGTTACTTTAATATGCAACAAATCAGTACTATAATGACCTGTTCTTATCAAATTGTTTGTGAGTTAACTCAAAGTTGAAACTCTGTTGTTGTTTCTTATATCAAATTCATCGTTGTTATTCTAAAAGTGTTAAAAAATCAAAGTTTCAGTATCAACACTGTTGAATAGTAACTTCATTTCAGCATTACAATAATAAATTATGGTATTATTACACTTGTGTTCTATTTAATTCACAAGATTAAGTTGTAATCTAAGTTATGATAATAATGTGAATTATGTCAGGAGTGAAACATTTATTCATTAAACTGCTATATGTTTATATCAGTTCTGTAAGGTGAAATGTTAAGTCATGTAAATGTAATACTCTGTTATATTTACTTGCTATTCTTTAAAATATAAGGAAAAGCAGTTTTTTTGTATTTAGGTTACACAATTTAATGAGAAAAAAAACTTGCTTCTTGATAGAAGCCATTAAATTGGGCTAAATAATGGCGAAAAAAATAATTGGATTTTTTGGGGGGGCATATTGCTTGCTCGAACATTTTTTTCATTTACTTTAACACCTAAACTAAGAAAACTGAGCATTAAAAGACACAGAGTGTAATGTTTTTGTTTCTGCAGTGACTTTAAAGATAGTACATGTTGTTTTCTTTTTTTGTTGGGTCAGCTGAATTAAAGTTCAATAAAAAAATTAATATTTGTTATATTCTTTGCACGCAACCATTTTTGTAGACTGCAATGACGTCTTATTATAATGAGGTAATCAAATGTTTACTCAGACCTGTTTAAAATTTTGACCATTTTTACATGTTTCCTGCCATTTTTTTTAAAACAGCCCGTATACAAATAATGGGCTACATTGAGATGATGGTAATATATGATGGTAACAATGACTGGGTGAATAATCAGAAGTATTAATTGCAGTGTTTACGACAGCCCCCTGGTGACAAGAGGTGATAATACTATGGCCCATAACAAGAAACATCTCCATAACATTTGTTTCTCCCCGTACTTCGTATTTTTTCAATATAAAATGAAATTAAAAGCTATGTACTACGAAATGAGTTATTTAAATTGAATTAATTTCTGAACATAACTTTACCTAACATGCTCAACTAAAATGATGCAAAACATATTCAGTCAATGTAAATTTATTAACATTTTTTTTTTAATACCAGTAGTATCAATTATCTATTTAGACTACAAACTTGATCTAGATTATAAAACTTTGTTCCATGTTCAATTCAAGCCACTTTAAAATACAGACTTGGAATTTCATTAAGGTATATCAATCACTAATAAAAACAGATGAAATTATTGAAATAAATTTTTCACTTTTGTCTTAGACACCACCTAACTATTATATTCATAATATGACGCGTGTTGACAACCCAAATTTCATATTTGCATCATGCAGACATTTTTAAAATTTTTAAAAATGTTGTTAAAGGGACGCATGATAATGTCGAATTATACGTATATGCACGGATTCAATCTTTACATCTATTATCACATAACCAGGAAGATGTCTGAAACTCTGTATTAAAGAAAGTTTTAACATTTTTTACAAAACTATATGACCAGATACAAAATATGGCGCCTTTCATCCAAGAGTTATGCCCCTTTCCAAAATAGAAACAAAAGTAAGGGTCTGCACATAGTCCGGAGTATTTTTATTTGCATAATGTAGATACATGTATATCATTTTCTGAAATACAGTTCAGTCAAAATTTATTAAAATTGATCATGTCCCTTTAAACAAATGTTTACCAAAACTGGCGTGTGTAAGAAGTGTCATCAAACCATGAAAACAAAAGTTAACCTGATGATTTATGTGTACTATTTTTAAACATACCTTTGTCAAAATGTTTAAATCTCCAGCTATGCTTCCTTCCACTTCTGTGAGGTTTCAGAAACTTTGTGGATAGTGTCCTTAAGAAGGGAGATGAACCGAGTCTCACAGACTGGTGCTGTACAGACAGATATATTGCAACCATTGTTGCACGGTGGCACGTGAATGTTAGAGCCATCACGGAACATCAACACTGAACATCAGCAGCAACAACAGTGAACAACAACAGTGAACATCAACACCAGAACAGCATGCACCAACTGTGAACAGCAGTAGTAGACAGAAACATTTTCTGGCATACGTGAGAAATACTGGTACCTAGAGAAAAACAGGAATTAGAAAAAAATAAAACGTATATATAAATACCAAATTGTATATATGAATACAATATTGTTTGGGATGCTTGTTTCACCCAAATATGTATCATTCAACCTATTTGGATTTTGGCAATACATTTTTTGAAGAAAATAAATTTTACTTCCCTTTTCAAATTCAGTTAAATATTTCTTTAAATAACATGATTTTTATTGTTGCATTACAAAATTTTTGATGGGAACATTTTTTTAAAAAAATGCACACATCAATTGTAAATCTTACCCTATCCACTACATATGCATTTGAGGGTTTAAGACATATCCAGGGTTTGATGATAGAGAGGATTGTATAGTTTCTTCTGGTTCACGATTTTTTTTATATAAATGATTGGCTGTTATATATAGTTAGTAATCATCAGGCAAAGGAGCCTCAAGGAAAATTATTATATATATTGACTGTTATTCTGATTTTTATATTATTACATCTATGCTTAGAAACGGTCTTAGCAATGGCTTTCAAACTTCAATCATTACTGCTTTCATCGTAGCTCCACCCAAAATTACACATTTATGTCAGTCAAATGATGTTTAACACTAACCCAGTTAGTTTTCATTAAGTAAACATTTAAGAAACCCCAGTTGATCCTTTAGGTTTCTTAATCGTTAATTTTTTAATTAATGAACACTAACTATTACCAGTGACCTATCACTGCTATTACATGTACTTAATGACTACAGCCTAATTTCAGGACATAATGTACTTTGCCCACCAAAATGATTTTATTCATGATATTTAAAAAAATATTCTTTGAAAAATGGATTTTTATATATTTTCCGTTAATGCCAAGCACCTTTTGGGGACCTAGGCATGCGTCATCATACTGACAAAGACTGTTAGTTTTTAAAAGTTATATTAAAAAGAAGTTTAAAAGAAACAGTGACATTTCGGTTTGGTTTAGAAATAAAAACATAGCCTATTATGAATTTATGGTGAGATATGTTCAATTCTGCTGATTTCAGAATTGAACTGTTCTATGGTTAGTAATATAGGGATATCAGCTATGGAAGGGTATCACCGCCATAACTCTAAGTTTGCAATTTGTTGTTTGTTCTTGGTGCAATGGGTGTAAATGTTTCTTTCTTCTGAGTTCTTTGTGGGCAATGAAATATTTCACCTTTGTAACTTTGCTATTTGTCTATCCTACTATATCCTATGATTGTAAAAGCTACATACTTCCTGTCATAATATAACGAGTTCAGCATAATCACATGTTTCAAAAGGATTCGAATTGCAAACATTAAACTATACAGTAAGCATGTTGTACAATGCACTTAGGCATATGTAACAATGCAAAATACACAGTTGGCGTTGTCAATTATGACGACAGGTGCCGATAGACGTATATGAAAGAATAACAACTGGTCCCTAGTGGAATCGGCATTGCTTTGTTTTCATTGTTTGTCATATGGAACATATGGTCAGCTACCACCATTGAGAGGAGCTCTCTGATCGGCTGAAAAATGTATAGGGAAGTTCAGGGTTTATATTTTTATAGTAAGCTTAGTTTTGGTTGGATGACAATGTCAAACTGGCAAATGATCACAATAAAATATAAGTTTATTATGCTTGTGTCAATAAAAAAAACAAAATTATGTTTCTGTGGCTGACTTAATTCATTTTATCAAGGAAACTTTGTGGAAAGTAAAATTGGTGAAATTTACTTTTTTTTCATGCTGAAAGTGGAGGTACCCAACTTCAGGGGTACTTTACTATGATGTAGGGCTTTTTGGTGGAGCGCATGGTCTAGTGGTAATGAACCGAACCCATGATCAGAGAATCCTGGGTTCGATCCTCCGCCACAGCTATGTGTGGTGTCCTTGAGCAAAACACTTTTCCGCATATGCTTAACACTGGTTCTAACCAGGAAGACTTTGAGCATGATTTGCCTAAGTTGTAATAACTTGTTTCACAATTGAAGTAAAATATATAAGTTTAAACTAAACTTTTTGGTCCGTGAATGGTAGAAATAGCAAAAATTTGGTCAAACGTTATAATGTAAGTCTAGAGTTATGGCCCATAATCAGAAGCTAATGAATTCCAGTGAAAAAACTGTTCTGAGGATCAACGAGAATTTGTAGTAGTCAGTGGTTGCGTCAATTAGTTTGACGACGATGCCAGAGGACATGCCCACCCCCCTTGCCCACCCCCCTTAAACGTTATTATCAACTCCCCAAGTCTCTTTATATACGCCAGAGGACCTGCCCACTCCCATCAACTCCCCAAGCTCCTGTGGGGAAAACAATTTTGAAGCTCTAAGCAATATTCGGAAAATTCAGTTAATTATACGATATCAGTGGAAGCCAATGTTAACATAATGTTCTTCAGTTGAAAGATAAGCCATCCATGTTTGACTTACAACTAATTTATGTTTTAAATTATTAAAACATGTCCTTCGTCTGCACACACAAAAAAAGTTGTTTACAGTTGTAATGGGTTTTAAGAGTTACTTCCCCTTTTATATTATAATTTCTTAGCAGAATAAGTTGACATACTTATACAATCATCGTCTACGAATTCAGTCAGAATTTATATCTATAAACAACCTTTACATAGGCATAAAAAAAAAAAAAGAAAGGTCTGACATGCAGTATACTGAACATCAATTTTTTTCTTTTCATACAGTTTCAGCACATTTAAAGCTTATCTTTGCAGTTTGTGGATAGAATTTCAGAGACCTTTGCTTTGATGAAATTTATTGCAATAATGGTCATGAAAATGTTAAAAAAAAAATACATTCCAGAGAATCAGTTACTGTCATAAAATCTAAGTTGCTCCCCCACCCCCACCCACACACACACACTGACATCTGTATTTTTATACTGATAACAATCTCATGGAAAAGTGTTAGAAACTGGATGTCAATTCCAACGTATAGATTCTTTCTGAACTTCAGTTTATCAGGTGTCGACAAAATTAGACATCTAAGCATTTGATAACTGCATTTGATAAAATAGCATTGTATTTAAGCTCTAAAAGTGACTCTAGTAGGAATTGTTTCAATGCACAGATTTAAGCAGTTCATCAACCAACATTACAGTAAATGACACATTCACACCTAAGCATCAGCATATTTATTCAACAGGGAACCTTCTTCAACTAGAATTAAGGAAATTAACTTTAATCAACTATCGGCAATCCATTCTATGTTAATCAACTTTCTACAAGAACCGACTACTTCGTCTAAACAACTTGGATCAAGATATCTTCTTAGTAACGTAATCGTCATATCTTGCTGGCCAAAATGTCTGGAGCTAAGTGCAAGGGTAAACAAACACTTATACTTACTGGCTGAGGATGGTTAACCAGTACTTAAACATACCCATTTCCGCAAGTAACTGACAACTTTACCACTTAAATCAGCAGTGAGAGACAAATGGCAATGGTAAGAATTGTCAGTTATCAATCAACACAGAGACTGTGGCAGGACATGGATTGGAAATTGTGACCCTTTAACTGAGTCAGACATGTTACCAACTGAGCTAACCGGGCCTGACTGTGACAAAGAAATATGAAATTATCTGCATATCTATCTGTATAATAAAAGAGTGTACAGAAATGTAAGAGTTTGTTTGTTTTTTCCCCAGAAGTCATATTTGGCAATTAAAACAAAAACAAATGACACAGGACATATTGGCACATTTTATTTTATCATAGTTACAACCATTTTTTATTATTAATAATACTTTATAATCATATTATCTCAAAATAGCACTTTGAATTCTTAATGCATTGTATCAGAAACAGTCATATGACATGCAACAACAGAACAAAAATTGGAATTTCATGGTGTACTAGGTGAAAAAGGTACAGACTGTGCAAGCTTGATTGTATATTCCATGTTTATTTTTAAATAAAATCTTAAAAATTAAATAAATCATGCATAAAAGGGATCTGTACTTGAGCAGAGTAAATTGGATGCTCATTATCTCCTAATAAACACAAAATGGTGATCCATCATTCCAGCCATCAGACGTGCAGTTTCCCATGTCATGTATGTAAAATAATAAATATTTAGACCCAATAAATACAAATAAATAAATCAAGTTAAGAAATACAAAATTGTTGGCAGTGAGATAGACATTAAACATGTGTCATTCACCTTTTCCCTCTACATCAGCTACGATACATAGATCAAATGAAAGAACATACTGTATACTGACATATAAAGTTGATTTGTTATACAGACAAAGCATAACGAAGTCTAAATTATTTCTGATGTATACCACAGTAATACATTACTGAATATACTTCATGATTGACAAACTTGCACTTTACAACTGGACTAAACAAATGAGGTTATCAACACACTATAGGCTTTATGACCACTTTTTATTATTATTACAAAATGGTGGATAAAAGTGATACATGGCAATCACCATCAATGTTCACTTCATACTATTTCTGAAACTTGGATAAATACAAGATGCAAATATGAAATTAAAACTATTTATACCAATAACTTTATTTTAGATTTGTAAAGAAAACTATTTATACAGACCTATAACTTTATTTCAGATTTGAAAAGAAAACTGTTTATACAGACCTGTAACTTTATTTCAGATTTGAAAAGAAAACTATTTATACAGAACCATAACTTTATTTCAGATTTGAAAAGAAAACTATTTATACAGACCCATAACTTTATTTCAGATTTGAAAAGAAAACTGTTTATACAGACCCATAACTTTATTTAGATCTGGAAAGAAAACTATTTATACAGACCCATAACTTTATTTCAGATTTGAAAAGAAAACTATTTATACAGACCCATAACTTTATTTAGATCTGGAAAGAAAACTATTTATACAGACCCGTAACTTTATTTCAGATTTGGAAAGAAAACTATTTATACAGACTCGTAACTTTATTTCAGATTTGGAAAGAAAACTATTTATACAGACCTGTAACTTTATTTCAGATTTGGAGAGGTTTGTAGTACATCTCGGGTAAATATTGTGAAATATTTCCCATTTTATTTTCATCAGTTTATACCAGTACGATAGAAGAAAATGTCAATTAATGAGCATTTTTTTCACTAATATTTTTTTAAATAGTTTAGTTTCCAAGTAGATAGCAAATATTGTAACTACCTCATTTATATATGCTTTAGTTCTTTATAAACGTATCAAATAGGGAAGCCAAATCTTTGGATTGGGGGGTCATGGGCTAAGACAGGAAAGTTAAAAAAAGGACAGAGTATTTATTTCAATACAAAAATTTTTTTTTAAAAAGGAGAGATTTGAATAAAATTCTAACAATCAATCTTGTAAATATTTTTTTATGAAATTGTTATTCTGTCTTGTGAGAATGAGAATTCAATAATTTTCAGCAAACTTAGTATTAGTACATGTGTAAGCAATGACTCACATTGAAACTTTTTTAATAGAATGAACATGAAATGTGTTTATATGGTTAACCGTAATGTGTTGAATATGGTTAACCAGTAATGTGTTGACTAGGGTTAACCTGTAATGTGCTGAATAGAGTTAACCTGAAATGTGTTGAAAAGAGTTAACCTGAAATGTGTTGAATAGAGTTAACCTGTAATGTGTTAAGGATTAAAGCCAGCTTTCATTACAGGTTATATGGCATCAGTTTTTCTGAAGAATGAATCTGGAATGATCCAGTTGTTTCACAACTAACTGACAAACTTTCTCACATACAGTTTTTGTACTGAGCCTGGCTCAAACCTACAACCTCAGCAGTGAGAGGTAAGTGATCTCGACATTGTATCTTAGACCACAACATTAAAACTTACAGTATCACTTAATAATTATTCTCGTTTATTAGCTTTTCGCAACAGAAGGCACAATCACACAAAATGTATCTTGATTAATCCATTATACAGGACAGTCCTGGACACAAACACAACAGACTTAGTCTCGATTAGTTGTTTGGTTTTCATTTGTTTTTCCACAATCAGATGTGCAAACAACTTTTTCAATTTTAGTTTTGACATGGTATGCTTGGATAATACATGTTTTTCTGCTCGACATATTTCCAACAATATGAAGCAATGTGATTTTTTGTCTAACTTGTTTGAATCTGCATTTAAAAACCTGGTCAGATCTGATTATCATTCATTATTGACCAAGGGTGTGTGGGGGATGGGGGTAGGGGAGAGGAGGTCTGTGTTATACTATTACATACATTGCATATATGGAATACACAATATTAACATCTGCAATTGCCCTCAAGTTCCCTGGACAATACATGTATCATATTACATGTATATTAAATGACAAATACAGTGCTATCATAGTCAAAGTTTCATTCCCTACCAGAACACAGTTTCACAATAAGTAAACATCAGTACTATTATATAACATCATATTCTAGCATGAGTGGTATAATACAAGTTGCCATGACTACATGTCTGACATCACAAAGTATCTTCACTGTCCATCATATAGTGGTGATCTTCTGAGGATTGTAATTTTATCATGAGTAGTTTGAAATCATGCTTTTTTTCTGAAGAAAAAAACCACCTCTTCTTGTTATATTTAAAAATTCACAATATCAAACCTATTATCAGTAGTCAATTATTTGAGTTATCTGATCATAGATAAGAAATTAATCTACGATTCCGAACACTTGCATGATGCAACATCAGTCAAGGAAAACGTGGATTACAAATTCACTTAATATAATGACTGTAAGTTTCAACACAGGAAAAATGAAAGCTGTCATTATCACTAGGATTTCTTTCCAGTATGCGGCACAACCAAACTATCCAACTCTCGCTTGTGTCCAGATTCTGATAACCAGACATGGAATCTGCTCTCTACTAATCCTTGAAACTCTTTCCTCTGATCTCTGGCCAGTCCAGCCTCCTTCACAGTTTTCTGCCATGAATCTATTTGACGATGTCTGTGCGAAATCGCTCGTTGGTATTTGCTCGGAAGACCCCCAGGTATAGATTTTGTCATCCCCTCCATTTCAAATGGGACGTTAAATGTAAAAAAGTCACTTGGAGGAAGTAGTTCCCAAATGGGAGTTTCTTCTTTATGATCGGGACCAATACACAAAGGACGATCCCACATGTTTTTGTCAGCACCTGGTTGAAAATAAAAGCAGTTGAATCAGAAACAAGAAATATATAAACATTTCAGTCGGGTCAATATTGTTTCTTAAGCTTCTATCTTCATTTAATGAAGCCAAAGTGTTTTCTAACTATCATGGTTTTCATGTATTATCATAGTTACAATGAAACCATATTTTTGGTTTCCAAGTATCATGGTTTTCATGTATTATCATAGTTACACTGAAACCATATTTTCGGTTTCCAAGTATCATGGCTTTCATGTATTATCATAGTTACATTGAAACCATATTTTCCGTTTCCAAGTATCATGGTTTTCATGTATTATCATAGTTACATTGAAACCATATTTTCGGTTTCCAAGTATCATGGTTTTCATGTATTACCATAGTTACACTGAAACCATATTTTCGGTTTCCAAGTATCATGGTTTTCATGTATTATCATAGTTACATTGAAACCATATTTTCCGTTTCCAAGTATCATGGTTTTCATGTATTATCATAGTTACATTGAAACCATATTTTCGGTTTCCAAGTATCATGGTTTTCATGTATTATCATAGTTACATTGAAACCATATTTTCGGTTTCCAAGTATCATGGTTTTCATGTATTATTATACATTGAAACCACATTTTCGGTTTCAAGGATTCATTGTTTTTCTTTATTATCAAACTGTATTAAGCAAGCACAATAAAAGATACTATCTACTGTCATGATAAATTGCACAGTAAACAGTTAAGTAATTATTTGATATTCAAGGGCCATAACACAGACCTTAATGATCACATCTGTAAGCTATAGAAATTGTCCAAGATGCTTAATAGTTGGTTATAGAACTACTGTTGTCAGGCCCGATTAGCTCAGTCGGTTACGCGTCTGACTATCTATCTAGGGGTCGTCAGTTAAAATCCCCGCCTGGCAACAATCTCCGTGATGTCTGATATACGACATTGTGACTCATTATCATTTGTCTCTCACTGCTGATTCAAGTGGGAAAGTTATCAGTAACTTGCAGAGATGGGGTGTGCTCTAGTACCGGTTAACCTTTCAGGATCCCAAGCAACAGTGGTTAGGTTAACTGGTTGTCTGTAAGCCCTCAATGGCATAAAAATGACGCTAAATATTCAATCAATCAATAACTACTGTTGTGCACAAGATCAAAAATTTTAATAGTCTAATTTTTTTATAATCTAAAGATTAACAATAGTTTAATATCAGATATCAGCGGTTAAAAATTTATTCTTACGGTAACTTAATGCACAAGTTTGGTACAGATCCAATGAAAATGCAGGTACAATGGTGCACAACATATAGTTAACATACTAGCAAGACAACAATAAATCATATGTATAAAGCAAAAATAGGACATTTTCATTATCAAATGTATGCCAAGTTTGAATAATAAAGTTTTAGTCACCTATTCCTGCTTCTGCCATGTGTTCTTCCAGCTTAGGGTAGTATGTGTGATAGGGGGCCAGCTGTATGGAGTCATTCCCACTCAAGATCACAGGTGGATTCGGGGTCAGAAGGTGAAGGTTACATAGGGTACTTCCGCTGAAGTGAAAAAGCAATGTTATAACCAAACATTTATACAAATACATGATAACTGACACCACTGAATTAAAAAAACTTTTACTAATGCCCTCACAATCTAATTGCTTACTGGGCAGGGCTATTTTACCTTATCAAACAGTGGCCAGTATTCAGCTACTTCCCAATTCAAAGCTCATGTTTTTTTCAAAATTGAGGCAAAAAAATATTCCAAATTGGAATTTTTTTTTTTTTTGTGAATTCTTCTTTACATTTATAGGGGATAAAAACACGGGATATGAAATATCAGTGTAATATCTGATAATAAATGGTTAGAACATAATCTTATGATCTTAACAGTGTTACACTTTATTTTCCAATTTGCTAAAGTTTTAAATATTAAAATAAATATTAAATAGTAAATATTGAATTGTAAACTACTGAAAATAATTCATCAATTCAAACTACCAATACAAAATTGTTATAACAAATTGTTTTCAAAACATATTAATTTCACATCACATGTTTGTATTAAAATGCAAAAAAAACATATAAAGTTTAAAAAATGTGTTTTCAAAATATATTAGTTTCATATTACTTGTTTGCCCTAACTTGCAGACATAAATGAAAAATATTCAATTATGAACAAGGATCAAACCTTCATATAAGAAATAGACTCTGCTACTGGACCACTGCTGCTGTGGTTGTTTTTAACATATTTGCCTATACTCACCTCACGGTTATCACTCTACAGCAGGCTATCACAGTGACCTACGTATACAGCTGTCTCTACTGGACCACTCCTGCTGTGGTTGTTTTCTAACATATTTGTCAATACTCACCTCACAGTTATCACTCCACAGCAGGCTATCACAGTGCCTGACTCACAGTGACTTACATATACAGCCGTCTCTACTGGCTCACTGCTGCTGTGGTTGTTTCTAACATATTTGTCTATACCCACCTCACAGTTATCACTCTACAGCAGGCTATCACAGTGCCTGACTCACAGTGACTTACGTATACAGCCGTCTCTACTGGTCCACTGCTGCTGTGGTTGTTTCTAACATATTTGTCTATACCCACCTCACAGTTATCATTCTACAGCAGGCTATCACAGTGACTGACTCACAGTGTCTTACATATACAGCTGTCTCTACTGGACCACTGCTGCTGTGGTTGTTTCTTACATATATGCCTATACTCACCTCACAGTTATCACTCTACAGCAGGCTATCACAGTGACGGATTCACAGTGACTTACATATACAGCTGTCTCCACTGGACCCAGGATGATAGTCGTGTTTCGACATTTCTCTATTGTTACTGACCTACAAGACAAGAGATGTGTGAGATCTTTCTATCTAAAAAACATAAAAAGAAATGAAAGAAGCAAAATTGTTAATTTCAGTATTTACAGGTAATAATAGTTTGTTTCAATAACACTCAAAGTACCTACCTGAAAATATCAATTATATGAATGTTGCATATGTTCAAATTGTCTATTTATACCCGTATTTCATTTTCATTATACCTTGCATTCAAGTCTTTCATTTCTAAGCAATTTGAATCTGCCTTTTAGAAAACTATACTCAAAGTTTCATCAAGTTCTTAACGAGAACTACAGTTATTGAGTGGTAACTAAAGTGTGACTGACGATAATGACGACATCATGATGATGGACAGAGCAATCACTTAGTGTCTACACTACATGTAACATAATAAAACCTCAAACAATTTACAAAATAACCACAAAATTCTTCAGATTATTCTCAAATCTCCATCTAATATGTGAACATGACTTCTGTAGTGATTAGTTAAGTTGTAAAACTGCTTTGCAAACGTAATTATTAATATTTTTTGTAATACCATTTCTAAAAACATTTCTAGTTTAAGAATATACAGATAATTCTGTAAAGAAAATGATATGACCTACCTTAACGGTGAAAGAATATACATAAAGGCCGAGTGACAACGATGTATTTTCACACTACTGTTCTCTAACGTGTTGGAACTCTGAAACATTAACAGTATATGAACATATTTAAAGTTGTTTTCCTTTAATGTATCAGGTATGTATGACTCCAGTCCAGTTTGCTTTAATGGAATTTCTCTTTATATAGACACCAGTCTCAAACATCTTTTTTATTTAACATCATATTTTAATAAGTTGGTGAACTATGGTGGGGACATTAGTGGACAGAGTGTCAGCCACCAGAGGTTGTGAGTTTGATCCCAAGCTCGACAGGATACTTTTTAAAAACAACACAAAGTGGTGGTTCTACCCAGGTTCATAAAAAAAATGATCCATATTAACATTGAGCTTTCTTAGCAATCGAGATAAAATACACTAGTATACAAAACTATGGTTAAAATGTCCCATGTGAAATTCACTTTGACAGAAAAATGTAATTTATAGTTTATTTTACTTACAAAGTCATAGATTTAAAAAGAAATCTGCATTTTCATTCTGTTCAGTGTATACAATAAACATCACATACACAGCATTGCAATGGCCAGTTTTCCCACTGAATTCAGTTTAACATATATATATATATATAAATGTCACAAACTCACCCTTGCAATAGCAAGTTTTTCCACTGAATTCAATTATATATAAATAAATGCCACAAACTCTCACCCACGCAATGGCCAGTTTTCCCACTGAATTCAGTTAGATATATAAATAAATGCCACAAACTCACCCTTGCAATGGCCAGTTATCCCACTGAATTCAGTTAAATTTATAAATAAATGCCACAAATTCACTCTTGCAATGGCCAGTTTTCCTACTGAATTCAGTTTAATATATACATAAATGTCACAAATTCACCCTGGTAATGGCCAGTTATCCCACTGAATTCAGTTAAATATACAAATAAATGTCACAAACTCACCTTTGTTATGGCCAGTTTTCCCACTGAATTCAGTTAAATATTTAAGTACATGTCACAAAACCACCCTTGTAATGGCCAGTTTTCCCACTGAATTCAGTTAAATATACAAACAAATGTCACAAACTCACCCTTGTAATGGCCAGTTTTCCCACTGAATTCAGTTTAATATACAAATTAATGTCACAAACTCAACCTTGCAATGGCCAGTTTTCCCACTGAATTCAGTTAAATATATAAATAAATGTCACAAACTCACCCTTGCAATGGCCAGATTTTCCACTGAATTCACTTAGATAATAAATAAATGTCACAAACTCACCCTTGCAATGGCCAGTTTTTCCACTGAATTCAGTTAAATATATAAATAAATGCCACAAACTCTCACCCTTGCAATGGCCAGTTTTCCCACTGAATTGAGTTAAATATATAAATAAATGTCACAAACTCACCCTTACAATGGCCAGTTTTCCCACTGAATCCAGTTAAATTAATAATAAATGCCACAAACTCATCCTTGCCATGGCCAGTTTCTTACTGAATTCAGTTAAATATATAAATAAATGCCACAAACTCTCACCCTTGCAACTGCTAGTTTTCCCCACTGAATTCAGTTAAATATATAAATAAATGCCACAAACTCACCCTTGCAATGGCCAGTTTTCCCACTGAATTCAATTAAATATACAAATAAATGCCACAAACTCACCCTTGCAATGGCCAGTTTTCCCATTGAATTCAGTTTAATATATAAATAAATGCCACAAACTCTCACCCTTGCAACTGCTAGTTTTCCCACTGAATTCAATTAAATATATAAATAAATGTCACAAACTTACCCTTGCAATGGTCTGTTTCCCTACTTGACTCATAATGATGATTTTATTGCTGTAAATATATGATTTTCATCCACTATTTTAATGATTTTCAAGAATCAGAAGCCAGTTATGAAAATGTCTTTATACTATTTTTGAACTATTCAGATAATAGTTTACATATGTGAATACATAATGGTTTATGGGCAGTAGTAATATGTCAGAGCTAAACATCACTGGTTTCAACCATGACAAACTTATATTTTTATCACGAAACTGATTATTAGTTAAAAAAAAACATCTACTTTAAACTAGATGCCCAAGGACTACAATGTCAAGCCAGTACAGACCTGTCAGCGAACATTGTCTCATCATGGTGAACATTTCAAAATCTGTCAAGAGTGTTACAAGATAAGGAACAGACACAAATTGTTTAACCATTTCTAGCCTTTAACCTCTAAATGTGACCTTCACTTTTGAGCTAAAGACCTGGGTATTGGTATTGTGCGCAACACTTCCGTTTCATTACAGTAAACATTGCCATTCATGTTTTTTTTCAAAATCCCTCTTTGCACGAGAAATTTATATCCCGGACAAGAGCGAACAGACAGAAGCAGGCACATACAACTGCCACTGTGATGACCATGTCGATGTCACTGCAAGCAGGCTCCACTTACTGAAGTACCAATGTATTCTTTAGTACAAATGTATGCTTTATAGAGTAGTAACATGTACACACAAGACTTAGTCCCATTAACAACAAAAATACAAAAACATTGATTGCATTATCACTTAATAGTTTTCATTAAAACATTGATTAGATACAATCATGTATATAAATAATGTATGAATGATTATCTATGACATATAAGCAATACATATATTACACTCAATGCCAGCCTCAGCTACAAAGGACCCCAAGAGTGGTTTTAAGAACAATGTTCAAACCATTGAATTAACCGAGGCTGCACTGAAAAAAATTAAAATGTTCTAACCCCTTCATATGCTCCTTAGGGACAGCATGGGCATTGGTTGCTATACGCCCTCTCTTGGCCTGGTTCTCCTTGCTATCTTTACTGTCTTCACCTGAAGGAACATTTATAATTGTTTTATATTTATTCTGATCTCAGATGGGAAGTAAGCTTGGAGTATATTTGAATTGCTCTTGAATTCACTGTCCTAGATAAAACAACCAACCCTGTGACCTCTCGCATGTCTGGCCGGCACTTTCCACTACACCACTATGTCGCTAACTTTCAATAACTATACTAATAACCATATGCAGTAAAACCTGTATCAAGAGTCACCTCTTTTAAGCAGCCACTGTCTTAAGCAGCCACATTTGCTATTTACCCTTTATATGCTTTCAGAGCAAATTAATCTGTATTCAGCAACAACCTGACTTAAAATGACACTTTTGTTCCTTCCCTTGACTGGCTGCTTATGACAGGTTTTACTGTATAATCAATTTTGATGGGATGGATGAAAGCTTTTTAAAACAAGAGCTGTTGGAGGGACAGTGTGCTCACCTATTCAAATATTTGTCACAGAAGTACAAATTTGATTGAGACTGATAACAAATCCAGGCAAATAAGAGTTAGTTAACTTACAAAATTGACAAAAATGAGTAGGTCTTAAGCCAAAGAAGGGCAATAATTTGCATTATATTTGTGCAAGAGTTATTTAACTTACAAAATTGACAAAAATGAGTAGGTCTTAAGTCAAAGAAGGGCAATAATTTGCATTATATTTGTGCAAGAGTTATCTAACTTACAAAATTGACAAAAATGAGTAGGTCTTAAGTCAAAGAAGGGCAATAATTTGCATTATATTTGTGCAAGAGTTATCTAACTTAGTTATTGTAGTAGAGTTTGGTGACTGGGAAGGCTTGTGTAAAATTTTAATTAAAATACAGTGGTTAGTGGTTAGTGAGATATGGAATTGGTACTTGCATGCAAAACTTAAACCAGATGTTTTAATTCAAACAAGGGCAAAAAAATGCATTATATTCACAAAAGAGTTATCTTACTTTTATGAAAAAGTTGAGCAATTGATGAAAATACAAAACTAGACAAATACCATCAAATAGAGATATCTAGGTACAATATTAGCCAATACACAGGTATGGACTACGTTTGGTGATTTTGTGCCAAAAATTAAAGAAAACTCCAGAAACAGAGCTTAACACAAAATCTAAGTTAAATATCCATAGAAGTCAAGATTGTCTGTAAGAATACAGCGTGGTTTTCAGAGTAGTGTTACTCAATAAATAACTACATACAAAATTTTGAGACGCTGCGACAAACTTTAAAGAAATGGAGATAAACATGAACCCCAAGTGTTTTGTAGACCATGTTAATTATCAGTGGAGGTTATCATGATAAAATGCTGCATGGTCTTAAGAACCACTCAGGAACAAACAGTTTAAAGAAACGTAGCCAAAAGCAGATATAGACTTTTGTTGACAAATTTACTTATCCCTAAATAATAAATCTACATGATTTTGAGTACAATACACATTACCTTACTGTATCACACATTTTTTTGTGACTCTAGGTCAAACATTTCTGACAAACAAAGCTAAACACAAAAAGTTAACATTGTGTGTATGCCAAGCCATTATCTGTGGAGGTCGAAGTCAATGTCACCCCAATAAAGCTGCAAAGTTTTGAGTAACTGTACTCCCCATTATGATTATACAATTATAGATCAAATTTGATGGCAATGTCAGTTTCTGAGATACAGAGCTCATCACAAAAAATTAATGTTGAAATATTGACATTGCAGCCACTTGAAAAATAACACCTGTTTCTGTTTTTCTATGAAAAAGCAAGACAAAAAAACTGCTTTATAAACCAAAGACAGAAAAATTGTAGTTGAAGCTCTTTGTGCTCATCATACAGAGAAAAGGCTGCCTAGAGTTGATATATTATCACATCATGTGTCTGTGGCAGGATATACAGTGTGACAATGCTTACAACACCATCTCAGTCAGACATCTTTGTGATATTACAGATGTATTGTTGGAATCAATGCCTTTTTCTCAAATTTGAAATCCATAACACCATATGATATAAATGTTCAGCACTACCATCCCTAAGCAGGAAGTTATCCAACCTATCATATAGGACAGCTCACCACTACAAACTGAATGAAACAAGAAAATATCGGTGGAACCAATGGATGCTCACCAAGTGAGTGTTTGCCTCTGTACAGGCTACTTTTTTGAAGAATACCAAACTGTATAGCAGGAAAAATATGTGGCTCTGCACTTCACAGAACTAATTCGCAAATCATTTAAACCAGAACAAAATGACAATATGCGCAGATCCTAGCTAGTTTTATAGAATTAAAACCAAAGGTTGTAGGGAAATAGCGTCATGACGACAATTTGCACATCTCCACTTGGTAATGATGCATCCTAGCAAGTTTTATAAAATTCCAACCACAGGTTGTAGAGAAATAGAGCGGAAAAGAATTTGGTCACAGACTGAATCAAAGGGCCATAACTCCGTAAAAAATCATCGAACCGAAACACAAACAAAGCAAGTTTCGTAAAATTCCAAAGTGAGGTTGGAGAGAAAAAGCACGGACAATAATTTGGTCACAGACTCAATAAAAGGGCAATAACTCCATGAAAAATCATTGAACCGAAACACAGACAATATGCTTATCTGCATGTGGTAATGATGCATCCTAGAAAGTTTCATAAAATTCCAACATGGGGTTGTAGAGAAATAGCACAGACAATAATTTGGTCACAGACAGAATCAAAGGGCCATAACTCCGTGAAAAATCATCAAACCCGAACACAAAGACAATATGCTTATCTGCACTTGGTAATGATGCATCCTAGCAAGTTTCACATAATTCCAACATGGGGTTGTAGGGAAATAGCGCGGACAATCATTTGGTCACAGACTCAATCAAAGGGCCATAACTCTGTGAAAAAACATCGAACGGAACACATACACAATATGTGCATCATCACTTGTAATGATGCATCCTAGCTATGTTTCACAAAATTCCAACATGGGGTTGAAGAGAAATAGCGCGGACAATAGTTTGGTCAGACTCAATCAAAGGGCCATAACTCCGTGAAAAATCACCGAACTGGAACACATAGACAATATGCGCATCTGCACTTGGTAATGATGCATCCTAGCAAGTTTCATAAAATTCCAACATGGGATTGTAGAGAAATAGCACGGACAAGAATTTGGTCACAAATAGAATCAAAAGGCCATAACTCCCCGAAAAAACATCGAACAGGAACAAATAGACAATATGCGCATCATCACTTGGTAATGATGCATCCTAGCATGTTTCACAAAATTCTAACCAGATGTTGTAGAGAAATAGCCTGGACAAGAATTGGCGACACACGGATGGACACACTTACGGACGAAGCTGCGACTATATGCTTCCCCCTTTGGGGGAGCATAAAAATAAAAGATAAAATACTGTTTACCTTGTTGGTTGAGGACAATGCTATCTTACCTCCCATTGGCCAGGACAGTCTCCGCCCACTAGCTATACAGGCTGATATTCCAAAAGGATTCTGAACAAGTGAATCTTTGATCCAAGATTGTAGTAAACGCAGTGAAAATCCTTTCATAAGCTGAAAAAAAAACATGAAAAAAAAGATAAAAAATACAATACAATAAATCTAATAACTATCATCAATAAAATATGCATATCAAGATATACCCCAATTTTATATTTAAGATTGATTGATTGAATGAATATTTAGTGTCATTTTTATGCCATCGAGGGCTTACAGATGATCCGTTAACCTAACCACTGTTTCCTGGGATCCAAAAAGGTTAACCAGTACTCGAGCACACCCCATCTTCCCCAGTAACTGATAACTTCCACTTGAATCAGCGATGAGAGACAAATGATAATGAGACAAACTTCACAGAGACTGTTGCCGGGCTTGGTTTCGAACTCACAACCCCTTGATTGATAGTTAGAGGTGTAACCGACTGAGCTAATCGGGCCCGGCATATTTAAGATTATTTGTAAGATACATGTATATGTATTCAAAAATTTATTTTACACAATGCCTTTTTTAAAATCAAAGACAATTGCTATAGCTTTTCATGCGCTTCAGTTCTGTGCAAAAAGGGAAGTAACTTTGTTGAGATCAGCCAGTGCCACTTCATACTATTATACTACAACTGACCCTATTTCGGATGACAGGATTATTACGGATACGCCTGAAATTGGTCTCTTATATTATGTTCAATATATGAAATATGCATACTGGTATAAAATAACTGTTTTTAGAAATTTAACCTATAAAATATAATAAAAATCTTAATATTCATACAAATATGCTCATTTAGGGTAAATTTTTTCTCTGATTACACGATAACATGTATTTTTTATATTGACTGTCATTAGAATAGGTATCAGAGAATATTTTGTGAGGTTTTAAGGAAATTTTTATATCCATACACTATATTAAAATATTACAAAAAATGTTTTTTGAAAAACAATTGACATTGCTGAAATAACTTTGTTTTTAAAAAACCCTAAACAGTTAAATTCAAGCTTATAATTACCATTTCCATGACAATCATTATAATATGCATGCATCTGTGTATTAATTTTTAATATTTTTTTTGCATTGCTTGTTAAATCTACATTTTGTTTGTCAAATGGCAAGGAAGGGTATGTTTATGAGAAGGTTATACCAAAAATTCTGTACAGTAACATGTGTTTTTTATTTCTAGTATTGCAAGAGCGAACATTAAACTAAAATATTGGAAAGTTTCATAAAATTCTATCCATAGGAAAAATATGACAAAGACTATAGCGATTGTCTTTAAACATTTGTAATTTAGCCCTCAAAAAAGATTTCAGCCTTAGCCTCCTTGGTGATTGGTATACGATATTGTGTCTCATTTGTCTCTCGCTGCTTATTCCAGTGAAAAAGTTATCAGTTTCTTGCGGAGATGGCCGTGCTCAAGTACTGGTTAACCTTCCAAATGATGCTAAATATACAAACAAACATCAGTGTGCATTAACACCCTCACCAGCATTATTGAGAGTGAAAAACGCTATATTGTTATTTTTAAAATGGATAAAAAGCATCTCATTATCATTAATAAATAAAATCCAAATGGTTTGGTATGTCAAATCTACCAAAATGTGACAAAATTGATGTTTAAATAAGAGTGGTAAACTTGAAATGAAATCTCCATTCTTAAAATAGACAGCTCTTAAATACTACATGACAACTTTCGCATTGTCATCCAGGCTCTTTTTATTTTCAAGATGAAACAATTTTACTACTTTGTAAACTTGTATAACGGATCAAATGAAATGAAAAATAAATCATACGACTCATTTAATACGTCACAATATATGTTGCAAATTTAAGTGTGAAATCTATTTTAATCTAACCTAGGCACATAGTCCAAGTGAGGAAATCCCTTTTCAATATATTATTTTGGCATGTTTGAATTGAACTGAACTTTTAGCCAATTCTAAATGTTTGAAAAATCCTGGTATATTCCCTTTAAAGCAGGCCTTCTAATATACCAAAATGCAAATCGGTCCAGGTTTTTTACTACCGTAAGAATCGCACTTATTTTTAAAAAAAAATCACTATATGACATATGCATACCCCACCCACCATGTCAGCTGCACCATGTATTTTCTCCGTTTATTCATTAATAGGGAACTATTTCAAGTTTATTTGTGTATTATTTATAAAATACTTTATCACATTGTGTACATTTTAATGACTGACATTACGTTTCCGCTTCACTGAATAATTTCATTATATTAAAAACGCTCGATTGAACCGGAAATGACGCATGTTCCGGAAGCTGCGTGAAATAATCGTGGAAACCAATGTAACGGTTCATTCAACTTTTTTATTTTTGATATGCGTTGTGCTGTAGCTAGCTACCAAAACCAGCTCGTTTATATAGTTATTTTTAATACAAATGAAACAAACAAGTAACACTGCACGTTTTATCAAATATTATAAATGACGCAAACAATATTCGGTCCGACCGTCCCAGCTTTGGCAAGATATTACGGACGCAAACATAATCTTTTGATGAACCGACAGAACGCTATGGGTCGCTGATCACACATTGAAGGCGTACATAGCGATAGACTCTTCCGATAAACTCCCCCTAATATCATTAA
This sequence comes from Panopea generosa, assembly GCA_029582155.1. Lineage (NCBI taxonomy): Eukaryota > Metazoa > Mollusca > Bivalvia > Adapedonta > Hiatellidae > Panopea > Panopea generosa. The sequence continues at coordinate 32,202,754 of CM055899.1, forward strand.
TGGTTTAGTCAAGATTTACATCATTTCGCACAGCAGGTGACAAAACAATTGGATTATTGGGTCAAATGATTTTGCCGCAAGGCGTATTCTACAGGTCAGTATGGCATGGTAAGAGCAATTTATGAGAATTTATACGACCGATAGAAAATATCTGGACCGATTTTTTTATTAAACTTTGAAAATATCTGGACCGATTTTTTATTTAACTTTGAAACGAAAATCGGTTTTGAATTTCAGAAATCGGTCCAAAAACCGAAAAACCGGCAATTTTAGAAGGCCTGCTTTAAAGGTATATTAACATTATTCTCTTAAATATAACTATCAACCTTTGAATATCCACTTCTGTGTTGAATTGTTTGAAGCATGGCAATATCCTGCAGTGGCACCAATGTTCTGGAAAAATTGGTATTCTATATAATAAACTATACAACACAAAAACAACATTTCAAGTTATAAACATTTTTCTTCTCTAATGTTTTAGTCATACTAGATATTCATTTTTGCCAAAAAAGAGAACTAGATTTCAAGAAGATATAAAAAGTGAAAATATCTCTTTCTCGATAGAAAGCTGTGGTTCACAACTACCATATTAATATTTTCATGAACTACTTTTTTTTGTTCACAGAAACTTCTTTTTATTTGGAGTGCGTAATCCAGTGGTAGGGTACTGAACCCATGATCAGAGGATCATGGGTTCATGATCAGAGGATCATGGGTTCGATCCTCCACCACAGCTATGTGTGGTGTCCTTGATCAAGAATTTTTCTGCATAGGCTTAGTACTGATTCTGCCCAGGAAGACTTTGAGCTTGAGCATGATTTATCTAAGTTGTAATAATTTGTTCCACAATAGAAGTAAAATAAATAAGTATAAACTAAACTTTTTTTATTTATCAAAAACATTTTTAATTATATTTTGAGAAAATGGAATCAATCATATGATGATGGTAGGTTACCATTTCTAGTGCAGCCTCAGCTCAGGTGTTATATATATATATATGTATATCATGTATAAATAACAGGTCTACAAAAAAATGATTTTGCATTTTAGATTAGACAACACGGGCATCCTTACTTGCATCTGTCAACAGATCCAGCAATTAAGAAGCCCAGGGCATCTACAGCAGGTACAGTGAGACTCTGGTCACCTTGAGACACTGCATAGTTATCTGAAATATACAAGAAAGAATCATTTATTATTTAGAAGATGAGCAGTATGAGTGAAATATGTTTTTTTTTATTTTGTTTAGCATAATTTTTATGACAAGGAGGGCTAACAGATTGTTATTGTTTCCCTGGGATCCCGGAAGGTTAACCAGTACTCAAGCACACAAATCTCTGCAAGACGAAGTAACTGGTAATTTTTCACTTGAATCAGCAGTTAAAGATGAACGACAATGTGATACATTATCATAACAATCATCTTTGGACTAATGACCCCTAGGTTAAAAGTTAGACGAGATATGGACTGAGCCAACCATGCCTGGAAGATTAAACCTGCTTTCAATTTCATTTTAAATCATGTCTTCACTCATTTTACTCACATACATGTACAACAGCTAAAGGGAATATATCAGGAAAACGCCACAAATGTCTTAAATATAAAGTATTTATTAAAGTGGCTTAAATATAAAGTATTTATTAAAGTGGCTTAAATATAAAGTATTTATTAAAGTGGCTTAAATATAAAGTATTTATTAAAGTGGCTTAAAAGCATCTCATTATCATTAAGAAATAAAATCTGAATCATTTGTTATGTTAAATCCACCAAAACGTGAAAAATCGATATCAAAATTGGAGTGGTAAACTTGAAACAAAACCCCCATTCTAAAAAAAGACAGCATTTAAGTACTGCTCGACATTTCTCGCGACTCTTTCTAAGATGTATCAATTTTTACTACATGTCAACCTGTATAACAGATCAAATTGAAATCAAAATGAAATCACGAGACTCACTCATTACGTTACAAAATATGAAATTTTAAGCGAGAAATCTATTTTAGTCTACCCTAGGCGCATAGCCCAAGTTAGGAACTCCCTTATCAATATGTCATTTAAGTATGTTTGACTAGAAATGCATCCATTGGACACAGATGCCCCCACTTTGTAACTACATTGTTGATATCAATAAAGCCAAATATAAAGTTTCATCAAAATCAGTCCATCAATAAAGATTTTAGAGGTCGGAAACTGTCAGCAAATCAGAAATTAATATGCACCAATTCCATCCATTGTCGAACTTGACCTGGGTCTTGTTGTTATAAAGCCAAATTAAATTTTTTCCGTCAAAATTGGTCCATAAATAAAGACATAAGAGGTAGGAAACTATCAGCCAAACAGAGCCCAGAACACCCAATTTATATGCAGGGATTTTAACAAAAACATGAGCTGTAGTTTATCACTATACATCTTTCTACCAAATATGAATCAAATCCATTCAATCCCACAAGAGATATTGAGCGGAAACCAATTTCTTGACATTTGTCAATAATCTAAGTCAAAAAAGGGGCATTACTCCATCAAAAATCATCAGACCGGAACAAAATACGAACTTGACCTGTATTACCTGAATGTGAAGTCACACACCAAATTTGGTTTAAATCTGTTCATTAAAACTAAAGATATACCATTTTTGTACAGACAGCAGTGATACTATATGCCCTCCCCCACCATTTAGGCGGGGGCATAAAAAGATATCCTTTTGGCAAAATGCGATCAGTGAGTATATATATGCATGGTATATTGGGAAAAAAGTGTCAATTCTAAAATATCCTGATCAATTCCCTTTTATCAATTAAAAATCATAAATATAAACGGACATTTACAAAGCATCAGTTACAAACTAACAACAGTTAATTTTCATCATATTCACTTCACAACTATCAGGAAATTGGTTGTGCAAAATAAAGCTACAGTCATATTTTTTATTAAAGTGCAAAAAGAGGGAAAAGCTGGAAGAGTGGTTATGAAACTTACCATGTTCTACAAGAAGTTCCAGCATCTCATGTATATTGTTTTGCATGAACACCATGTGACTGTGGTCATCAAGAACCTGTTAAAACAAATAGTTAATTAACTGCCATTACGTTAGGTACATTCCACGATGGTAGAACTATTCTATAAAACAATTATTTTTCACTGGGTCTAACGTTTGCAATAGTACTTCAAAGAGCTGATTGGCAAGGCCAACTTTTTATGAGATTACACTAAGTTAATACCTTTATATGTCCGTTTCACCACAAGACGGACAATACATAAACCAAACTACTGCTATTTATCTGCAACTCACACTAAACACCACATGTATGTACCTTGTTATTACTACGAGGTGTTGAGCGGCCGCCTGAGGAGTCCATGTCTGGTGATGAGGCACGTGTAGGCCATCTATACACAGTTAAGGTGAAAATAAAACAAAGTAACGGCAATGTATGAGCATTTGTTGAATCAAGAGTGCTGTCATTATCTTATTTTTTATATTTTTTTTTACTTTCTACTTTATATGGTGATGTCGCAGGATTAGTTCCTCTCACCACTAACATCATGGGCCTGGGCCATGTATGGACCAATCACCAGACATCACAAGACTGGACCATAGTCCAACTGATTGATGTAAGAAAAAAGTGATTATGTGGTGATTCTAGACAATTCAAATTGGAGGATGACCTCTAAACTAATTAAACGCCAATAAAACATGTATCATCTATAATGTGTTGAACTATTGTTAACCCCTCCCTCCCTGCCGGTAGATGCCCTACTGGTGTTTATGAAGGATACTCGTCTCCCGCCACCAGGGAGGCCTTCAGGGACACTTTACTGAGCTGCTGAATATACAGAAACAATACAAACTTCAGACTTCCCACAGTCACTTTGTTCTTCATGGAATCTGAAAAACAAATTGTTTCTTATTACAGCACAGTATACCAATCTTACACTCTTGAATTAACCTGCCTTAAGCTACCATTCAACTAATAGTCTTCAAAGTGGCATTGAAACCTTAAGGCTGGTTGTTGTTTAATAAAGGTGATATTTGTTTTAACAATATTTCACAATTTAAAGATTGTGTTTTTTAATGTAAATATACAATCTTTAGATGAATAGGAAATTACATGAAACAATTCCACACATTCAAATGCCTCGTCTATATCGCTTTGCCATAAAATATGAAGAAGTCTTGCTACCAATGCAAAATACAATCTGTAGACTAAACAGTTTCAACCAAACAGTGATAAGCAAAAAATTTAATATTCATTACCTATTGAGGTCAAGGTCACCTGGAAGACTACTGCATGGTTTTGAGTACAACTTGATGACTCTATGTCAAACAATTTCTTAAAAACAGAGATCAACTCATAAACTTAAAATTGAATTGTTGATGCCAGCACCGGTAAATAATGATTTTGAAAAGGCACTTGGCAAATATAAAGAAAAACATCATTACAAAATATGTTACCTTTTTCTGAGTTTGATGCCCCAGCAAATTTATGGTCCCACATGAGTCTCTCCACAGCGGATGTGTTTTCACTAAGTAGATGACATGTGGTGAAATACCTGAGAGAAGAAATAGTTAGATGACATGTGGTGAAATATCTGAGAGAAGAAATAGTCAGATGGTATGGTGCAATACCTGAGAAAAGAAATAGTTAGATGCCCTGTGGTGAAACACATAAGAGAAGAAATAGTCAGATGGCCTGTGGTGAAATACCTGAGAGAAGAAATAGTCAGATAGCCTGTGGTGAAATAGCTGAGAGAAGAAATAGTCAGATGGTATGTGGTGAAATACCTGAGAGAAGAAACAGTCAGATTGTATGTTATGAAATACCTGAGAGAAGAAATAGTCAGATGGCATGTGGTGAAATACCTGAGAGAAGAAATAGTCAGATAGCCTGTGGTGAAATACCTGAGAGAAGAAATAGTCATATGGCCTGTGGTGAAATACCTGAGAGAAGAAATAGTCAGATGGCATGTGGTGTATACATGTACTTTCATGACATAGAGTGAAATACCCATACAAAAAATACATATGAAGTCAATAATCGTCAAATGTCAGACAGAAGAAATAGCCAGATGTGGTGAAATACCTGGTAGAAGAAATATTTACCTCATACATGGGGAAATACATGATAGAGGAAATAAGCAAATGATATACTGGTAATTGTGTCCCAATACATGACAAGCAAAACTGTCAGATGACTGTGATGAAGTACATGGCAGAACAAATAGCCACATGATAGTGATAGTCAGATGACATGTGTTAAAATAGTCAGATGACCTGCGGTGAAATATGTGACAGGAGAAATAGTCAGACAAAATGTCATTGGTTTTGCACCGCTCATTCAAGTGGGAAAGTCATCAGTTACTTGTGGAGTTGGATGTGCTCTAGTACTGGTTAACCTTAAAAAACTGCACAGAAAAGCCTCAAAAGTTTATCCAATCTGTTAGCCCTCGATTGCATATAATGAAGATAAATATTCAAACAAACATATATACTTACAGCCATGCAAGCTCTTCAGACAAATGCAGCTTGTTACATGCAATATGTCGCCATACAGAGTAGCTGAAATATATATGTGACAGGTAAGTATGTTGGATAATATAATAACTGAAATAAACATTTGACAGATAAGTATGTTGGATAATATAATAGCTGAAATAAACATTTGACAGATAAGTATGTTGGATAATATAATAGCTGAAATAAACATGTGACAGATAAGTATGTTGGATAACATAATAGCTGAAATAAACATTTGACAGATAAGTATGTTGGATAATATAATAGCTGAAATAAACATTTGACATATAAGTATGTTGGATAATATAATAGTTGAAATAAACATTTGACAGATAAGTATGTTGGATAATATAATAGCTGAAATAAACATTTGACAGATAAGTATGTTGGATAATATAATAGCTGAAATAAACATGTGACAGATAAGTATGTTGGATAATATAAAAGCTGAAATAAACATTTGACAGATAATTATGTTGAATAATATAATAGCTGAAATAAACATGTGACAGATAAGTATGTTGGATAATAAAATAGCTGAAATAAACATGTGACAGATAAGTATGTTGGATAATATAAAAGCTGAAATAAACATTTGACAGATAAGTATGTTGGATAATATAATAGCTGAAATAAACATTTGACAGATAAGTATGTTGGATAATATAATAGCTGAAATAAACATGTGACAGATAAGTATGTTGGATTATATAAAAGCTGAAATAAACATTTGACAGATAAGTATGTTGGATAATATAATAGCTGAAATAAACATTTGACAGATAAGTATGTTGGATAATATAAAAGCTGAAATAAACATTTGACATTTGACAGATAAGTATGTTGGATAATATAATAGCTGAAATAAACATTTGACAGGTAAGCATGTTGGATAACATAATAGCTGAAATAAACATTTGACAGATAATTATGTTGGATAATATAATAGCTGAAATAAACATTTGACAGATAAATATGCTGGATAACATAATAGCTGAAATAAACATTTGACAGGTAAGTATGCTGGATAACATAATAGCTGAAATAAACATTTGACAAGTAAATATGCTGGATAACATAATAGCTGAAATAAACATTTGACAGGTAAGTATGCTGGATGACATAATAGCTGAAATAAACATTTGACAAGTAAATATGCTGGATAACATAACAGCTGAAATAAACTTTTGACTTCACATTGGAGAGTAAATTAGTAAATAAACAATATTTTACAAGTTTACATGTTGCAATGAAGAGAAGCTGAAATAAATAATATTTTGCAGCTCAAAGCATTGCAATAGATAGTAGCTTAAATAAAAATAAGAGGTCCATCTGGGCGTATGTCATGCATCAGGTTTAGCCTCTGTCGTTTCTTTTCAAATCTTGGATAGACTACAGTCATGTAAGCCTACAAAAAATTAAACAATGAGAAAAATGAAATTCCTCTGTTTTCCCATAGCATTCACGTGTATAAAAGTCCCCTTACTGGGCTCAAATGGACTAGCCCTTTTATCTAAACAAGCCTAAAAACCATGCTCATATGGATCATTTATACAAACATATGAACAGATACCAGTTCTTGAGAGGTACATTTTTAAAAATTCACATTTGTGGACTTTGGCTGGCCCCTTATAGACACTAAATCCCTTTTAAAGGACCCAGTCTCAACTGTTAGAACTAAACAATACTCTAAATTGCAAGAGATGATTTAAATAATTCCTAAAATAAATTATAACAAGAAAATATCGGTGGAACCGATGGATGCTCCCCAAACTGCATAGCAGGAACAATATGTGGCTCTGCACTTCACAGAACTCATTCGCAAATCATTGAACTGGAACAAAATGACAATATGCACAGATCCTAGCTAGTTTTACAAAATTTAAACCAGAGGTTATGTCAAAATAGCATCATGATGACAATATGCACATCTCCACTTGGTAATGATGCATCCTTGCAAGTTTCATAAAATTCCAACCAGAGGTTGAAGAGAATTAGAGCGGAGAAGAATTTGGTCAAAGACAGAATGAAAGGGCCATAACTCTGTGAAAAATCATCGAACCGGAACACAAACACAGCAAGTTTCATAAAATTCCAACCTGAGGTTGTAGAGAAATAGCACAGACAATAATTTGGTCACAGACTCAATGAAAGGGCCAAAACTCTATGAAAAATCATCGAACCAAAACACAAAGACAATATGCACATCTGCACTTGGTAATGATGCATCCTAGCAAGTTTCATAAAATTCCAACATGGGGTTGTAGAGAAATAGCGCAGACAATAATTTGGTCACAGACAGAATCAAAGGGCCATAACTCTGTGAAAAATCATCGAACCGGAACACAAAGACAATTTGCGCATCTGCACTTGGCAATGATGCATCCTAGCAAGTTTAATAAAATTCCAACATGGGGTTGAAAAGAAATAGCGCAGACAATAATTAGGTCACAGACTAAATGAAAGGGCCATAACTCCGTGAAAAATCATCGAACCGGAACACATAGACAATATGCGCATCTGCACTTGGTAATGATGCATCCTAGCAAGTTTCATAGAATTCCAACATGGGGTTGTAGAGAAATAGCGCAGACAAGAATTTGGTCATAGACAGAATCAAAGGGCCATAACTCTTGTGAAAAATCATCGAACCGGAACACAAAGACAATATGCACATCTGCACTTGGTAGTCATACATCCTAGCAAGTTTCATAAAATTCCAACATAGGGTTGTAGAGAAATACCGCGGACAAGAATTTGGTTACAAACTGAATCAATAGGCCATAACTCCATGAAAAATCATTGAACCGGAACACAAAGACAATATGCGCATCTGCACTTGGTAATGATGCATCCTAGCAAGTTTCATAAAATTCCAACCTGAGGTTGTAGAGAAATACCGCGGACAAGAATTTGGTCACAAACATAATCAAAGGGCCATAACTCCTTAAAAAGTCATTGAACCGGAACACAAAGACAATATGCGCATCTGCACTTGGTAATGATGCATCCTAGCAAGTTTCATAAAATTCCAACCTGAGGTTGTAGAGAAATAGCCCGGACAAGAATTTGGTCACAAACAGAATCAAAGGGTCATAACTCCGTGAAAAATCATCGAACTGGAACACAAAGACAATATGGGCATCTGCACTTGGTAATGATGCATCCTAGCAAGTTTCATAAAATTATAACCAGAGGTTGTAGAGAAATAGCCCGGACAAGAACTTGTAATGCACAGATGGGGGAAGCGGCGATGGGATCATTTAAACCAAGTATGACTGAATTTGGCTAGTAAGTTCTTTAGAATTAGATTTTTGAAATTTCCCAATTTAATCTTTTTTCAAAGTCCCTGCTGGCCCTTTACAGATATTATGTTATGGATTTCAAATCCCTTTTAAAGGACCCAGTCTCAACTGTTTTGACTAAAACTGCTCCAGAACTCATAACTATTGAAAAAATACTTAAAATTGATGAGGGAAACAGAATGAATGTCCTGTTTTCACATACCGGTAGTATTTCAATATAAGACCATTACATTAATTTTTTATTTCACTTGTCCAGTCGGACAAGTATTTTTAAAATTTGTTTGTCCTGACCAAAAACAACTTGTCCTTACATGAGGCACTTCGGATGGTTGATACATAACAACCAAACACAATCTAGAATACTGGCATTAGTCCTATGGATATAACATATTAAGAATAACTAAACTGTTTTATTAAAGTTTAAAAACAGGGGATATGTAAAAAAAGAGATGCCATGTTTTATTTCTGAAATTTCACTTGTCCAGTCGGGCTTGCAGCTTTATATTTTACTTGTCCGTACCCACAATTCAGTTGCCCTGGACAGTCAGGCGAGCGTTTATATAAAGCCCTTGTTAGAGTCAGAGTCCTCTATGTGGGCACTAAGTCTCAATGGACCCTTGTCCCTTCATTGGAACAAAGTCCTCTACAGGGCACCAAGTCCCCTATAGGGGCACCAAGTCTCAATGGACCCTTGTCCCTTCATTGGAACAAAGTCCCCTATGTGGGCACCAAGTCCCCTATGTGGGCACCAAGTCTCAATGGACCATTGTCCCTTCATTGGAACAAATACTCATAGGGATCATTTATACCAATAAGAACAAATTTGACATGTCAGTTCTTGAGAAAAGTTCATGGAGTGGGGCATATTTTCACCTTTGGGTTATTGCTTGAGCAAACCCAAGAGAAAATCATTAAGTGATATAACATGCAAAATATCAAAGCTCCAGGCCTAACCTTTTGCAGAAAAAAAAGATTTTTGAAATTTTGGAGAGAGAAAAAACAAGATATGCCAAACTCGACTCCAGGGTCATGTTTTCAATAAATCGTGAGAGCTTCATCTAAGATTGGGTCAAACAAAGTTTTGTGAAAATCTGTCCAGCGATTTCAGAGGGTAAGACATTTAAAGAAAATTGTTGATGGATAGACGGACAACTAGAGATTAGTAAAGCTTCCTTGAGTCTTTGACTCAAGTAAGCTAAATAAATAACTAGCAATTTAAATGTTGCATTACATTGAGATGTTACAAAGAATCTGAAATAAACATAACAAATGTAATATAGTTAAAAATAAGTTTATAAGTTTAAATATTTTTAAGTTAAAACTTGAATAAGCTAAAAAATAAGTTTAAATGTTGCCATATAAAAGTGTGGAGGACGACACAAGTAGCATCTGATAGGGTACTGTGTCAATTGATTACTGATCATTTCATGCTGAATAACTAGTATAATTACCAACCTCATTCTTGGGAATCCTGTTTCTCCCTTGTTCTTTGCATAAATCACTATCTTTTTGATGTTCTGGAAATAAAGAATAATAATTTAATAATGTTGCATATATGTTTAAATAGAACATTTGGATATTGAAATAAAATACACTTCTAAATGGGAGCGACCCCCATTTTTGTACATGCAAAAACTTACAAGGATTAATCAATTTTTATTAACTTTCATCATTTCATTTCCAATTTACATTTCCAATAATTACAACACTTTCACATACAGTATGTACTTACATTGAAGTTGAGTCTTGGGTGTGGGGCTATATGGAATGCCCCATAACTGAAGGGTTCCGCCTTTACCCATAGGCTAACATTCGTGTCGGCAGACATGGTAACTCTGAAACAAGAAAATTCAGTATAAAACTTGATGAAAAATAAGACAACAATTCTCGGATCTCCGGTACACCATCCAATACTAGTATCACTGGTACACCGTCCAATACTAGGATCACTGGTACACCGTCCAATACTAGTATTACTAACCAAGTCATATCATGTCAAGATCAGAGGGTCAAGGTTTTGATCACCAGCCACAATAATGTGTGGTGACCTTCAACACTTTATCCTCATATGTGGTTTTACACAGGAAGAATTTAAGCATGATTTGTAAGAAATCAGACTGCTGTTGTTGTTGTATGGAGTCCAGCATCGCTTTCAACAATTTTCCAGTCATATTGCGACGGTGTCTACTTGAGACAGTGATCTTAGCGCTGTCACACTGGAGTATCATGCCACAGACACAGTGTCATGATATCATATCCCACCAAGTCACATTATACTGACACCGGGCTGACCAACCTAGAATTATCCTCTAAATGCGGAGCGCCACTCAAGAAGCTGCTTCTCGTACCTTCTGTATTCAAGGCAGACACTCTACAGTCTACTGCTAGACCACACTATGCTGCTGAAATCAAACAGCAAATCTGCAACTATGATGTGATTGTAAGTCATAAAAAACCATTGGTTCAATTCCAAATGTGAATTGCTTCAATGTGCTTTTTGTGTTTATATTCTTTGAAATACAACACTTCTTCATTAATGAAGATTTTGTGCCGGCACCAAACAATGGTTTAAAATTATGTACAGAGGTTGGGAGTATGTTCCATTATATTTGTGTTCTGAGATAGAATGAGTATTTGTAAGTGTCTTTAGATGTCTGAATATGTTTGTAACAGTGGATATTGCTGTCTGACTGAATTTGAATACTAGTTACATAAAGATCTTATGGATAGGTATCTATGCTGGTTACTACAGTCTCTCACTACAGCTACCACATTTGTGGTGATGCGTCCGCTTAGCACACAGAAGGTATGGGTTCAAATACCAACTGCGGTCATGTTTTTCTCTTTGTATTATATATTTCTAGTCGGATTTACACATCAAACAAACTATTTACAGGTAGAAAGTTTCCACATGTGTGCGTATTGCTCAATCTCCCAAGAATGAAAGCTTGTGACAACAGTGATAAAAACAAAAAATATTCTACCAATTCCAAATTGGCACCCCACCCACAATCAAATATCAATTTAAAGTTTTAATTCAGAAAGGTAAAAAGACTGGAAATAACTTTTAACTCATTTGTTCAACTTATTCTCTTCCTGATGGATTATAAATAATGCACCTGAATACCTTATTCACATTGCATGAAACAGTTGAATTTTGGCGGTGAATGTGTCCGTTCAAGAATGTTTACGGAAGTCAATTTTTGCAACGACTGGCACTCGTTTCCATACAATTCTGCAGTATGGAGCTGGGTCTAAGTATAAATATTAGCAGCCAATAAAAATACGTCACTTAAAATCAATTTACTAGCAGACATTTACTTCCGGGAGTTTCTTACAGCTACTTTGATTGGTCCACATCATCTGCATAAAACTCAACATGGCCGGGAATATGGAAATGTTTATCGTTGCAATAGTTTTGAGTATAATTAGCTCAATTTATTGTGAATCTGTGAAGGGAACGGTTCCACTCAACACTGGAGTATTTGATAAGGTATGGTCAGTGAAAGATGCGTTTGCATCCCCCCAAAATAATATAAATGAGTGAAATTATTTGCGACTATCCGCACGAAGAACGTGATGATACGAATCGAACAATATTTAAGTTATTTCAAATATTTTTTCATTTTTTTAATTTAGTTATATAATAAAGCTTGACAAAAATTGATCTTACTAATGATACCAGTTACCAGCCTCCTTGCAGTTACAGTGGTGAAAACATGATGATGAACCCACATAACATTATGCTATGGAGTGGTGCAATTTTTTTTTGAAAAAGTGCATTTTGCGCTCACTTTAGACTATTACAGTATGAAGCGGTGCAATTTACACAAAAACTCTCACTTTTTGCAGGTTTTTCTTGGACACTCATGATATAACCGGTGGTTAATATTTATACAGAGATCACATTTGGCTTTGTTTCGTGTATTTTTACAAAATATTCAGAAAATTATTTGCAAAATTGTTACCTAAGTGGATACTTTTTCTCTGGTTTTTGCACCACTCCATAGCATAGCCACACGTGGGTTCACCATCATGGAGAATGGTGCGAGGGTAAAAAGGTCTAACATACAGTGACCGTTTGGAAAAGCTAAAACTTAACACAGGATTTATAATATAGAAAAAAATATAGTCAGGAATAGACAATATCAAAATGTGACATGTTCACTTTCTTTGAGCTTGATGAAAATAACCTAAATATTACATGAAGCTGACACTTTTCCTCCAATTGTTGCACCACTACATAGCATAACCACAAGTGGGTTCACTATCATGGAGAATGGTGCGAGGGTTAAAGGGTCTAACATCCAAGTCTTTGAAAAAGTGTGAGGAATAGACAATATCAAAATGTAACATGTCCACTTTTTTAGAGCTTGATGAAAATAAACCTAGTTGGCCACAACTAACCATGTGCAATGTAAGGAATTAAACTTTATTCATTCACCCATAGAACAATAAATGTATGGAACAAGTAACCAACAGAGTTAGTAAATGTGAAAAAAGTCAACATATTCAAAACCCAGCTGGATAGGTACTCGATTAAAAAAACGGTATAATCTATCACATATATATATGTATTAACTAAATGAAACGTATGATGTACAAAAATTAAATCCAATACAGACAAGATTACATGAAAGCAGATGAGGGGGAAGATGAGCTTCAGAGCTAGTAAAGTTCTCCATTTAAGCTAGTGGTCTGCATCAGTTGCAGCAGGTTCCTAGTGATTCCCTTGGTTGTGTCAATTGGAGAACATTTACATGTACTAAAACAGTTACATGTACCTTTAGCAGCCACCATTGCCAGGGTCCAGAGAAACTCGAGTAATGTAGATATGTAGCTGGATGAAACTGCTAGGCTTTTGCTTGCACTTTTGGGAATGGAGTCGTGGCCCCTGACTTTGGGGAAATTAGCATTATTTTTAAAGAAAACGGAAAATTAAATAGCACAGGTTCCTTCAATATACCAAGGAATTATATAGAGAAGGAAAGACAACTGATTGAGTTTTTGTGAACGCTCGCGTATTCACGCAAAATCTTGCAATATCTCGTTTTTAGTTATCTTCACTTCCATTCATCTCAGGAACACAAATCAAAATCCTTACACTGTAGATTGAAATTGTCATCAAAACAATACCATTCCCAGACATTTGTGTTTGAAATTATTAAAGTACTTGTGATTACAAAATGTGTATACTGCAGCTAAAATAACGACAAATACCGAATTTTTCCTTAAAATCTCAATAACTTGAATTCAAGAGCATTTTGCATGATCAAAACATGTTTAAACATCTAAGATTACATACAACTTACAGTTTATGTACAAGAAAACAGTTGCCTGTGAATTATGAATGATTAATTTGCAAATTATGAATCCCCCGTGTGCTGTTTCATCAACATATAATCAGGAGATGCAAGTTTCCTATCCTTCTATACAAGTCCTTGAATATAAGTAACAATATAATGTGTAATGTAATACTATATTATATGTATAAAAAATGTGATGTTCTTGTAGAACATTAAAATCATAATATCAAAAAAAAAAATCAAACTTTTCCAGGGCTCAAATATTTCTTTTGGTTTCTTTGCATTTTGAAATTGGGAATTTTGTTACTTACAATTGGGGGAAAAAAGATACTATTTGCCATTCGGAATTGGGCAAAATAATGGCCCCAAAAATGGGCAAGCGAGAGCACTGAAATGTCCTCTTATTTATACATATAAATATTCATTTTGACCAGTTCAGGAACTCCAATAAATGTCCAAGATTTTACGATTAAATATCTACTGTTCCAGTCTGGAAAAGATTCTGTGAAAACTGTGAGCGCAAAGAGAACACACAAGGCCAAATATGCAACAAACAAATGGTGATCCATTTATTCACACCATCGTAGGTTTGTGAGGATTTCATAGGTTTGTGGGGGTCATGGTGGACCATCCCTCCGCAAACCTTACTTTAGTATTTATTAAATGATATGCATATTTATGACAGAAGTATAATAACATAAAAAGAGGAATAATTAACAATATTTGGGGAGTATTTTTCAAGTACTTGCACGTAGGACAATTAAAGAAGCCGTTCAAAATAGTTCTTCTCGAATGTTCTTTTGCTATTGAGTTTCAACAATAGTTTTCAAGTAATTTTAACAAGTATAAACACCATATAATGAAAATTTGGCTGGTTCAAGAGGCTTAGAGCTTGTACAAGATATCATATGTAATAACATATTTCAGTTGATTCCAAAAAACCTCAGTCTCGGAGCTTCTAATATGAATCACTGTCGAACCTCTCTCAGGGTAGAAACAGTACTGAGTGTTTTGATTTCTGAAAGATTAAGCCTGAGATTGAACTCACAATCTGCATGACTGACCTAATAAAACAACTATTGTGAAAGTGTAGCGAAGATTTATGGACAATTAATTTTGCTGTATTCTAGTGTGCACAAATTGAATTGACAGACAGGCTGAAACAGAGCAATCAAAATAGCTCAAGAAGACGCTAAAAAATAAAATAAAAACACTCGGTTTATTCTGTCAATTCAGTTATATGTTAAAAAATGCTATCTTTTTCATAAGTTTAAATGCGAATTTCAACACATTTTCATTTTTTTATTGTCTTTTTCTCTCTCAATTATTTTGTGACAAAACAGTCCCTACTTTGCCTAAGGTAAATTACTCTGGTGGTCTATACTTTTTGAAAAAAAATTATTACACTTTCGTCTTATTTTGATGAAAAGAACACATAGAGTAACTGAATAATATAATGCTATTTTGTTCAATATAAACAAGCAATATTTAATTCAATTATAAACTTTAATAATTTATGATTTTCATTGTATATATGTGTAAATAAAATTATTTTTTTAGTCGGTATTCCATTTTTTGTGTTGATTTTAGCATTGCAGCCTCTGTTAGTGCAGTTCCAGTAACTATTTTCATGTTTCCTTGTTTTGAGACTGAACATGAATTCATTATGAATGAAGTCTGTCCACCATGACTGTTTTTTATGAACCTTATGTTGACTTGCATATTTGCCATATTGGCATGAATGGATTATGAAATACTAAACATGACCCAATATATATATAATATTTGTGTGGGCTATAAACACTCAGGTGCTGTTTTATGCCAAATAAAATTATTTGATGTTGTATATGGGCACTAAAATGATAATTAGCCATTTGTTTGTATTACAGTAAACAACTTTAACTTTGTTTTTGTAATTATCAATTTTAATCACATTAAAGTGACATTATTTAAGTGACTTCTGGCCATTTTGTTTGTAACATTAGATATATGACTATTTAATTATCATTAACGTAATCACCCCAATTAGTCCTTTAATTATCCAATCATAAATTGCCTTATTTTCAATCCACTAATTATTTACATATATATATATTCTCTCTATTTCCTCCATTAAGGAGATTATGAACATGGATTGGTAACAGAAATTATGAAATGTGCAAATTATACTAAATGTGAACAAGTATATATGTTTACAGGGAATATAAACAAATATTATATGGAGATAATTATTTGTGATAAACAAGACATAAATGTACAGACCAGACAGCAAGCGCACCAAGCTACAATGCAAACCATAGATACAATATCAAGGCTTCTGCCAAACCAATAAATTTGGTGTCGACCATGACTTATATACTATGGATTTACATGCAACACATCTGGACTGGACGGACAATTTACATGTATACATGAACTGAAAGCTTTATATGAGTCGGATCCAGTTAAGGATTCATGACTAAAAGTATGAAATTTATGATGAAATTTATGATGAATATCAGAGAGAGACAGACAGACAGACAACTGTGCCAATTCTAGCATAATTGTAACAGAATATTTCAATACCTATTATTTGTTCATCTGCGATCTCGTCCATTTTTCTAAGTGCAGATTCAAGTGAGGATTTTTTTATACATGATTAAAAACCACATTTTTATCAACAAATATCAGTCATATTGCATATTATTTATCATAATAAATTATAGTTTGCCTTATACATAGTTTGTGCATGCTTTTATTTTCAATTTTTATGAACAGTGTAGAAAAAACAGGTAACTTGAAGGTGCAAATCATGAGATTGTTTGCATAGGTGCTAAATTAAAAGGTTGGGAAAGTGAGATACAACCAAAATTTCACAATCAATTAAAATGATAATTGCAATTTTATGTTGACTGTTTAAACTTTTTGTCTTGACCTTTTCCAAACAAGGGTCTGCACACATGCCGAGGCACAGATGTTAATTTCAGAAGAGTCATAACACTTGTAAATGAAAACATTAAGAAACAAATTACACTCGGGAGACAATTGGACGAGATGATGAAATCATAATATTCCTATAGGAAAAGAAATTCTCAGTTTCAGTTAACTTGATTGATTGAATTTTAGCCTCATTTTTATGCCATCGAGGGCTAACAGACGATCAGTTAACCTAACCACTGTTGACTGGGATCCTGAAAGGTTAACCAGTACTCTAGCACACTCCATCTCCGCAAGTAACTGATAACTTTCTCACTTGAATCAGCAGTGAGAGACAAATGATAATGAGACACAATGTCGTATCACAGAGATTGTTGCCGGGCAGGAATTCAAACTGACGGCCCCTGGATTGATAGTCACACGCGTAACTGACTGAGCTAATCGGGCCTGACCAGTTAACTTGAATTAATACATACATCTAAATAGAGAGGGAAGGAACAACCTTTTGCTCAATGTAACCATCCTCTCTCAATCTGCTGTTCATAAAATAGTCAAAATCTCCTGCATACCAGACATGGATTTCCAAGTTTCTTGATGGGTAAGGAAATTGCATCTTACTTTTCTTCCCTCTTCGCTCTGTGATGATATGTGACATAAATACAAAATGTAATATGGTTTGACATCTTAAAGTGATTGTCACAATATGGTAAAAAAGTGATGATTATTTTATGTGTTTGGTATGCAAGAAACAGGATCATTCGTATTTTTTTCTGTTCAAATAGAAAACAGAAGTCTACCTTTGAAACACAGTTTGAATTGAATTTTATAAAGAAATTTATAAAAAAAAATGTAAGATTTATTTATTATTTACATTTCTTTTGATACATTGTGAATCATTGTCAGATAAGATTTTTTTGCGAGTGACATGAATTAAAAAAATTTGCCCTTTAACAAACAGCTTTTCTTTTCAGATTGTGAGTAAACATAAGTCTGTGTTGGTCAAATTTGATGAGACCTATCCATATGGTGAAAAACAAGAAACCTTCAAGAAAGTGGCAGATGGATGTCTGTCTCAGGACGATCTCCTGGTAGCTGAAGTACAGGTGGCAGGTAATAATGAATGATGAATGTACCAGACAGAAGGATGTCTGTCTCGGGACAATCTCCTGGTAGCTGAAGTACAGGTGGCAGGTAATAATGAATGTACCAGACAGAAGGATGTCTGTCTCAGGACAATCTCCTGGTAGCAGAGGTACAGGTGGCAGGAAATAATGAATGTACCAGACAGAAGGATGTCTGTCTCAGGACAATCTCCTGGTAGCAGAAGTACAGGTGGCAGGTAATAATGAATAATGAATGTACCAGACAGAAGGATGTCTGTCTCAGGACAATCTCCTGGTAGCTGAAGTACAGGTGGCAGGTAATAATGAATAATGAATGTACCAGACAGAAGGATGTCTGTCTCAGGACAATCTCCTGGTAGCTGAAGTACAGGTGGCAGGTAATAATGAATAATGAGTGCGCCAGGCAGAAGGATGTCTGTCTCAAGACGATCTTATGGTAGCTGAAGTACAGGTGGCAGGTTATAATGAATGTACCAAACAGAAAGATGTCTGTCTCAGGATGATCTCCTGGTAGCTGAAGTACAGGTGGTAGGTAATAATGAACAATGAATGTACCAGACTGAAGGATGTCTGTCTCAGGACAATCTCCTGGTAGCAGAAGTACAGGTGGCAGGTAATAATGAATAATGAGTGCGCCAGGCAGAAGGATGTCTGTCGTAGGACGATCTTCTGGTAGCTGAAGTACAGGTGGCAGGTAATAATGAATAATGAATGTGCCAGGCAGAAGGATGTCTGTCTCAGGACGATCTTATGGTAGCTGAAGTACAGGTGGCAGGTAATAATGAATGTGCCAGACAGAAGGATGTCTGTCTCAAGATGATCTTCTGGTAGCTGAATTACAGGTGGCAGGGAATAATGAATGTATCAGACAGAAGGATGTCTGTCTCAGGACAATCTTCTGGTAGCTGAAGTATAGTTGGCAGGTAATAATGAATAATGAATGTGCTAGGCAGAAGGATGTCTGTCTCAGGACAATCTTCTGGTAGCTGAAGTATAGATGGCAGGTAATAATGAATAATGAATGTGCTAGGCAGAAGGATGTCTGTCTCAGGACGATCTTCTGGTAGCTGAAGTATAGATGGCAGGTAATAATGAATAACGAATGTGCTAGGCAGAAGGATGTCTGTCTCAGGACGATCTTCTGGTAGCTGAAGTATAGATGGCAGGTAATAATGAATAACGAATGTGCTAGGCAGAAGGATGTTTGTCTCAGGACGATCTTCTGGTAGCTGAAGTATAGATGGCAGGTAATAATGAATAACGAATGTGCTAGGCAGAAGGATGTCTGTCTCAGGATGAACTTCTTGTAGCGGAAGATCAGGTGGCAGGTAATAATGAATAATGAATGTGCCAGGCAGAAGGATGTCTGTCTCAGGACGAACCTCTGGTAGCTAAAGTACAGGTGGCAGGTAATAATGAATAATACACAGTAGAAACTGCAAGTAGAACTGTCCAAGTCTATATAACATCTATTGTCAAAGATGGAAAAATGCAACTCTGTGTTGATAAAAAAATATTGAAATTCTTATACCCTGATTCAAAGTTAGTTTGGGAGTATGGTCATCAAAATTCATTCATTTAAAATGATAGAAGAATATTCACCGTTACTATCATTTCACAAAGAGACAGAGAGAAAAACCAATACCGATTATAACCTACAGAAGCAAGAAATCTATTGTGCAATTGAAGATTACCCTTTCCTTAGAAATTTTTATAATATGTAATTCAAAAATTAAATCAATGAACATGGGTGCTTTGATCATTTGTATGTTATGTCTACTAATTATGATCCCTAGCTCTTTACAATGTCATGATTTTCTCCATCAAAATTCATCCAACTGGAATGCAAAAGCTATATATGCAACCAGACCTCACACTGACCCTTTGCAGATAGTTTCTGCTGAAACTGGCCACAGATGTCAGAGGAGATATCCTTTCAAGATTTTTAATTCCAACAAGAGGCCCATGGGCCTTAATGGTCACCTGATTATCCCAATGCTCAGGATCAAACAATGAGACCCAAGGACATGCAATTCATAATTTTTATTAAGGACCCATATATCTCCATAATCAAAGAAGTTTTTCAAAGTTTACCTTAAATTTGACTGTTTTGGCACAACGGACGATGACGGACAAAAGGCGACCGCATAAGGTCCCTTGAGACAAAGTTTCAAATGCAAAGGGTCATAAAAGTAAAAAATCATTGCACCTGAAGGCAGATGGGACATGCTAGACCCGACACATATCCAGGTTTTGGCTTAAACTGACCACAGATGTAAGAGTTGTCAGTACAAGGTTTTGTGACGTCATGGGCATGGACGGACAGACAGACCGAAAGCACGAACACATTACCCGTATGTCTCCCTAAGAGGGAGAGACATAATATTTCACTTTGTTAAACTGATAAGGTCATGTTGTAAACAAATCTGAGAGCATATCATTACTACAAGCAAAATATCAACTCCAGACCTTTTAGATTTTTTAAATTAAAAAAAACAACACTAAAAAACTCAGGATCATGATTTGAACTAATTGTTTTTACCCTTTCTATTTCTCCACATAGATTATGGTGACAAGGACAACATGGAACTGGCAGAAAGATTCAAAGTATCAACCAACAAGGACGATCTTCCAAAATACCTGATGTTCAACCAAGGAAATCTCCAGGATCCTGTAAAGTACAAGGGTGACCCATTGGATGTTGATGATATCAAAAAGTTCATCATGAAAGAATCAGGTAATCTAGTGATGACTTTTATCATGTTTAAAGGGAGGATATCAGAAAAATACAAACAATTTAAATGTCTTAAAAAATAAAATTATTGTTGAAATGGATAAAAGTATCTCATTATCATAAATAAATGAAATTCCAATGGCTAAAGCAAGGACTTATATAGAGACGAAAAGCAACTGGTTGAGATTTTATGAACACTTGTGTATTCACGGAAACTCACAAAATCTCGTTTTCAAATATCCTTCCATTCATCTCAGAAATACAAGTCTTTGAACAATGCAATTCTCTGCAAAACTAGATTGTTCCTGGCAAATTGTGCTTAAAATTTTTGAAGTACACCTGATTATAAAATGTGTATACTGCACCTAAAAATCAAGGAAAGTACTTAAAATGTTACTTCAAACTGCAATATTTTAAATTCAAAATCATTTTGCGTGTTCAAACCATTATGAAACATTTAAAGGTTATATTTTATATAAAAGAAATCAGTTGCCTGTGAAATTTGAATGATTGATTTGCTAAATTAATAATTCTTGGCATGCTATTATATCAACATTTAGTAGAGGGATGCAAGATTCCTATCATAGTGCTTGTGTCCTTGACATTCGTTAGACATCCTTACATGTCTTCGGAATATATATGACAGAAAAAACGAGGTAAAGCGCCGTAGAAGGAATACAAACTGCCCAACCTGAAGTGAATTAAATGAAAAGTCAATAAAAATGGTGACCAGCGTCTCACTAAATCGAAACTTTAATTGAAACGGACATAAAAACAAATAATGCTTGTATTCTGAACATTCGTACATATTTTCGAAATATATGACAGGAAAAAACAAGAAAAAGTGAAGGACCACAAACAGTCCAGCATTTAGTGACTTGATCGAAAAGTCAACAAAAATTGCGACCAGCTCCGAGGTAAATAACAGTAACAATGTAAAAATATCTGCCAGTTCAGTACGTTCACGAATCCGGCTTCTGGTTTTGGTGTTGACTCATGCAATCGGGATACACCAATAGGACATTCACAGTCTGTCCCTCTTGTATTCACCACGGTTAATACTTTGAATACTGCTAATCCCTTCCAGACTCTCAGACCCGGAGACATCCATGGTGCTTGGACGCCAGCAAGCTTCACGCTCACGTATATAAATCCAGTTAACACTGTACCGCCTGACCTTTCACGAAAGTTGGACATTATTTTGAGTATGGTATCCAAACTTGACAAAATTGAGGCCCAGCAAGAAGCAACAGTATCCAGACTTAACATTATCAAAGCCAAAATATCAGAAAATAAACAGCACATCAACACATCTAATGTAAAAATTCAGGAAATAGAGTCCAGTCAAACGTTCCTCACAAGCCAGTATGACACTATGCAACAATCTACCTAAGTAAACAATGACTTAAATCCCTACAGGGTGATTAAAAGTTTTGGTCGAGGCGAATAAATCTTTGAAGAAGACGAATTCTGCACTTCATGACGATGTCATTGATATTCAGTGTCGCTCGATGAGGGACAACATGGTGATATAAGGTATATCAGAGCACCCTTATCCTATCCTTGATCCAACAAATGTCCCAACCATGGCTGACAATTCTATGGATACAGCTAGTGCTGGTGCAAACTCTCAAATGTCAGATTCTCAGACAAATCGGGCGAGCAGCTCGTCACTCCAAGCACCAGACACGTATGCGAGTGCTGCAACTCAAGAAGATTGTGTTGCCAAAGTTTACAAGTTTGCTGAAAAATGTCTTGGTATCTCCAATACCAAAGCGACTATCCATATTGATCACGCTCATCGAATGCCAGGGCGCCCTGTTAAGGGTAAAACCAACCGGTCGAGGTCAAGTTTAAGGACACACAGTCAAAAATGGCAATGAAAACTGCTTTGAAATCAGTTAATCTGAAGCATACCCCATTTGTCGCATTTGATCAACTACCACGCAAGGTCCAAGACCGATGAAAGGAACTAATTCCCATCATTGACCGGGCCAAGAAGCAAGGTCACTAAGCATATCTGGTGCAAGACAAGCTCTACATAAACAATGTACTGTATTCCCCCGATTCTGTGTAGAACGGACAAGAAGGGTTTGATTTGTCCGTTATTTCCTGGAATGTTGAAGGCCTAAAGAATTGTTTAACGGACACTGATTTTGTAAATTTTATAAATAACTTCAATTTACTTTTCTATAGTGAAACATGGCAATGCAAAAATGATACATTTATACTTGAAGGCTACAACAGTGTGTGTGTGTGTACCAAGAAAAGAGAGTGTTGCAAAAAATAGAAAATGTCTTGGGGGTCATGGTGGTATATGGCTATTTATAAGAGAATCTGTTGCTAATGGTATAACTATTCTCGAGTGTGATCAAAATGGGTTTATTTGGGTCAAGTTAGACAAGATTTTTTTTCGGTTTTAATTTTGATGTATGTATATGTGTATATGCTTTACATAATATTCCTCCAAGCGAGTCCATTTATTTTAAATCTTATGAAATCAGTTTTTTTTAGCAGCTTGATGGATTATAAGACAGTATTGTAACATTGGTAAGATTTGCATACTTGGTGACCTAAATGCCCGCACTGCTTCCCAAGATGATTCCACAGAGTCTCCGACTTTGATTGACAAATATATTTATGCTATTGATAATGAAGCCGATGAATGTCCTTTTAACATAAATTCACGGAAAAGTGATGATGTTGTCTGTAACTCATCGGGGTTAAAATTATTAGATTTGTGTAAAAGTACTGATATAAAAATACTAAATGGTTGGTTCGGTGATGATAGAAGTATTGGTCGTTTAACATTCTTAGCAAATACTGGTAAAAGAGCTATTGATTATTTTATCACATCATATAATTTGTTTCCAATAATTAGTGAGTTTATTATACACGATAGCTTCTCATTTTCTACACATGTACCAATTCAATTAAATTTACATGTAAAATATAATAAAAATGTCAATAGTGATGATATAATTACGGTTAACAAGCTTGTTTGGAATGTAAATAAAGTTGACAGATTTAACGATTTATTATTGAATGAAAGAGAAAAGTTGAATGATATTGTATCAAACATTGTTTCATCTGATATTACATTAGACAAAGGTGTCACAACTTTTGGAAACATACTGTATGACGATGCATATAAAATATTTGGTAAACATTAAAGTAATAGTAAACCTGTACACAAAAGGGATAATCCGTGGTTCAAGGATGATTGCCGTCACGCTAGAAATGAATTAAATCGTGCAAATAAACGTTATCAGCAATTGAGGACACATGAAAATTATTGTTTGGTTATAAATAAACGTCGTTATTATAGAAATGTTAAACTTAAAGCTTGATACACATATTTAAATAAACAGTAGTCCGATTTACATATTGCTGCTAAAAGTAATCCCAAGATATTTTGGGACTTAATACACAAATATAAAAAAAAGTGCAAAAACAATAGTAATTTGTCTACAAACGATTTTTACAATCATTTTAAATGTTTATTTTCTGATAATGATGTATATATTTTGTGAAGACAATGTTGAAGATGTATTAAATCAAGACCATAGATGATCACAATATTGAGCAACTAGATAGAGAGTTTTCTGTTAATGAAGTAATCAAAGTTATAGGTAATTTAAAACGTCAGAAGAATGCTGGGGAAGATTTATTAATTCCAGAAATATTCATTGATTCTAAACATATCCTAAGATTTTAACAGAATGCTAATTTGGCTTCAGACGAAAAAGAAGCACTGTTGATTGTATTTTTGTTCTGCAGTCGTTGATAAATAGAATAATTCAACATGAGAGAAAAAAATTATATTGCGCTTTTGTTGATTTTAAAAAGGCATTTGGTTTACTGCAATGGAATATGGTTTAAACTGTTTCAATATAATAATGTCATCTAATTTTTTGAATATTTTGAAATCTATGTACATCTCTGTTAAAGCCCCAACTTCTGATCAGACTATAGGATGTAAATTAGTTACTCTATAGGGCGTGTTTTATCAACTGGGAGTGTATAATATGGTCTAACAATAGAACAGTTATAATAGCAGACAGCAAAATTTTTGTAAAACAATGCTGAAGGTTTACATTGTAACTGATACAGGAATGTTGACTCTGGGGTCAATATCACATCCCACTTTAGCATTAGGGACTACAGGGTCTTTAATTAATTATTATCTGGAAATTACTGTTTTATCAATGCTATTAAGTGATTAGATAATGTCGTTGATTGGTATGAAAGTAATGATGTGTACAAACATATGTGTCTATTTATTTTAAAAAACACAATTCAAGCATTGATATCAGTCCAACAGACATGCCCAATATTCCTATATTCAAGTTGGTTTAGCCCATTATGAATCATTTACCGGAAGTACATTTTGGAGGGAAATTAAAAATACATAGATATAAATATTAAGAATGTTACATGTTATGTGCTGATAATTTTTGTCACTTTTAGTGACGGAAAATCAGAACTTGCAATAAATTTATATTCATACTTGGATGTTATATTAATTATGGGATGTTATTGAGAAAAAAGTAATAATCAACACTTTGTTGAATATATTAGGAATAAGACTTGAACTAATGTTGATGTGATTAAAAATTGCAAAATGTGTCTTTTTTTCAACACAATGTCTCAAATCATACCTTAGATACAAACTTGTGTGATACAGACTGTGCTAATAATAAACTTTAATTAATGTTGGTGTTTTATCATACATGTGTATCAAATGTTAATTATAAATTGTGGTGATTATGAAAATGTTGAGGCCGTGCATATCAAAAACAAAACATAAAGTAAAAAAATCAATAAAAATTGGTTCCTGTCATAGCAATGTAATACCGGTACACGGAGGGAGAGAAAACACTCAACTTCATTAAAGCAGAAATCATGATGAATAAACCAGTTGTTATTGAGAATTTACAGATAATTAATTAAGAAAAAGACCAGAAATTGTTTTTGATTTGGTAATTTTAAGTCACTTTCAAAAGCTTTCATTTGACAAAAGCCTTATATAATTTTATATATTCATGAAGTTCCTAGTGAAAACACTATGTTTAGTTTGAATATAAAAATAGCATTTCTGATTGATTTGATATAATACACATGTAAAATGATTCATTTACATGGCACCATAAATTGGACCTTTTTTAATAAAGAAGAGGAAAAATTATATAATTCAATTTAATATTGTGATATATATACTGTTGGTGATTAAAAAAAAGGATCATACATGAAATCATTTAAAAGTTTGGTAAGTTTTGCATGATTTGTAGTTTGTATTTAACTATTAATTTGTATCTTAAATATAGCCATGTGAGCTACCACATGCCAGTTTGTTTACAAACATTGGTCACATGTCATGACATATATTGACTAGATTGCTCCTCCCCCAAAATTCAAATTTCTCTGTAACTGATTGTCTGTTGAAAGCAATAAGTAATAAATTACTGCATATTTTATTCTGAAAATTTCAGGAACTGTGAGTAATATTAAGACTATGTTGCATGACAAATTTCAAATTTTTCAATCAATGAATTTATTTTAGATTTGAAAATTACTCTCCCAGATCTGGGCGTGATTTGAAAAACAAGGAAAACACTCCCACCGCCATTACCTCCCTTTTATACCCATGTTGGGCCTTTAAGATATGTGTTATGAGTTAAAGGTAACATTACTGACTATTTCGATAGTTATATGGGTGTTAAACAGGGAGAAACTCTATCTCCACTGTTATTTGTATTGTTTATTAATGATATGGAAACACATTTATTAGATGAAAATGTCGATCTCATTTCACTGGATGAACTGCAAATTTTATGCCCCTGCCATTTTCAATTGGGCGGGCATATAGTATCACCGCCGTCTGTATGTACATACGTCACATACTAAAGATATAAGTTGGAAACCATTTTCTTATGTACAGAAATGGTTTCCGACTTATATCTTTAGTTTTAATGAACAGATTTAAACCAAATTTGGTGTGCGACTTCACATTCAGGTCATACAGGTAAAGTTCATATTTCGTTCCAGTCTGATGATTTTTGATGGAGTTATACCACTTAATTGATTTCTTTTTTTGTCATTTCAGGTCTTTGGCTAGGTCTCCCATCTTGCCTAGAGCAGTTTGATAACATTGTAAAACAATTTTTTAAAGCACCTGATTCCGAGAAAGAGACACTTATTACTCAGGCCGAGACAGAAGCAGAAAAATTAACATCAGAATCTCAGAAATCTGCCGCCACCATGTACATTAAAACAATGAAAAAAATTGTTGAGAAAGGAAGTAGTTTTCTAGACTCAGAGGTTGAAAGGCTGGAAAAGTTACGGGCAGGGAAACTGAGCGACAAGAAGAAGGAACAACTAGGGGACAGGCTCAACATATTAGCGTCTTTCAGTCTTAATAATGTAAAAGATGAGTTGTAGTCAGCAATGTGGATTGGGTGTTTTAAAGTTTCATTATTTCATTATCTGTATAATGAAGTCTCTCAAATTTAAGTCCTTTGTGCTATTAAAGGTGACTGCTGTAGTTGTTTGTGTTTTTCAAAGAATTTCCTTAATAAAACTTGCAAATTTTTACATGAGTGCTCATATATTTCATATATTGTTGAATCTATTATATAAAAGTATGTTATACTCTGCCAAGCATTGTATAATTTTTTGCAATAAGCTAAATACACAAAAATACAAGATCCTGGGGGTGGGGGGGGGGGGGGGGGGGGGGAGCAAATTATCGAAAGTGATATTGAACTGGTTGAAATTTCGGTTTTATAACACTCCTTCACCATAAATTATGTGATAAAATTAAAATACATGTATTTCAATTACCTCCTTTGTCTATGCATATCATCTCACATAAATTACTACAGGAATCGTCTTTAAATGAGTTTTAATCAAACTATAAAATCTCAATACTCATCCATGTTTGACCTTAGTAACACACACTCTTTGTATTCCTAGAACTTAGAACCCACCCCCAAGTTTCATTGTCTATACTTTCATTATAATTAGAAACTTAACTGTAGATATTGAACAAATATTTTTAATACACATAGCATTGAATTAGACCAATTAAATTACTTGTTTGTTGAGTAAATGTTAAGACAAGTATTTAATTAATTGTTTAAAAATCTACCAAAAATGTACAAATCATACAGTACCCCCTTTCTTACCCGACACAGTTAACACATAATTAGTATCACAGCTATTTCTGAGAGCTTGTAATACATATGACCAGTACTGGTTACATGTACCCGGTATATAATACTTCCCAATTGTTTGTCTACCTATAATATGTTAAAAATGTAGCGTATAAAAGTTGTATATTATCAGTGCAAAGTACTTCAAAAGTTTATGGTTAAATGATATCACATGTGGTTCATCGCTAATTAAGATGCTTACATGACATCAACTCATATATGTAAATAGTTCAAACATTATCATTGGCATGTGTGTTATTATTATAAATCAATCAGTGGGGCCAAGAAAGGAGTCGTTTGTGCACTCCATCAGGTGTAGAAAGCCGCCTTAAATTGGTTATGATGTTTTTTATATTTTAATTGATCTGAGAAATAAGAACAATATATATTCATTATTGGAATCATTTTCATTTTCATTATTGTCAGATATTCTCAATTCAAGTGGATATCGGTTCAGTAATATACTACCACTGTATTTGAGCAATACCAAAAAAGAATTGTTTATCATCGTATATTACATTAAAAAATCAACTTTGGAAAGATTGTCATTATGATTTTTTCCCCCTACATTTCAGTGTTTTATGCTGTAAAAATATTGGATTTAAATGTTTGTATTATTATCATACCATTACTATTTATTTATCACTTGTTTGCCAATCTCCCATTTCGTCTCTTACATTCATGAATATTTTTTAAGCATAAATATTCACCACATAAAAACTGTGTAAGATGCGTTTCAGTATTGTCTGTGTTTGTCAGAATTATTCCACTTTTGAGATAGGCTTTCTATAGTTTAGCATGGTGATCTGCAGATTTTCTTAGATTTGCATTGTATAAATACTTCACCTTGTATAACAAGTTAGAATCGAGACGTCTCTACCACATTAACATCAAACAGTGTTTAAAATGTCTACATGGTGCGCCTGACTTATGACAGTAGAGCAGTTTGCTTTTACCTTTTCTTACAAGCGATTGGCTGAAACAGATACTCGGAAACCTTTAAAAGAAACTGGCAAATTTTCTTACTGAAAACCAGTATCAGAGTGGGGTTCAAACAGACAATACCAGATATACTGAAGCATTGTCTTAACCACTCTGATTAGCACTAAGCAAATGTAAGCCTGGGTTGAGTTTCGCCAACTTTGAAATACTTAAAATTGTAAGGGAATTTATGTTTGTCTTACTAAAAATCAAAATACATTTCTGCATGCTTGTATATATATCTGCATATTTAAGTATTTATGTTGTAGTATTTCAAGCTCGACCAACGCCTCTCAAAAACAACACTCAGTACAGATTCTACCCAGGCTCTGAGCTTGACAATAAAGCTGAAGCACAATATGATATACTACATGTAATAAGTATTTATGTTGTAGTATTCCCAGCTCGACCAACGCCTCTCAAGAACAACACTCAGTACAGATTCTACCCAGGCTTTAAGCTTGACAATAAAGCTGAAGCACAATATGATATACTACATGTAATAAGTATTTATGTTGGAGAAACTTGATCCTGATTAAATAAAGTGTGGATGTACAACTTCTTTATCAGTTGGGTATTCCAACTGTCCATAACCCATCTTGGGTAACATACAATAAAACAAGAGGGCAAAAATGGCCCTATATCGCTCATATGACTGACCTTGAGTCACCCAACTTAAGTAGATTATATAATACATGTATACTCAAAATTCCAGAAAAATGAGATAGGCGAGTAGTTAAAATTTTGATTTGTTTTGAAGATGTAACAGATGCATAAAAGAGTTCAATCTTGGTAGAGGTTCACCCATGGTAAATGTCAGTGAAATTACATCAAAATCAGGTCAGTAGATTCTGACAAGAAGGCTTTTGAAGTTTTTACTATAGTTGCCTTTATAGTAAACTAGCACCTCACTGTGGCGGTCATGTTTTTTTAACAAATCACAACAGCTTGAACAAACTTGGTAAAGGGTCACCAAAGGAACATTTCTGCGAAATTGTTTTAAAATCGATCCAGTACTTTCTGACAAGAAGATTTAAGTTTTAACTGTAGCTTATATAGTAAACTAACCCCACCCCCTGGCGGCCATGTTTTTTTACGAATCACTACGGTTTGAACAAACTTAGTAAAGGGTCCTCCAAGGAACATTTCTGTGAAATTATTTTAAAATCGAGCCAGTAGTTTCTGACAAGAAGATTTTTTAAGTTTTTACTAATTAAACTTGCCCTGCCCCCTGGCGGCCATGTTTTTTGACGAATCAAGATGGCTTGAACAAACTTGGTAGAGGGTCACCCAAGGAACATTTCTGTGAAAGTATTTTAAAATCGAGCCAGTAGTTTGTGACAAGAAGATTTTTTAAGTTTTTACTTATTAAACTTGCTCTGCCCCCTGGCTGCCATGTTTTTAAACGAATCAAGATGGCTTGAACAAACTTGGTAGAGGGTCACCCAAGAAACATTTCTGTGAAATTAACTTAAAATCAAGCCAGTAGTTTTTGACAAGAAGATTTTTTAATTTTTTACTAATTAAACTTGCCCCCCCCCCCCCACCCCCCTGGTGGACATGTTTTTTGACGAATGAAGATGGCTTGAACAAACTTGGTAGAGGGTCACCCAAGGAACATTTCTGTGAAGTTATATCAAAATTGGCCCAGTGGTTTCAGAGGAGAAGTTGTTAGAAGCTAAAAGTTAACAACGGACGACAGACGACGGACACCAGGCGATCACGAAAGCTCACCTGTGAGCCTTCGGCTCAGGTGAACTAATAAAAATATTCAAATGAGACATGATACCTAATGATGCATGGTTCCTGTTGGAGATCAAACCCATGTAGTGGTTAAAAATAGTGCAAGTCAAATTTTCTTCTTTTTTATAATCATTGACCCTCCAATTAGTACAAACAGTAGAACCATTTTTGCATCTGCATTAAAGCCTCATTAAACATCCGAAATGCACACTTTTTGATAATAACAACAAGAGGCCCAAGAGGGCCTGAGGACGCTCTACTGACTCATAGTGGCCATAGCACTTTTTGAAATTCTACTATGCAATAGAAACATTGGGGCGGGGTCATTTTTAACTCTAGGGACACCATTTGAACAAATCTAACAAAACTATAGTTGGTCATCATTACTACATAAACATTTTGAAAATCTGTTGGACCGTTTATGAGAAGAAGATTTTTTAAGTTTTGGACTATTTTTAGTAATGGTGGCCATCTTGAACTTAAGATAGAAAAAATAAATCTTCTGTATAGTCTCCTATGCAATAGAAACATCCATGTGAAGTTTCAGTTTAATTGGCCTAGTGGTTTAAGAACAGAGGAAAGAAAAAGAGAATTTTCTGTTTTCCCATAGTATCCCTATGTAAAATTCTAAGTCCCCTTACAGGGCCCCTATAAATTTTAGCCCCTAAATTCTTATCTGCAATCAAACCCCTACACA
This sequence comes from Panopea generosa, assembly GCA_029582155.1. NCBI lineage: Eukaryota > Metazoa > Mollusca > Bivalvia > Adapedonta > Hiatellidae > Panopea > Panopea generosa. The sequence goes on from CM055899.1 coordinate 32,234,285, forward strand.
TAGGGATAATTTATGCAAAATATGAACAAATCTGACATACCGGTTCTTAAGAAAATGAATTTAGTAATTCCCAATTTTTACCCTTTTGGAACCCCTCCTGACCCCTTAAGACAGTGGAACCCAGTCATTTTTACAAATCTGAACCTCCTTCACCAAACAATGCTTCTGTGAAGATATAGGCAAAATCATTTCCATTTAAAATAAAAACATTATAATGATATGTGTCCCCTAATTGAACCCTTGGGGCGGGGTCATATTTAACTCTAGGGTCACCATTTGAACAAATCTAACAAAACTATAGTTGGTCATCATTACTACATAAACATATTGAAAAACTGTTGGGCCGTTCATGAGAAGAAGATTTTTTAAGTTTTGGACTATTTTTAGTAACGGCGGCCATCTTGAATTTCAGATTGAAGAAAAAAAATCTTTTGTATAGTCTCCTATGCAATAGAAACACCCATGTGAAGTTTCAGTTTAATTGGCTTAGTGGTTTAAGAACAGATGAAAGAAAAAGAGAATTTTCTGTTTTCCCATAGAATCCCTATGTAAAATTCTAAGTCCCCTTACAGGGCCCCTATAAATTTTTGCCCCTTAATTCTTATCTGCCATCAAACCCCTACACATAGGGATAATTTATGCAAAATATGAACAAATCTGACATAGCTGTTCTTAAGAAAACGAATTTAGTAATTCAAAATTTTTACCCTTTTGGGGCCCCTCCTGACCCCTTAAGACAGTGGAACCCAGTCATTTTTACAAATCTGAACCTTCTTCACCAAAGAATGCTTCTGTGAAGATATAGGCAAAATCATTTCCATTTAAAAAAAAAAAAAAAAAAAAATTATAATGACATGTGTCCCGTAATTGAACCCTGGGGCGGGGTCATATTTAAACGTAGGGACACCATTTGAACAAATCTAACAAAACTATAGTTGGTCGTCATTACAACATAAACATTTTGAAAAACTGTTGGGTCGTTCATGAGAAGAAGATTTTTTAAGTTTTGGACTATTTTAAGTAATGGCGGCCATCTTGAATTTCAGATAAAAAAAAAATCTTCTGTTTAGTCTCCTATGCAATAGAAACACCCATGTGAAGTTTCAGTTTAATTGGCCTAGTGGTTTCAGAGAAAGTGCTGCTAACAGACGACAGACGACGGATGACAGACAACGCGCCATTGCATAAGCACTTCTAGCCTTTGGCTAGTAGAGCTTAAAATGATTGTAATTAAATGTGCTAAAACCATTCCTGTAGGCCCGTTAGTGACTGTTTTTTAAAAAGTGAGAAAATAAATAACTTCGATCGAAATGTGTATTTTTTAGACGAGCAGACCGAGTTTTTAACTTTTATTTTCATTTCTGTAATGACTCAGTTGCTTTCCGACTGTCCCTCCGCCAGTGTTCGGAAGTACACAAATGAATACTGCCGTGGTAGTGTGCAGATTAAGACAGTTAGATAAGGGGTTCATTAACAGGATTAGAAAAGTTGTGGCTTCACTAATATTGTGTATCGTTATTGGGTGTGTTTTTTTTTAAAAATATATTGATGTCTGTAATAAAACTGTATTGAACATACCGGTAGTACGCATTGTATTATTTACAAGCACTGAAAAACAATGAGTACGGAATACTAGTTTGGTCTAGTAACTCTTGCCCAGAATCCGCCCTTGCTTATATGTGTGATACTATCGCACGCGCTATTATCACTTTATCGCAGTCAATATTGAGAGGCTACCAAAGGTGGTTTGTTTAGTATAGTTATTAAAAAGGTAATTTTATATGAACGATTCACCGCTTGTAAACATGCAATAAATTAATACACTGAGGGGAATAAAGGGGAAGCGGTTATAATTTTTCTCCATACTATGTTTCTCTCTGAAGTGAATTGATCATGTATTACCAACCAACGCGTTGTAACTCCCCGTTTTCTGCCGAAGATGATTATCGAAGAAACAAACATTTTAATTTGTAAACAAAACCCGTTCTTAATTATGTTCTAATAATGTGCTTTATATTCTATTTTTAGTTTGCAAAGTCTCTCAGTGATCAAATTAACATGTATTCTATCATCTGGAAGAGTACAACTGACTTAAAATAAAACTAACAATGACCGTTTCGGAAATTTAATGAATCTTAATGAAAACAAGTTGAGCAGAGACCAAAAAGAAAAAAGAAATACTATATTTAATGCAGCATATGCTGTGGCCAGAGCTGGTAAACTATTCTCAGATTTTGAATTTATGTGCACTGTGCAGTTAAAAAATAATAAAATTTGGGTGAAAATTATATTGATTGTATTAGCTTCATTAGCATTGTTTCAGTAGCCCTTAGGCTAATGAAACCTATCAAATGAGATGCAATGCAAATGTTATCCATAAAGTTTTGACCTTTCTATAATTCTTGCAGATTTTTAAAAAACAACAGTAAAAAGTCCCGGACCTGCCAGTAAAATCCACTATTTTAAGCCCCTGCCATGACAACACCCATTCTGTGCATCTGTTGAGCATATGTATATAATATTCTTGTTCTTGGTTTTGTGTAGCGCCTCTATTCTACTTTCCTATTTTATCGACATGCCCAACCCTAATTAACACTTAAATTAGATGGATACTCCCACTCCCGCCCCTAAAATGACGAGTTATTTCATAAGTTAATTGGGCCGATATACACCATTGTCATTTGTCTCTCATTGTTGATTCAACTGAGTTAAATTATCAGTTACTCGGATATGGATGTGCTTGATAACAGGTTAACCTTACAGCATCACAGGAAAGAGTGGTTAGGTTAACCAGCGATTAATTTCAGAGATCATCAGGCTAATATCAATTCAATGGTTGAAATTTTGGCGGCATCTTTAGCATTTCTATAATAACTCTATGAACCGTCGTCTGAATTTAGCCACTTTGGTATCAAAGTAAAACTGATAAAAAATGTTGACTATTTCTTATGATTGGTTATATTATACTATTATATTTTTCTTTGAAGATTGAAAAATTAATAAAACAAGAGGCCCAAGAGGGCCTGAGGACACTCTACTGACTCATAGTGGCCATAGCACTTTTTGAAATTCTACTATGCAATAGAAACATCGGGGCAGGGTCATTTTTAACTCTAGGGGCACCATTTTAACAAATCTAACAAAACTATAGTTGGTTATCATTACCACATAAACATTTTGAAAATCTGTTGGACCGTTCATGAGAAGAAGATTTTTTAAATTTTGGACTATTTTTAGGAACGGTGGCCATCTTGAATTTTAGATAAAAAAAAAATCTTTTGTATAGTCTCCTATGCCATAGAAACATCCATGTGAAGTTTCAGTTTAATTGGCCTAGTGCTTTAAGAATACATGAAAAAAAAAGAGAATTTTCTGTTTTCCCACAGTATCCCTATGTAAAATTCTAAGTCCCCTTACAGGGCCCCTATATATCTTAGCCCCTAAATTCTTATCTGCAATCAAACCCCTACACATAGGGATAATTTATATCAAATATGTACAAATCTGACATAGCTGTTCTTAAGAAAACGATTTTACTAATTCCCAATTTGTATCCTTTTGGAGCCCCTCCTGACCCCTTAAGACATAGGAACCCAGTCACTTTTACAAATCTTAACCTCCTTCACCTAACAATGCTTTAGTGAAGATATAGACAAAATCATTTCCATTTAAAAAAAAAATATATATATATATATATATATATATTATAGTGACATGTGTCCCCTAATTGAACTCTCGGGGCAGGGTCATATTTAACCCAAGGGACACCATTTGAACAAATCTAACAATAATATAGTTGGTCATCATTACTACATAAACATTTTGAAAATCTATTTGGCCGTTCATGAGAAGAAGATTTTTTAAGTTTATGACTATTTTTAGTAATGGCAGCCATCTTGAATTTCAGATCGAAAAAAAAAATCTTCTGTATAGTCTCTTAAGCAATAGAAACATCCGTGTGAAATTTCAGTTTAATTGGCCTAGTGGTTTCAAAACAAATGAAAGAAAAAGAAGTTTTTCTGTTTTCCCATAGTATCCCTTTGTAAAATTCTAAGTCCCCTTACAGGTCTCCTATAAATTTTAGCCCCTAAATTCTTATCTGCAATCAAACCCCTACACATAGGGATAATTTATGCAAAATATGAACAAATCTGACATACCGGTTCTTAAGAAAAATTTAGTAATTCACAATTTGTACCTTTTGGGGCCCCTCCTGACCCTTTAAGACAGTGGAACCCAGTCATTTTTACAAATCTGAACCTCCTTCACCAAACAATGCTTCTGTGAAGAAATAGGCAAAATCATTTCCATTTTTAAAAAAAAAAATATATATATATATATATATTATGACATGTGTCCTCTAATTGAACCCTCGGGGCGGGGTCATATTTAACCCTAGGGATACCATTTGAACAAATCTAACAAAACTATAGTTGGTCATCATTACTACATAAACATTTTGAAAATCTGTTGGGCCGTTCATGAGAAGAAGATTTTTTAAGTTTTGGACTATTTTTAGTAATGGCGGCCATCTTGAATTTCAGATCGAAAAAAAAAAAAATTCTGTATAGTCTCCTATGCAATAGAAACACCCGTGTGAAGTTTCAGTTTTACTGGCCTAGTGGTTTCAGAACAGATGAAAGAAAAAGAGAATTTTCTGTTTTCCCATAGTATCCCTATGTAAAATTCTAAGTCCCCTTACAGGGCCCCTATAAATTTTAGCCCCTAAATTCTTATCTGCAATCAAACCCCTACACATAGGGATAATTTATGCAAAATATGAACAAATCTGACGTACCGGTTCTTAAGAAAACGAATTTAGTAATTCCCAATTTTTACCCTTTTGGGGACCCTCCTGACCCCTTAAGACAGTGGAACCCTGTCATTTTTACAAATCTGAACCTCCTTCTCCAAACAATGCTTCTGTGAAGATATAGGCAAAATCATTTCCATTTTAAAAAAAATATATATATATTATAATGACATGTGTCCCCTAATTGAACCCTCGGGGCAGGGTCATAATTAACCGTAGGGACACCATTTGAACAAATCTAACAAAACTATAGCTGGTCATCATTACTACATAAACATTTTGAAAATATGTTGGGCCGTTCATGAGAAGAAGATTTTTTAAGTTTGGACTATTTTTAGTAACGGCGGCCATCTTTAATTTCAGATCGAAAAAAAAAAATCTTCTGTATAGTCTCCTATGTAATAGAAACACCCATGTGAAGTTTCAGTTTAATTGGCCTAGTGGTTTCAGAGAAAGTGCTGCTAACAAACGACAGACGTCAGACGACAGACAACGCGCCATCGCATAAGCACTTCTGGCCTTTGGCCAGTAGAGCTAAAAAAACTATTACCGGTTGAAAACAAAACAAAAATGTTTTACGAAATTTTTAAGAAAAATTGCAGTATGCTAACATCAATGTCTGGTAGCAAGCATGGTGCCGCAATTCTTTCTTTAAAAGAAAAGTTTACCACTCAAAGTTATAACCACGCTCTTTCTTTTCAAACCAAAAAGGCATGACTATGTCACTGATGTTCAGAAGGAGATGTGTATTCAAGATTTGTAAAAGCCAAATGTGCCACCCAAAACTTACACCAGTACCTGTAGTTACTTATCTCTGTTTATGTGTCTCTGGTTTAACGAATTGTCTATTAGGCCTATATAGATAAAAACTGACTATTCAAACAAATTCGGTTGCTCAGATCCGTAGTGCGACATTTTGCACATCTTTAAGGAGCCTTTTTAAGATTTTTATTTTGCGTGTCCCGGGCATGGACAGCAGATCGGAAATCCAAATAATAAAAATCTGTCCAATCACGCCTTATTTAATCGGGCTTCTCAGATCCTTCTTCCTATTACTGGCCACATTCAACTGTCTGAATATTCTGCCAGGGATTGCGCATGAAGAGGAAATGAAGAAAAAAAAAGTGGAAGTATATACAGTGAATTTTAAAAACATAAGAAGGTAGATAGAGTAGTTGGCTAGTTGAGCTTTGAAAGCATCAACCGACCGACTGAAGTTATGTCAAGTGGAAGTTAGTTCAGTCCCTGATAGTATGGGGGAAGAAAGACTGTTGTCTACGTGTGGTGCTGGTATATGGTACCGTGAAGGTATGATGTTGAGATGTTCTGGATTGTCTAGTTGGTCTATGAAGGTATACTCTTCTGTCGATTGCAACCTTCTGGTGTTCTATTTTATATAGCATAGTTAGTCTTGCTTCTTTGCGCCTATCTTCGAGTGATTTCCATTCAAGTTCATTGGTCATGTCTGTTACACTTAATCTGTTATGGTATCAGTTTTTCACAAACCTAGCCACTCTCCTCTGTACCATTTCTAGTCGGAGTTTGTTGCCCTTTTCCTAGGGGTCCTAGACGCAGCTTGCGTACTCTGCTGTTGGTCTAACTATAGTCTTGTATGCAGTTTCTTTTGCTTTAGTTGACGCGATATGGAGATTTCTTCTGAGGAAGCTGATAGTGTTGTTGGCCTTTGATGTGATGTTGTTGATGTGCTGTCCCCAGTCAAGATTTTTATTGATGGTGCATCCTAAATATTTTACTGAGTCAACGCGCTGGAGAGTGTGATTGTGTGATCCGATGATGTTTTCCTGGGGGGAGTCCCGAGATCATAAGAATTCAAACCACCGCCGCGAGTTTCATGATATACTTTAAAATGGTAGATCTCATAGATCTACTTTAAGGCTAATCTGATTAAATAAATCATGACAGGGGCAGTTTTTTATTTGGATATGCGATGTGCTGCCTGGGGGGGGGGGGGGGGGGGTGCAAAATAAAAGATCGTCAAAAGCTTTGAGCTCCTTGGGCACTAGCCTGGTTAAATAAAGTGTGAATAGACAGCTTTTTATTATTTAGATACCGATATGATGTTCGGGAGACGCAAAATAAAAATCTTTAAAATGCTCCATAGAGATGTGCAATAGGAGACACGCATGTTGTGGAAAATACCTACTTGCACCTCTGGCTGAAAAAAAATCCTGGATCCGTCTTTATCTTGTGTTGACTTGTAAAGATATTTCCATATAAAGCTTTATAAACTTAAAACTGTAACGATTACGTACAATGCCGTGTCTAATAGTCATTGATTTTCAAAGACATAAACGTCTGAGTTTTTTTTTGCAAGAAGTGGGTTTTACAAATTTCTCTAATCGGGGTCAATTTGATTGGTCAAATTTTGGTTACAATTTTGGTAGAATCTATGAATTTGATTGGTTTAAATCTGAATTACTTGTCTCCTGTGGATGCCGTTATTTTGCGGAGGCTGAATTGGAACAAGAAAGGTGACAATGTTTATTCGTAATTTCTTAAGAGGAAGCTTGTTGGCGGATAAGAGAAGTCATTTAATTATCTATTAGATAATGATGCTGGTATAAAAAAATAGGTTTATAAAGATACAAAGCAAGATTTTCATCCCGAGGGTTAGAAAAAAAAAATTCAAAAGAGTCAGCCGCCGAACTGTTCCGTTCGTGCCGGAACCCGGGATTGAACCGGGGGCCTTTAGATCTTCAGTCTAACGCTCTCCCAACTGAGCTATTCCGGCTGACAAATACAAGTGTTTAGTAGTACAATTTTGAACTATCTAATATCGGAAAACACTGCGTCACGAACGAGTTAATCCGGCTATGTCGATTGTTACCGAACAGAATCGGAACAGTGCTCGGTAATTTCCGCCGTTGTTCGGACGTCGACGGAAATGACCGAGCTTTATTCCGGTTCCCTTAGCGCAATACGCATTTATATAACACTATAAAATTAGGCGTCCATATTACTTTTTTGCGGCACGATCGCAAAGAGAGACGCACATATCAGCACAAAAGATATCTGAGAAAAAATAATGAATATATGCAGATGCAGTAGCAAAATAAATTCATCCTAGAGTAAATAGCTAATCATAAAATGAAATATTCTCTAAAATATTTTGGGTGGCACAATTCCTTTATGGCATATTTCCATTGTGATTTATGAAATTTTGTCTGAATTTGATCATTTTAATAGGCTATCAAACTAAAGCTGATAAAATGTTGACCTTTACTAAATTATCAATAATCAAAACATTTTAACTAGAACAATACACCATATAAATATATCGATTGATTGAATATTTAGCGTCATTTTTATACCATCGAGACTAACAGACGATCAGTTAACCAAACTACTGTTTTCTGGGATCCTGAAAGGTTAACCAGTTCTCGAGCACACCACATCTCTGCAAGTAACTGATAACTTTCCCACTTGAATCAGCGGTGAGAGATGAATGCGAATGAGACACAATGTCGTATATAAGTCATCACAGAGATTGTGGCCGGGCGGCGATTGGAACTCACGACCGCTAGATTGATAGGCAGACGCGTACTGACTTAGCTAATATTGTATGTAGAAATATGAATAGATATAGCTTGGATGGCGACAATTTCATACCAATATCTAATGATGTTTTTTTTTTTTTCTTATTTCGTACTTTAAAAAACGTTTAAACATGAGAAAAGTATATCAAAAAATAACTGTAGGCAAAGCATTTCTTAATTTCTTTTAAAAAAGAGAAAAAAATCACCTTTCAAAATTACAATCAAGCCCTTCCCTTTGATACCGAAATCACTAAATTCTGGTGATTAGTTCAGGAGTTGTTTGCAAAATTTGAAAAACGCCAAATGCGCCACCCAAAATTTAGACAAGTGCCTGCAAATGTTTGTCTCGGATTGCTTATATGTTTATGATACAACCCGACAGATCGCTTTCCCCGTACGTATATGTATATATATATATATATAGTAACACTGAATATTAGATAGTATCCGAGATATACAAACATGTAATTACGTCACTGATAGTGTGTAGCTCCGAACATCTAACATTACGACTATCACAAAGAACCGTAATGTGAGTCTGATCTGCAAACCCGAATGCTCCCTCGAAATACGATATATGTAAAGTTGCGTTTACCTTTCAAATTTGGGGCCATCGCTGATTGGTCAGTTATTGGAACGCTTATGAAACTGCATGGAAATAAAATGCAAAAGGTGCAAACTTGAAGAGAAACTTACACCTTTATTTTTAGGAATAAACCTATCAATAAAGCGGGTGAGTGGGACCCCCCCCCCCCCCCCCCCCCCTACACACACACACACACACACACAACACACACACACACCACCACCACCACCACCACCACCACCAACACCACCACCACAACCCCGCCGTCTTCCACGTTGTGACGTGCTTCTATTCATGTCTGCAACTGGCGGATCTAGGGATGGGGAGCGTACCTCACTTGCGCGTAAAAACTCGTATAATCACACACTAAAACACTAAAGCATCAAAATTCGCAACCAAAAAAAGTGTAAGGGTTATACCAAATTTTGAAATCTCTTTTAGTGAGTGTAACTTAATACTTCATAGTTAAATGCACGATAATCAAAAACTGCAACACGTCTACATGTTTGTATATTAAAGCGAGTGGTTGAACTGGGATAAATTGCAACAGGGTGTACTTCATTGTAGTTGGTTTTGTTAGACACAAATATGTAAAAGTTACTAAATTAGTAAATAGGAAGATGGCCAATATCAAAGTCAATAGCCGGTGGTGGGGGGGGGGGGGGGGGGGGGGGGGGGGGCGGTGGGGGTAGGTTTGAGAGGCGGGCAGCATATACTTTCTCATACATCCTCGTTCACTCTCTCCTCAGCATGGCGCCACCCCTTCCCCTTGGGGTGGAGTGGTCTAGAGCGCTGTCTCAACATACCTCGCCACTGAGGTCCAAGTTCGAGCCAAACGTGAACAAAACTATTGAACATGAAGCAGTTTGCCAGCTATTTACGTGGGCACTGTGGTTCTGCTCAGATTCATAACTTGTATTATACGCTGTAGTGTGTTTTAACGTGGGCACTGTGGTTCTGCTCAGATCCATAACTTGTATTATACACTGTAGTGTGTTTTAACGTTGGCGCTGAGGTTTTGCTCAGATTCATAACTTGTATTATACGCTGTAGTGTGTTTTAACGTGAGCACTGAGGTTCTGCTCAGATTCATAACTTGTATTATACACTGTAGTGTGTTTTAACGTGAGCACTGAGGTTCTGCTCAGATCCATAGCTTGTATTATACGCTGTAGTGTGTTTTAACGTGGGCACTGTGGTTCTGCTCAGATCCATAACTTGTATTATACACTGTAGTGTGTTTTAACGTGGACACTGAGGTTCTGCTCAGATTCATAACTTGTATTATACACTGTAGTGTGTTTAACGTGGGCACTGGGTTCTGCTCAGATTCATAACTTGTATTATACGCTGTAGTGTGTTTTAACGTGGGCACTGTGGTTCTGCTCAGATCCATAACTTGTATTATACACTGTAGTGTGTTTTAACGTGGACACTGAGGTTCTGCTCAGATCCATAACTTGTATTATACGCTGTAGTGTGTTTTAACGTTGGCACTGAGGTTCTGCTCAGATTCATAACTTGTATTATACACTGTAGTGTGTTTTAACGTGGACACTGAGGTTCTGCTCAGATTCATAACTTGTATTATACACTGTAGTGTGTTTTAACGTGGGCACTGAGGTTCTGCTCAGATTCATAACTTGTATTATACGCTGTAGTGTGTTTTAACGTGAGCACTAAGGTTCTGCTCAGATTCATAACTTGTATTATACGCTGTAGTGTGTTTTAACGTGAGCACTAAGGTTCTGCTCAGATCCATAACTTGTATTATACACTGTAGTGTGTTTTAACGTGGACACTGAGGTTCTGCTCAGATCCATAACTTGTATTATACACTGTAGTGTGTTTTAACGTGGGCACTGTGGTTCTGCTCAGATTCATAACTTGTATTATACACTGTAGTGTGTTTTAACGTGGGCACTGAGGTTCTGCTCAGATCATAACTTGTATTATACCTGTAGTGTGTTTTAACGTGGGCACTGT